>QANY01003213.1:0-13948 GCA_003255025.1 Datisca glomerata
TAGTGGCTCTTTATCTTTATATGATAACCTATATTTTCTTGATACAAATGCCTCATTTAATGATAACTTACATGTGAGTTCATGTGGCATAAAACGTAAATTAACTAATGAGAATTCTGCTTCATTATGGCCAAACACTTATGTCATATTTCTAAAAGTAGAATTGATAGACTTGTGTCAGATGGGATTCTTGATTCCCTTGATTTCACAAGCTTTGAGATTTGTGTTGATTGTATAAAGGGAAAACAGACAAACACAAAGAGATCAGGTGCCAACAGGCTTCAGATGTCTTAGTACTAATTGACATGGATATTTGTGGGCCATTCCCCATGACTTCTTGGAATGGTCAACAATATTTCATTTCACTCATAGACGATAACTCACATTATGGCTACTTGTATCTCATTTATGAGAAGTCCCAGTCACTAGATGTGTTCAAAGCTTACAAAGCAGAGGTTGAGAACCAACTCAAAATAAGAATTAAAAGTGTCAGATCTGATCGTGGTAGTGAGTACTATGGCACATATGACGGATTAGGTGAACAACGTCCAAAGCCCTTTGCTAAATACCTAGAGGAGTGTGGAATAGTCACACATTACACCATTCCAGGATCTCCTAGCATGAATGGTGTATCTTAGTGACGAAACATGACACTTAAGGACATGGTTATGAGTATGATTTCTAACTCTACCTTGTCATAATCTTTCTGAGGAGAAGCATTAGAGATTGCAGCTTATAATCTAAATAGTTTTGGACGAGTAATAAATCTAGTTTGAAGCATATTCACATTTGGGCATGTCTGGCTAAGGTAAGACCTTATAAGCCAAATGAAAAGAAACTGGATAGCAGAATTGTTAGATATTGCTTTATTGGATACTCTGAGAGATCAATGGGTTACGAGTTTTATGATCTCATAAGCAGGTCAATTTTTGAAAAAGGAACTGCAATGTTCTTTGAGGATATTGAGTTTGGGGGGAGAAATAAGGTTAGAGACTTTGTCTTTGAAGAGGAATCTGTTACTATTCCAATAGCTACCTTTTACAATGTTCAGGTTTTTACTCCTGACAATGATCAAATAGCAGGTCAAGAACTTTAAAAGATGTAGAATTTCTCCCCACACAAAATGAAGAAATTATTCCTGAAGATCAAACTCAACAACCTCAAGAATAAATGATATGAAGGAGATCCACGAGAGAGAGGAGAATGACAATTTTATATGACTTTGTAGTCTTTCTCCAAGAATATGAGGATGATGTTAGAGTGATGGAAGATGATTGAATCAGCTTCCATCGAGCCATGAAAAGTTCTAACTCTCAAAAGTGGATTAATGCCATGAATGAAGAGTTTAAGTTCATGAAAGACAATGACGTTTGTGATCTTGTTCCATTTCCTAAAGGTGTGAAGCCAATTGTTGCAAATGAATATTTAAAACCAAGAGGGATTCGAAGGGAAATGTGGAGAGATATAAGGCTCGTCTTGTTACAAAAAGCTTTACTCAAAATGAAGGTATTGATTTTAAAGAGCTTTTCTTTCATGTTTCAATGAAAGACTCTTTTAGGACTATCATGACATTAGTGGCACATTTTAATCTTGAGCATCATCAGATGGATGTAAAGATAACATTTCTCAATAGTGACATTGATGAAATAATTTATATGTTGCAACCAAAAAATTGTGTATCAGGAGACCCAAAGAAGTTGGTTTGCGAATTGAATAAATCCATATATAGGCCCAAGCAAACTTCCCGTCAATGGTATCACAAATTTTATCAAATAATAGTCTCATTTGGTTTTGATATGAATGCATTTGATGATTGTATAAACCACAAGTTTACTGGGAGTAAATATATCTTCTTGTACTATATATCGACGACATACTGCTTGCTAGTAATGATATAGGCATGTTGCACTAAGAGATTTCTATGAAAGAATTTTGAAATGAAAGATCTTGGAAACGCTTTTTTTGTATTAGGCATGCAAATACATCGAGATCACTCTCGCGGTATACTTGAGTTATCACAAAAGAGCTATATCGAGAAGGTACTTAAGAGATTCGGCATGCAGGACTGTAAACCAGGTGACACCCCTATTGATAAGAGAAATAATTTCAGTCTAAATCAACCCCAAAAGTGACCTTGATGTTCAGGAAATGCAGAAGATTCCTTATGCGTCAGCTATGGGAAGTCTATTGTATGCTCAAGTTTGTACACATCTGTATATAACATACATTGTTGGGATGCTGGGCATATATTTAAGTAATCCTGGGATTGATCATTGGAAATCAACCAAATGGATTATGCGATATTTATAGAGAACAAAGGATTACATGCTCACATATAGAAGATCAGACCAACTGGAGATCGTTGGATATTCTGATTCAGATTTTGCTAGATGCCAAGACAGTCGAAGATCCACATCATGCTAGATCTACTTGCTAGCTAGATGAGATATTTCTCAAAAGAGTGCTAAGCAGACACTTATAGCTTCATCCACCATGGCAGCTGAGTTTATAGCGTGTTATGAGGTATCAAACCTTGGAATATGACTGTGAAAATTTGTCACTGGGTTGTGAATTTTGGAAGGAATTGAAAGACCATTAAGATTGTTTTTGTGACAATAAGTCAGTTGTGCTATATTTTAACAACAATATGAGCTCGTCGAAGTCAAAGTATATAGAGATCAAGTTCCTAATTGTTAAAGAAATAGTTTAGAGTGGTCAGGTATCTGTAGAGCATATATGTACAAACTCTATGATTGTGGATCCGCTCACTAAATGACTTCCACCCAAGGTCTTTCATGAGCATACTGCTCACATGGGTGTCATGTTATTTGATGAAATGCTAGTTTAGTGAGAGTTTGTAACTAAATGTTATTTCGTTTAGGACACATTTTATGTTTTATGGATATTTTCTACAGAAATAAAGAATTCAACTAAGCTTTCACTTTGATCTAGTATCTCACTAAAGAATAAAGTTGGACCAATTGGAAATAGCCATGTTTCGATCATATTACATGTAATTTCTATGCTACACATCCATACTTGATCTATGACATTTGGTTATATCGATATATTTGATCATTGATGAATTTAGTTACGATGCATATGACGAAGATCGCTTTAATCCTATATTGATATAGTTAATGGATGAGATTGTTTGGAAATGCTTGATCATGATAGCAAAGGTTTCGAGCTCATAAAGTCATGCACATTTTGTAAGGTAACATATGTGGCCAAAATGAGAGATTGTTGGAAAATAATTAAACATGTGGGCCAACACATGTAATTAAATGTGTCTTAAAGGCTATTATAAAGTGTAATCCCTTTAAACATGTGGTACAATCATTATTCTTATTCTCCCTGACATCCTATCATCATTGAGAATATGTAGATTCTTCTCTAAGAAATTTTTTATTGAATCAGAAGATTGATAGCCAACAATAATTTATTTTCATGGATCAAGGTGTGCTTCCATTTTCATTTTCTGAATGATTTGATATGCAAGATCTTGGTTGAATTAGGTTTTCTCTGGATTTTGGTTTTAATAAATTTCCTACAAGTGGTATCAGAGCATCTTCGTATTAGGTCATTGAGAATCAAGTTTTCTTCTAGAATTAAATTTATGGTTTCATTTTATTGTGTTATCATTCATTGATTTATGATTTTGAAATAAGCGTCTTCATTTTTATTCCTTATCAAATAAAAACCTCTGTTTCTTTGTTATATGAGGTTATTGTTCAGGTTCTAAATCTCAAGGATATAGAATTCAAAATTCTTTATTTATAGTTGAGTTTAATAACTTGAAAGGAATATTAATGGTTGTTGCTTCAGTGTTCTATTTTTGGTTTGAAGAATTGAATTTGCATGATGGTTTTCAGATCAATTTCGTGTTGATTCGGTTAAGGATAACTTCGAACTGCCATGGCGCGATGGAGGAAGAAACTAAAAGTGGGAATATGTGCATCAGCAGCGAACACGGGTAAGGAAACGTTTCCTGCAAAGGCAAAGGAATTGTCTCCTATTGCAGGATACGATTTGGAAGAGAAAGTGAAGTTATTCCATAAGTCACGGTACCGTACAGAGGTAGGAAAATTATTCAACGCTTCACGATACGGTAAATGGACAGGGAAATTATTACCTACTTTGTGGTACCGTACCCGTATAGGAAATTATTCCCTGATTAACGATACCGTACAGAAAATGAAAATTATCACCTACTTCATGGGTATGTACTGTAGCACTTAATTGATTCAATTTAATTAAGGCATTTTTTGTTTCAAGCAAATTCAAATTTTGATATTATTATTACTTCATTTTAGTGTTTGATATTCTAAAATAAATTGATTGTAACAACACGTTATCAAAGTAAACACTTTTGTGGAGATTAATTTATTTTAAATATTAAGATGATTATGTGAATGTAATTCATGCGGATATTGACCGTCCTAAAAGAATGTCAATATTTAGCCGAATTACATCCATACTTGTGGTAATAGAATATGTGACAATATAAGGTGTTCCATGTGAACAATAAGTCGATCCAAAGATAGACTTATTGTTTGACCAGAATTATTATCGGTATTTGATTACTATACCAAGAGTGCCATTTACAAGTTTTTATCTCTGTCTAAAGACTAAATATTAATGTTGTGCTCGATATCTTATGATGGGGCCCACCAATATTTGAATTTATTGATTGTTTAATATGGATTCTTATGTGAACATGTTGTTTTGTTTTTTCGTTCTCTGTTAAGCTAATGCATCATTATATCTGCCAATATCAATTCAATCTCAATGCTAAATGGGACAAACTTCAAGGATTGGAAAGAGAACATAATGATCATTCTCGGCTGCATGGATCTAGACCTTACGCTAAGGATTGAACGATCTATTGATCTTACGGACAAAAATTTTGTTGAGGCTAAACGAGAATTTAAGAGGTGAGATCGTTCAAATCGCATGAGTCTCATGATCTGGAAGCATTCAGGGGAGTTGTGTCTGAAAAGGTTACTATTGCCAAATAATTTCTTGAGGAAATTGAAAAACGTTTTACTAAAAATGATAATGCTGAAATAAATACGCTTTTGAAAAACTTGATTTCAATGAAACATAAAGGAAAATGAAATATAAGGGAGTACATCAAGGAGATGTCCCATCTTTCTTCTAAACTAAAGACATTAAAGCTAGAGTTGTTTGAGGATTTACTCGAGTATTTAGTTTTGATTTTGCTTCCTACATAATTCAGTCAATTTAAGGTCAGTTATAATTGCCACAAGGATAAATGATATCTGAATGAGCTCATTTCTCACTATGTCTAAGAGGAAGAAAGGCTGAAGCAAGAAAAGATTGAAAGTGCTCACTTGGCAAGTACCTATAAAGACAAGAACAAGAAAATGAAAAGGGATAAGAAGCAAGTGGTCCAGCTCAAAAGAAACAAGGTGAACAATCTAGCTGTTACTTTTGCAAGAATACAGGACACATGAAGAGGGATTGTACCAAATATCATGCTTGGTGGATATAAAAATGTACACTTGTAACTTCCCGATTCCCGGGGGTTAAACATGTTTGAAATTTCACAATTCAAAAATTCTCAATTCAATTAAAATCCTAATTTGAGAAAATCTCCAAATTAAAACTCTAATTTTAACGTTAAATAGCGGAAGTATAAAATTATTTTAAAAGAATATTAACTTATTAAATTGAAATAAATGATTCATTAAACTGTAATAAAGTGAAGCACGAAAATTCATAAGACATGAAAGATTAAACATGAATATTCATAAATTTCTGAAATAACTAAAGTCAAACTGAAGTCATAATGTTATAATTAAACTTAGAAAGTCATAATCATGCTTGTTATGGTTGTCCCTCACTCCTGCTGCTCACCATCATCTGCAACACAATCATCTATGGGGGTTGGGTATTAAAAATACTTAGTAAGTAAATTCACATATTAATAAGTTTCACATGACATAAATGTAAACATATAACTTGTTTCACATGCAAATTTATTTCACACGTTTACTGATCACATAAATTACTTGTAACAACACACCGATTTCATGATTAACATTTAATTTGAACTTGTACTTATACATGCCAATACTTATACTTACTTGATTATAACTCGACTAGACATATCCCTCGATTGACAACCTAACCAGAACTATTTCACAACTTGAACTTGAACTTGTAACATGGACGTGAACATGATAGATTGGGTGTCCTGAAACTTGATGTCACTTAAGGTTATCTGAACCTTAAGAACGCTAACATGAACATGATGACACCCAACTGTATAACTTGATAACATGATGTGAACAATCTGGTTACTTGATAACCATGAGAGACGACTAAGTCTACTTCTTGTTTACTTATCACTTTTTACTTGAATTAATATTCATATTTCATGCTATCATAGATACATGGGTAAACATATAACTTGTTCATGAACATAAACGGATATAACTAATACATGTATAACTCAAAATATAATCATATATAACATGGTAAATAAATTTCATTATAATATGGAAAACAAATAAAACACTTGATCATACGATTGAACATAAAATTTCACATTATATATTCTACACTTATAACATATTAATCGAATTATTATGTAAATCCACTTACTTGGATTCGCTACGAACAAAATTCAGCAACTAATAACCTGAAATCCAAGGATCCCAGATCACAACAAATTCATATAATATCTACAATTATTTAATTAACTAAGCGAGATAGGGAATAGGTGGAAACCACATCAGGTGTAAATTATCAAGCAGTTTTAAACAGTTCAACAAGGTTCGGGTGGTCTAAACTGGTTTGGTTCTGTTGTTTTGGGTCAGTTCGATCTGGTCGGGTTGAACTGGTCTGGTTTAACCAAACCAATTCAGTCTGGTCTGGTCTGACTGAACTGGTTCGGCCTGATCTGGTCTGAATGAACAGGTTCGATTCAGGTGAACCGGTTCAAGAAAATGGGGAAAAATAGAAAATGGGGATGAAGAAGGGGGGAGAGAGAGACGCAACAGAGGGAGGCAAAGGAGAGACAGAGAGACACAACAGAGAGGGGGAGGGAGACAAAGAAGAGGGAAAGAGAGAGATGCAACAAAGAGGGGGGAGACGAAGGAGAGAAGAGACAGAACATAGAGGGGGGTGGAGACGAAGGAGAGAGAGACAAAATAGAGAGAGGGAGGGAGATGAAAAAGAGGGAGGGGGAGAGAGAGAGAGACGCAACCGAGAGGGAGGGGAAGATGAAGAAGAGATAGAAAGAAGGAAATCAACTTTACCGACGATGAAGGCGGCCGCGATGATGATGAAGCAACGACTCAACAAACAGTGACAGAAAAGAATGTAAATTGTTGGAAATTGGAGAATAGAATTTCAGTTTTATCCATCAACGTATTAATCCAAAATCTAGATTCCAAAGAGGAAGAAAAGAGAATAAAATTGAAATGAGAAGGAAGAAGCTTACCAGGAACTTGGAACTACGGTGATGCAGCGACGACTAAAATACCATGAATGAGAAACTACGGTGATGCAGTGACGACAAGAATTAGAACACTGGAGAAGAAGACAAAATTGAAAAATTGAGAAACAGAGTGCGGTTAACGTATGGGAGAGAAGGTGGTTGCTGTTTTAGAGAAAACAGTTACAAGGGGGTTCGTGAAAGATAAAATGAGAGAGTGGGGGAGACAGTTGAGTGTGATGCTTATATGGTGCGCGTATGTGGCTAAAAATTACAAATCTACTCCCTTAATGATTGGGTATTACATTCTTCCCTCCTTAAGAACTTTCGTCCTCGAAAGGAATTTACCTTATTGAAATAACTCTAGATACTTGACACGTATCTCCACTTCTCGTTCCCATGTTGCTTCCTCGACTTGATGATTTCTTCAGAGAACCTTGACTAACTGAACCGATCTGTTACGAAGAGTCTGATTCTTGCGCCCTAGAATTCTGACTGGCTTCTCCTCATAAGTAAGATCATCTCGAACTTGCAGAGGTTGAAAATCGATGACATGCGTTGGATCAGGCACGTACTTGCAAAGCGTCGAGACGTGAAACACATTATGAACACCTGAAAGAGCTAGTGGTAAAGCGAGCTGGTAGGCCAAAGGACCGATACGATCGAAAATCTCAAAAAGGCCAATAAACCTGAGGCTCAGCTTCCCTTTACGACCAAAACGCATAACTCCCTTCATTGGGGCAACCTTGAGAAACACATGATCACCCACTTCAAATTCGAGATCATTCCTCCTGACATCTATGTAACTCTTTTGCCTACTTTGAGTGGTCTTCATTTTATCTCTGATTTTCTGAATAGCTTCATTTGTAGACTGATCCGAGCCAGGGCCCAAAAGCTTTCGTTCACCAACCTCATCCCAGTGAACTGGCGACCGACATTGTTTTCCATAAAGATCCTCAAACGGGGCCATACAAATAGTCGCCTGGTAACTGTTATTGTAAGCAAACTCGACGAGTGCCGAGTGCGCGTCCCAACTGCCAGAGAAATCCAAGACATAAGCTCGAAGCATATCTTCCAACGTCTGAATCGTTCATTCAGATTGCCCATCAGATTGGGGATGAAAAGTTGTACTGAAATTCAATTGTGTTCCCAAAGCTCTTTGTAAACTCTGCCAAACATTTGACGTGAACCACGGATCCCGATCTGATACTATAGACACCGAAACCCCATGAAGTCGAAAAATCTCTCGGATATACAACTGAGCCCAATCCTCAACTGAAAATGTAGTCTTGCTAGGCAAACACTGTGCAGACTTGGTGAAACGATCTATCACAACCCAAATGGAGTTAAAACCTTTTACTGTCCTCGGTAGCCCCGAAACGAAATCCATTGCCACATGCTCCCATTTCCATTCAAGACCCCATATGGTCGTTATCTCTGTGCCTTGATCTGCTGATACACCAAACACTAACTAATGAACTCAGCGACGTCACGCTTCATACCTTTCCACCAATAATGTAACTTCACATCATGATACGTCTTAATACTGCCAGGGTGCACAGTGTACGGTGAACTATGAGCCTCCGTAAGTAATTCCTGCCTAATGAATGCGTCTTTTGGAACACAAAGCCTCCCACGAAAGCGAAGAGCTGAATCGTTACTAACATCCCTTGTCCTTTGTCCGAACCCACTTTGTTACGAATCAAAAGTAACTCAGAATCTGACTTCTGTGCATCGATAATACGTTGTTGCAATGATGGTTGAACTGTGAGCTGAGCTAACTGTGTTGTAGTATCTTTTAGCGAAATTGGAATCTCGGTACATTCAAAATCCTTCAAGTGATGCTCTTGAGACGTAATAAGAGCTGCTGAATGGGCTGATTTTTTATTTAAGGCATTAGCCACTACGTTTGCCTTTCCTGGGTGATAAATGATCTCGCAGTCATAATCCTTCACCAATTCAAACCAACGGCGTTGACTCATGTTAAGCTCTTTCTGACTGAAAAAGTATTTAGACTCTTATGATCTGTGTAAATCTGACACTTACAGCCATACAAGTGATGTCTCCAGATCTTGAGGGCAAATACAACTGCAGCCAACTCCAAATCATGTGTAGGATAATTCTGTTCATAAGGCTTGAGCTGACGAGAGGCATATGCTATGACCTTCTCCTGTTGCGTCAAAACACAACCCAATCCTCTCTTGGAAGCATCACTGTAAATCATAAAGTCGCTCTTACTATCTGGAATGGTCAACACGGGTGTTGTCACTAATTTTTGTTTAAGTCTCTGAAAACATTTCTCACACTCAGTCGTCCAAGTAAGGGTGGCACTCTTCCTCGTCAACTGAGTAAGTGGAACAACAATCTTTACAAAACCCTCAACGAACCTCCTATAATATCCTGCTAAACCCAGAAAACAACGAACTTCCCCAACATTTACCGGTGGAGGCCAGTTAACCAATGCTTCAATCTTAGACGGATCAACTGAGATTCCATCTCGAGATACCACATGACCAAGGAATGATACTTCCTGAAGACAAAACTCACACTTCTGGAATTTAGCATATAACTGGTCTTCCTTAATGCTGGTAAAACAATCTTGGGGTGATCCGTATGCTCAGTCTCTGATCTAGAGTACACCAAAATATCATCAATGAAGACAATCACAAAAGATCCAAGTACTCTTTGAACACACCTGTTCATCAAATCTATAAAGGCTGTCGGAGTATTAGGTAATCCAAACGACATCACTACAAACTCATAATGGTCGTAATGAGTGCGAAACATTGTCTTAGGAATATCCTCATCTTGAATCTTGAGTTGATGGTATCCTGATCTTAAATCAATCTTAGAGAATACCGATGCTCTCTGAAGTTGATAAAATAAGTCCTCAATAGGCTATAACGGATACCTATTCTTGATAATGACTCTATTCAACTCCCGGTAAATCAATGCATAGTCTCATTGATCCATCTTTCTTTTTAACAAATAATACTGGAGCACCCCAATGTAAAACATTGGGTCTAATGAAACCCTTACCTAGTAATTCTGGAAGTTGGTCCTTAAGTTCCTTCAACTCTACAGGAGCTATATGATACAACGCTTTAGATATAGAGGCAGTGCCTGGTACTAACTCAATACGAAAATCTGTCTCTCGAGGAGGAGGAAGTCCTGGCAAATCATTGGGAAAGACATCCAAAAATTCAGAAACTACTAGAACTGATCCAATATCCACATTGGTCTTAGTTGTATCCACAACAGAAGCTAAGTAACCCCAGTTACCACGATCAAGTAGGCGTTGTGCCCGTAAAGCAGATATGACCTTCGGTATAGGTCGTTGCTGAGATCCCCTAAACTTGAAACTAGATCTGCCCGGAGGTAGGAATCGAACTTCCTTTCAATAACAGTCTATGTTGGCATAGTTAGCAGCCAACCAGTCCATCCCTAGAATTACGTCAAAATCATGCATCCCTAGGACTATAAGCTTAGCATTCATAACATGATCTAATATCATCACTAAACAACTCTCTATCGCCTTATTATCCATGAGAGAGGCTCCGGAAGGCGTAGAAACACATAACTCAAAACCCAATGGCATAATAGACAAAGATGCATGAGTCACAAATGAAGCAGATATAAAAGAATGCGTGGATCCGGAATCAATCAATGTAAAGGCTAAATGTCCTAGTACAAGTAATGTACCTGCCACAACTGCATCTGACTGCTCAGCTTTCTGGCGAGTTAATACAAAAACTTTCCCTTTAGCTCTACCCCCTGCAGCATTACTAGGCTATCCTTGAGCAAGCAGAGGGCACTGTCTGAGGTAATGCCCAATCTTCCCACACTTAAAACAAGCATTGTTCGCCTTAAAGCAATGCTCATCATGGTGCTTGTTACATGTAGCACATAAGGAGTTTGATTTGGTCATCTGCCTTTTTGTATTGTGAGGACCCTGGCCTTGGTGGTGCACATGGAGAACGATTCTGTTCCATCAACAAAGTTGCCTCAACCACCGCTGCATAGGTGGTATTCTTATAGAGCGACACTGATCCCTTAATCTCTAGACGCAATCCTCTTTCAAAAGTTCGTGCCTTCTTTATCTCGCTATCCACATAGTGCGTGGCGTACCAAGACAATTCTTCAAACTTCCGCTCATATTCAGCTACACTCATAGCTCCTTGCAAAAGTCTGAGGAATTCGGTCTTCTTATCTATCATGACCGTGATCAGAAAATATTTATCAAAGAAGAGTTCCTTGAAACGATCATATGTCACTAGATTACGATCGATGTCACGAGCTCTCGGTATGAACTCCCACCATTTTTTAGCCTCCTGCGTCAGCATAAATGTTGCACAAACAACCTGCTGAATCTCAGAACACGACATAAACTGGAAAATCTACTCCAGTCTTGCAATCCATTCATCATCTGGCAGTGGGTCGGACGAGTGACCGTCAAATTTAGGTGGTTTCAGCCTCTCGAATGTCTGGATCAACTGCTGCATATTAACCTCTGTCATCTGTTGCAGTTGTTGTTGCTGAGCTGGGCGAGCCGTAGCTGTCTGCCTTAACAAATCCCAAAATTCTTGAAACATATCCATCATAGCAACTGAAGGGTTAGCAGTAGGATCAACTGGTGCATGATTGTTATTGTTCCTTGTAGAGGCGCCATCGCACTGCTACCCATAAACCCAAGACTTACCAATGTATCGCGCAAATATAACATAAACATAATTCAAACATGCCATAATGAAACAAAACACATCATACTCAATCAATAATTAAAGCACATATACATGCGTACCTGACTTGTAAGATGAGGGAGGAGCAGAGTGAGTGACATGCCATATCTTTCACTTAGAAAAGTTTATAGAATCTAAAACCATGGCTCTGATACAAAACTGTAACGCTCTGATTCCGAGGGTTAAACATGCTTGAAATTTCACAATTCAATTAAAACCCTAATTTGAGAAAATCTCCAAATTGAAAACCCTAATTTTAATGTTAAATAGGGAAGCATAAAATTATTTTAAAATAATATTAACTCATTAAAATGAAATAGATGATTCATTAAACTGTAATAAAGTGAAGCACAAAAATCCATGAGACATGAAAGATTAAACATGAATATTCATAAATTTCTGAAATAACTGAAGTCAGAATATTATAATTAAACTTAGAAATCATAATCATGCTTGCTATGGCTGTCCCTCACTCCTGCTGCTCACAATCATCTGCAAAACAATCATCTATGAGGGGGTTGGGTATTAAAAATACTTAATAAGTAAATTCACATACAAATAAGTTTCACATGACATAAATGTAAACATATAACTCATGCAAATTTATTTCACACGTTTATTGGTCACATAAAATACTTGTAGCAACACACCTATTTCATGATTAACGTATAACTTGAAATCTTACCTATACATGCCAATACCTATACTTGCTTGATCATAACTCGACTAGACATATCCTTCAATTAACAACATAACCAGAACTGTTTCACAACTTAAATTTGAACTTGTAACATGAACGTAAGCATGACAGATGGGTGTCCTGAAACTTGATGTCACTTTAGGTTATTTGAACCTTAAGGACGCTAACATGAACATGGTGACATCCAACCATATAACTTGATAATAAGATGTGAATAATCTGGTTACTTGATAACCAAGAGACACGACTAAGTCTACTTCTTGTTTACTTATCACTTTTTACTTGAATTAATATTCATATTTCACGTTATCACATATACATGAGTAAACATATAACTTGTTCATGAACATAAACGATATAACTAATACATGTATAACTCAAAATATAATCATACATAACATGGTAAATAATTTCACCATAATATGGAAAACAAATAAAACACTTGATCATAAGATTGAATATAAAGAAATAATAAAATAATTTCACATTATATATTCTACACTTATAACATATTAATCGAATTATTATGTAAATCCACTTACTTGGATTCGCTACGAACTAAATTCAGCAACTAATAACCTGAAATCCAAAGATCCCAGATCACAACAAATTCATATAATATCTACAATTATTTAATTAACTAAGCGAGGTTGTGAACAGGTGGAAACCAAATTGGGTGTAAATTATCAACCGGTTTAAAATGGTTCAACAAGGTTCGGGTGGTCTGAACTGGTTCGATTCTGCTATTTTGGGCCGGTTCAGTCTGGTCGGGTTGAATGGGTCTGGTCTGACTAAACCAGTTCGGCCTGGTCTGGTCTGACTGAATCGGTTCAGCCTTGTCTGGTCTGAATGAACCGGACCGGTTCAGGTGAACCGGTTCAAGAGAATGGGGAAAACAGAAAAGGGAGACGTAGAAGGAGGAGAGAGAAAGACGGAACAGAGGGGGGACGAAGGAGAGAGGGAGACAGAACAGATAGGGGGAGGGAGACGAAGAAGAGGGAGAGAGATAGAGACGCAACAGAGGGGGGACGAATGAGAGAG
>QANY01003231.1:0-24932 GCA_003255025.1 Datisca glomerata
TTTCCCCAATTTTGAAGATCCAAAATGTATTTCTACATTTGAATCTACATATCAAAATTTTGTTACCAAAAGAGGAACAATTATTCGTAGTATTCATCCTCCTATAGTTAATTTAATTGTTCAAATAGACAAAGATGAGGTTCTTGCTACTCCTTTTAGAAAAAGTAGTAACATAGAGGCTGTTGTGGAACAAAACAATTTTACAAATCTTTCTCTTCAAACGATTGGTAATCAATTAACTCGTATTGAACAGAAAGTAGTGGCTAATTTTGAGCCACCTACAACTTCAAAACCCCCTCCGATTGAACAAAAGGTTTTATTTAAACCTATGTCTACGGAGAAAACTGAGTTTAAATTACAAACTCAAGAGTCATCCGAAATGGTGGATGAAATTGTTAAAAGATTAAAAAATCTTGGTTTGAAAGAAAAGGATGTTGCTCCTTTAGGTAAAGAATCTCAAAAGGATTCTGAATCAGAAGTTCAGCATAAATCTGATCTTGAAAACCAATTTAATCAACTACAAAATGTTCGAATCAGAACAACAAACACCTTATTTGGTGAATAAAGTATCTTCTTATAAAAATAAACTTGTTTACAATGTTCCAGCCAAGCTGTATTACCGTTGGCCTACTCCTTTTGATCTTCAACTGGAATAACATGACAATTACATTACTGTCGAATTTGATGGTCGATCCATTAATGAATAGAATATTGATGGTATGTCTGAATATCAAATACAAACAGTCATACATTATATGACTATGTATGCGACTGCTTGTAAAGCAAATAGTAATTCAAACCACAATATTGCAAAATCCATAATTCAAGGCTTTACTGGCCAGCTAAAAGGTTGGTGGGATTTTTATCTCCCTGAAGAAGCAAAAACTCATATTCATCAGGCAGTAAAAATAGAAATGGTTAATAACCAACCAGTCAATTCAACTGACTGTGTGAATATGCTATTATATATTATAGCGAAACATTTCATTGGCACAACATCATTATTGTTGGATAAAACCCAAGAGAAATTGATAAATTTACATTGCCATAATTTATCTCAATTCAAGTGGTATAAAGATGTGTTCTTCTCTAAAATCTTTACACGAGAAGATAGTCAACATGATTTCTGGAAGGAAAAATTCCTTTTAGAATTACCACATTTCTTTGCTGAAAGAATCCGTAACAGGATTAAGCAAAAGAATAATGGAGTTATTCCTTCCTCCGCTTACACTTATGGTGACTTAGCTTCTGAAATTACATCAGAAGGAATTAATCTGTGTAATGAAATAAAATTACATAGACAAATTCAAAAGGATAAAATCCTTAGTAAAAAGATAGTCGGTGATTTTTGTGAAAAAATGGGGTTACCCTCTATTGGTTCAGGATCATCTGAGAAAAGAAAAACCAAGACTAATAAGTCTTATCAGAAATAAAATGACTTCCTGTAAAAAAAAGATAAAATGGAAAAGAAAAGGTTTCAACGCCCTAAACAGGACAATTTCAATAATGCACAATCGTCCAAACCAAAGACTATGCCTGTCTGCTGGCGTTGTCATAAAGTGAGCCATTACGCTAATAAGTGTAAAATGAAAAGAAAAATTAATAGTTTGTCCATTGATGAAGGATTAAAAAAGTCCTTAGAAAAATTATTCTTGTGAGACTCTGAAGATGAAAAGATAGATCTTCATGTATCTCTTATAGAGAATTATAATGGAGATTATGAAACAGGATCTGAGAAATCAGATACCTAACCAAACAATTCTGGTTCTGATTGTGATGAAAACTGTGATTATTATAAAACCTTATGTAAGGCAAATGGATTATTTGTTCTGACCAAAGAGGAAAATTTTATCCTTGATATCATTGATAAAATTACAGATCCAACAGAAAAAAGGATCTACTCCAACAATATTTGGAACATTATTCAACAAAAAGGACACCTAAAATAGGTATTCGTTTTAAAGAACCAAAAGCTTATAGCTTGAAAGAAATTCTTAACAGAGTCAAGCACTCTGAAGAAAAAATGGAAGATGCATGCATCAATGAATTAATGCATGAGGTAAAAGAATTAAAAACAGAACTCCATACTCTTAAATCAAGAGTTACAGTGTTAGAATTGAAAGGAATACAAAAGTCCTTTAATCAATCTGATCATGAGGAAGACTTGGAACCTAGTCCAAGTACTGCAAAAGAAAAAGATGAATTAAATTCATTAACATATCTTAATATGATTGATAGAGTTATCACTCATAAGTGGCATATCAAAGTCACCATTATTGTCTGGAAAGAATTCTCTTTCTCTGCTATTGCTATGGTTGACTCTGGTGCTGACTTAAACTGTATCAATCAAGGACTTGTACCTTCTCGATACTTCTTTAAAACGTCAGAAATTTTGACTGCTGCTGATGGTAGAAAACTTGTAGTCAAATATAAGTTACAAAATTCTGCTGTCTGCAACAATGGAATATGTCTGGAGATGACATTTATAATGGTGAAAAATTTATCCCATCATATTATATTGGGCAATCCTTTCTTACATATGCTTTATCCTATTAAAAGCATCGATGAGAATGGGATTAACAGTCTTGTTAATTCACAAGATAAAAATTTTCAATTTGTATCACAACCTCGTTATCACGAGATTGATATGTTACAAAAACAAATTAAAAGAAAAGAAAATTTCTTAAATTCTCTAACAAAAAATATCTTACAAGAAGATAGCTGAAAAAATTCAGCAACCAGATATACAAAAGAAAATTCATGAATTACAAGAACATATTATTCAGACAATTTATTTTGATCTTTCTAATGCATTTTGGGAACGAAAGAAACATATTGTTCATTTACCATATGAACCACTTTAAAGTAAGTCAAATTCCAACGAAGGCACGACCTATTGCTACGAGTCCAGAATATCTGGACATGTGTAAAACTGAAATACAGGACTTATTACAAAAAGGGTTAATTCAAAAATCCTACAATCCTTGGAGTTGTCCAGCTTTTTATGTTAATAAAAATGCTGAGTTAGAATGAAGAGTTCCAAGGCTTGTTATCAATTATAAGCCATTAAATAAAGCTCTGCGTTGGATATTCAATACCCAACAAAAGAGATTTATTAAATAGGCTTTATTCAGCCAAAATTATGTCAAAATTTGATATGAAATCTGGCTTCTGGCAAATAAAGATTGCAGAAGAAGACAGTTATAAAACAACATTTACAGTCCCATTTGGTCACTTTGAATGGACTGTAATGCCATTTGGGTTAAAGAATGCCCCATTTGAATTTCAAAATATAATGAATGACATATTTTGTCTGTATTGACATTTTTGCCTTGGGTACATTGATGACGTGTTGATCTTTTCTGAAACCATTGATAAACATTTCAAGCATCTAAAAGCATTTATTAATGCAGCCACAAAAGCTGGTTTTGTCGTGTCTGCCAGAAAAATAAAATTATTTCAGACAGAGACTCGATTTTTAGGGCATAATATCAAAGAAGGGACTATTATACCAATTGATAGATCTATCGCTTTTGCAGATAAATTTCCGGATGAAATTAAAGATAAAAATCAACTACAAAGATGTTTAGGCAGTTTAAATTATATTGCTGACTTCTATACGAAACTTGTTTTTGATGCTAAACCTTTATTTGAAAGGTTGAAAAAGAACCCTCCAGAATGGACATCCATCCATACTGAAGCTGTTCGTAAAATTAAAACAAAAATTAATAAAATTTCTTGTTTAGCTTTACCCCATCCTGATGCTTTCAAAGTCATTGAAACTGATGCATCAGATCTGGGTTATGGCGGCATCCTTAAACAAAGGATTAATAATCAAGAAATACTTGTTCGATTTACATCCGGGGTATGGAAAGGACCTCGTGTAAATTATTCAACTGTGAAGAAAGAAATTCTTTCTATTGTTTTATGTAGTCAAAAATTTGAAATTGATTTAATAAATCAAAAATCTTATTACGTGTTGATTGCAAATCGGCAAAAGATATTCTTGAAAAAGATATTAAAAATATTGCATCTAAACAAATATTTGCAAGATGGCAAGGCATATTGTCTGTATTTGATTTTGATATAGAGTTTATTAAAGGATCTGTTAATTGTTTACCTGATTTTCTAACTCGTGAATTTTTGCAGGGCTCGAATGCATAAAACATCCAAAGCCTCCAAAAACAAAGGCAAGGCCAAAGCCTCTGACGGGTCTTATCAGATCCATCCAACCAGTTCATACAAGACAGCTGTGGGTAAAACCCCAGAACAATTAAGAAAAGAAGCCTTAAAGGCTACGCCTAAAGAAAATAAGTTGCGTGCTGATGCGTATGCTATTGTTGTTTCGTCTAATATGACAAATGAATTTATCTATCCATATATCCCTGCTGCTACTATATGGATAGCTCCTATTAAGCTTAAGTATGCTCATCTTGCTGCTCCTGAAGCTGCTCACTTTTACCTTCAGGAATTTATTGATCCATTCCTTTATCCCAAGGATTACAATTTTTATTATGCTATTCTTGAAGCCACTAATTCTTGTGGAAATTGATTGTGTAACTCGAACAGGGGGAATGGGCTTATTCAAAGGCCTTTATTAAAACCGTTCTTACTCCTGAACAATGGCCGGGAGATCTTTACCGGTACAAAGAACTTTCAAAATATCGAAAAGACCAAACAAAATTTTGGTTCAACTACTTTGATTATATCAAAGCCTGGGATGGTGCTTTCTGTTATGAGAATAGACATCGGAAACATAGCTGGTTTTTCCAATTTTGAGACTTTGATCTCAGTTCTCTACCGTAATGGTTTTTAATGTTGTTCACTAATTGGGGATTTCATCCTATCACTCTTCCTGATAAAATAAGAACCAATTATGAGGATTTTGTCCACACAAATGTGTCGTTAAAAAAATCCCATAATACAATTTGTTGTACTTTATCAAGTACCATGGATTGTTAAATGGGATGTTACCATCTCCAAAGTACTTCTTCGTAAATTTGGAGAGATTGTAACCCATAACCCTTATTTGGGAAGAAGAATTTTAATCAAATGGTGGGATAAATTTGACTTTTTTGCTGAAGCATCCGTGTTCTCTAAACAAGGGTTAATCAATCTGGAACCTCCACCACCTCCTCAGAGTCCTAAGAAGGATGTGGTTGCATTATTGAGGGAATTATTAGCGTCTTCATCAAAGTCCGATCTCATGGCGCAGTTAAAAGAAATATTATAGGAATCTGACTTCGATGACACTGATATGGTAAGTCGACAATCAGATCCTATGCAAGATTCCCAAGATCCTTATGAGGATTGATAGTCCATGTCAATCATGCTCGCTGACGACAAAGCTGAGCAAAGAAACCATTGTGATGGACAGACGTGCAGGTACTATGCCACCCACTCACTTATTGGAGTTACTGTGCCACCCACTTTGAGGCACTATTCATTAAATGGAATTGAAGACCAATTTGAAGTCCGAATCTAGAGGCTTCGCTTTGCCTATTAAAGGGTATCCAACTCAAGTAGAAGGGGCATCAAAAACTTTAGCCTTCTCCTCATATGGAGCTTATATATCCTCTCCCCTTTCCTTTCCTGTAATAAAAATATTAAGAAGATATTGTGTAGTAGTATTGCATGTAAGAGTGAGTCGAAGAGATTGTGTAGTAGTGGTATCAAAGCCATTTAATAGTGGTATCATCGCCATTTAATAGTGGTATCAGTGCCATTTAATAAAGGTATGTACATATTATTATTATTTGTTATACAATGATACTAATGTTTGCATTATTTGTAATACAATGATACTAATGTTGTTATATGTGCAAAAATACTGTGTTATTCATTATCGTTGAGTTATTGTGATAGGTTAACTACTTGTACCAGTAAATTCGTATTTACTAGATAAGGATTTACGGATATGCTTATAAGTGCTATCATGAAACCCCAAGTCCCGTAGCCTGGATATTCCTGTTGAAGCCAGATAATAGACGTGTTAGGAATTTGGTGTAAGTCAGTGATCGATAGACCTTATGAACAAGTTAAGTAGAGCCTTAACAGGTAGATATCAATCTACTGATAGAAGTAGTAGAAGTAATGCTAATCAAGAAATTATGATTTCTGAAAATATTGAAAATACTCTACAAAACTGGAAACTTCCCAGTTCTACATCTGTTTATAAGTAGAAAGGCACTTTTGATTTTGCTTCTGATTATATTGTCAAAACAGTTGAAGAAGCTATACCTTTAACTGAAGGTTATAATTCATTTAATTTGTTATCGTGTAACTTGATTAATAAACATAAATATAAATATAAATTTTTACATGTTAGATTAATTCAAGTTGGTTTAAAACCCGCAACAAGACTATGATTTAATACGTCTGCAGTAATTTGTGTTCCTGATAAACGACACAATAAATTTCATGATTCCTTATTAGGTATAATTGAATCAAGTCTCTGTGATGGACCTATATATTTTTTGTGTTTTCCGAATTTCACATTGTCCCTCACAGATCCCACTCTAATGCATGCATTATGTCTTGATATTGAATCTGATGGTTTTGACATGATGCAAGGTGCAGAAAATATAATCCTTATTTACAGGATTCAATACAAAGTGATGAACATTGTTGTTCCTAGTATAAAGGAAATTCCTTTACAACATCGAGGTTCTACAACTTTGTTTATTACTAATTTATCTAAAAGCAATTTGAAAGTACCCAAGACAATCACTTGGGATCAGGTTAATTTACCTGAGAAATGGGTCCTTGAGAAAGCCTATGAACCTGTTAAACAAGAAAACAGAGAGTTAGAAGAAATTATTGAACACCCTGATGGGGATGTTGAAATAAAATTCTCTAATCAGAAGATTGCTCATCTGAACTTAGGACGTAGTTCTATGTCCTCTGTTCCCCTTTCTCAGTTCGAAAAAGATACCTTATTAGGTACAAAGTTCACATATGATGGTGTAAATCAACCAGAATATAAGGTTGAATTACCCCCTTCCATTTCTGGTACTTCCAGATCTCAGCCCAATAGGCAATCACCAACTCCATCTGATATGGGGTATGATGATAGAAGTGTTTATGGTATTAATGCTCTCACACTTGAAGAAAACGACCTTGTAATTTCCTATTCAAGGGTTAGCAAAAGAATTATTTTATCTTCTGCTAATGACATTAAAAGAAAATGGTTTTATTCTAAAAAGAATAAAGAAGGACAGAAAAAATGGTTTTCAATGTATAAATATTTTATTAAAAGAACTGGTGAAATTAGTGATTTATTTGATTTTATGAAACAATTTTACCAGAGTGAAAACCGTCCTTTCCCCAATTTTGAAGATCCAAAATGTATTACTACATTTAAATCTACATATCAAAATTTTGTTACCAAAAGAGGGACAATTATTCGTAGTATTCATCCTCCTACAGTTAATTTAACTGTTCAAATAGACAAAGATGAGGTTCTTGCTACTCCTTTTAGAAAAAGTAGTAACATAGAGGCTGTTGTGGAACAAAACAATTTTACAAATCTTTCTCTTCAAATTGTTGTGGAACAAAACAATTTTACTGGAATTGGGCATGCAAATATGCGGAATATAGGAGTGTGTAAGAGAAAGTATTTGAGGCCTTACGAGTGGTCAAGCTGTGCAATTAATTATAAGAAACTTTTGGTATAAGACTTATATGGTGAATCATTATGATATATGATTTCAGTTAAACTACTTCCAGCATGAATCAAAGTAGTTTGCATCGGCAAGACATACATATGTAACCATATTTATTTAGATTGTGAAAGTAATTCTTCCTGGTTTTTTTGGGGGGTGTGTTGTCCCATTTGATAATAGGAACTTTTAGTGCTTGACTAGGATAGTAGCTTCTGGTGAGGATTCTTGGGATTCTTTTCCGGAATCGACTTGAACGAGGTTATGAGGATGAAATGGTTTAATGATATTACGATGGCCACCATTTATTTTAATGTTACAAGGTAGATGATATTGGTTTTATTTGAGTTCCAAAGTATGTAGTTTGCTCTTAATTGGAGAAGAACATAAACTTGTTGCTGACTATAGTTCTCTGCCGACCAATAAGGGGGCTGATGTGTATACACCGGATGAAGATAGTTCACCGTGATCTAAAAAGTGCAAATTGCCTTGTGAATAAGCATTGGACTGTCAAGATCTGTGATTTTGGGCTGTCAAGAATAGTGGCAGAAAGACCCATGATGGCTCCCCATCTGCAGGTACTCCAGAATGGATGGCTCCTGAGCTTTTCCGAAACGAACCCTTCACTGAAAAATGTGATATTTTCAGCCTGGGGGTAATTATGTGGGAACTCTGCACTCTCAATAGACCATGGGAGGGCGTACCTCCAGAGAGGGTATGTTTGAGAGTTCTTAATCTATCTTTATTTTCAAGATATAACTCCTTTTTTTCCTGATATCTCTCAGGATTTCTGATCAGTGTCCTCTCCTATTCAGGAACTGGTGAAATTAGTGATTTCAATGTATAAATATTTTATTAAAGGAACTGGTGAAATTAGTGATTTCTTTGATTTTATGAAACAATTTTACCAGAGTGAAAACCGTCCTTTCCCCAATTTTGAAGATCCAAAATGTATTACTACATTTAAATCTACATATCAAAATTTTGTTACCAAAAGAGGAACAATTATTCGTAGTATTCATCCTCCTACAGTTAATTTAACTGTTCAAATAGACAAAGATGAGGTTCTTGCTACTCCTTTTAGAAAAAGTAGTAACATAGAGGTTGTTGTGGAACAAAACAATTTTACAAATCTTTCTCTTCAAACGATTGGTAATCAATTAACTCGTATTGAACATAAAGTAGTGGCTAATTTTGACCCACCTACAACTTCAAAACCCCCTCCGATTGAACAAAAGGTTTTATTTAAACCTATGTCTACGGAGAAAACTGAGTTTAAATTACAAACTCAAGAGTCATCCGAAATGGTGGATGAAATTGTTAAAAGATTAAAAAATCTTGGTTTGAAAGAAAAAGGATGTTGCTCCTTTAGGTAAAGAATCTCAAAAGGATTCTGAATCAGAAGTTCAGCATAAATCTGATCTTGAAAACCAGTTTAATCAACTATAAAAGATGTTCGAATCAGAACAACAAACACCTTATGAGGTGAATAAAATATCTTCTTATAAAACGAAACTTGTTTATAATGTTCCAGCCAAGCCGTATTACCATTGGTCTACTCCTTTTGATCTTCAACTGGAATAACATGACAATTACATTACTGTCGAATTTGATGGTCGATCCATTAATGAATGGAATATTGATTGTATGTCTGAATATCAAATACAAATAGTCATACATTATATGACTATGTATGTGACTGCTTGTCAAGCAAATAGTAATTCAGACCACAATATTGCAAAAGCCATAATTCAAGGCTTTATTGGCCAGCTAAAAGGTTGGTGGGATTTTTATCTCCCTGAAAAAGCAAAAACTCATATTCATCAAGCAGTAAAAATAGAAATGGTTAATAACCAACCAGTCAATTCAACTGACTGTGTGAATATGCTATTATATACTATAGCGAAACATTTCATTGGCACAACATCATTATTGTTGGATAAAACCCAAGAGAAATTGATAAATTTACGTTGCCATAATTTATCTCAATTCAAGTGGTATAAAGATGTGTTCTTCTCTAAAATCTTTACACGAGAAGATAGTAAACATGATTTCTGGAAGGAAAAATTCCTTTCAGGATTACCACATTTCTTTGCTGAAAGAATCCGTAACAGGATTAAGCAAAAGAATAATGGAGTTATTCCTTCCTCCGCTTACACTTATGGTGACTTAGCTTCTGAAATTACATCAGAAGGAATTAATTTGTGTAATGAAATAAAATTACATAGACAAATTCAAAAGGATAAAATCCTTAGTAAAAAGATAGTCGGTGATTTTTGTGACAAAATGGGATTACCCCCTATTGGTTCAGGATCATCTGAGAAAAGAAAAAACAAGACTAATAAGTCCTAACACGCGATTATTCATTAACATTAATATTAACCAACCATTAAACATTGTCGGGTTTATTTGTGCCCCACGTCACATTTTCCACTCACCCCTTTCATGGCATAAACATATACCTAGTCTTTTAAATTTATTATTTTTTCTTAATATTTTCATTTTATAAACCTTAACATGAAAGCGCATACATAGTCATATAATGTATGAGTGTTTGTATTTGATATTCAGACATACGATCAATATTCCATTCATTAATGGATCGACCATCAAATTCAACAGTAATGTAATTGTCATGTTGTTCTAGTTGAAGATCAATACGAGTAGGCCGATGGTAATACGGCTTTGCTAGAACATTATAAACAAGTTTCTTTTTATAAGAAGATATTTTATTCACCAGATAAGGTGTTTATTGTTCTGATTCAAACATCTGTTGTAGTTGATTCACCTGGTTTTCAGGATCAGAGTTATGTTCAACTTCTGATTCAAAATCCTTTTGAGATTCTGTACCTAAAGGAGCAACATCCTTTTCTTTCAAACCAAGATTTCGATGAGGAGAAGGCTCCATATGAGGATAAAGCGAAAGTTTTCGATGCCCATTCTGCTTGAGTTGGATACCCTTTTATAGGCAAAGCGAAGCCTCTAGATTCGGACTTCAAATTGGTCTTCAATTCCATTTAATGAATAGTGCCTCAAAGTGGGTGGCACAGTAACTCCAATAAGTGAGTGGGTGGCATAGTACCTACACGCTTGTCCATCATAATGGTTTCTTTGCTCAGCTTTGTCTTCAGCGAGCATGATTGACATGGACTATTAATCCTCATAAGGATCTTGGGAATCTTGCATAGGATCTGATTGTCGACTTACCATATCAGTGTCATCGGAGTCAGATTACTGTAATATTTCTTTTAACTGCGCCTTGAGATTGGACTTTGATGAAGACGCTAATAATTCCCTCAATAATGCAGCCACATCCTTCTTAGTACTCTGAAGAGGTGGTGGAGGTTCAAGATTGATTAACCCTTGTTTAAAGAACACGGAGGCTTCAGCAAAAAAGTCAAATTTATCCCACCATTTGATTAAAATTATTCTTCCCCAATAAGGGATATGGGTTACAATCTCTCCAAATTTACGAAGAGGTACTTTTGAGATGGTAACATCCCATTTAACAATCCATGGTACTTAATAAAGTACAGCAAATTGTATTATGGGATTTTTTAACTACACATTTGTGTGGACAAAATTCTCATAAATGGTTCTGATTTTATCAGGAAGAGTGATAGGATGACATCCCCAATTAGTGAACAACATTAAAAACCATTGTGGTAGAGAATTGAGATCAAAGTCTCGAAATTGGAAAAACCCGCTATGTTTCTGCCGTCTATTCTCATAACAGAAAGCACCATCCCAGGCTTTGATAATCAAAGTAGTTGAACCAAAACTTTGTTTGGTCTTTCTGATATTTTGGAAGTTCTTTGTACTGGTAGAGATCTCCGGGCCATTGTTCAGGAGTAAGAACGATTTTAATAAAGGCCTTTGAATAAGCCCATTACCCTCCTGTTCAATTTACAGAATCAAATTCCACAGAATTAGTGGCTGCAAGAATAACATAATAAAAATTGTAATCCTTGGGATAATGGAATGGATCAGAAAATTCTTGAAGGTAAAACTAAGCAGCTTCAGGAGCAGCAAGATGAGCATACTTAAGCTCAAGAGGAGCTATCCATATAGTAACAGCAAGGATATATGGATAGATAAATTCATTTGTCATATTAGACGAAACAGCAATAGCATACGCATAAGCACACAACTTATTTTCTTTAGGCGTAGCCTTTAAGGCTTCTTTTCTTAATTGTTTTGGGGTTTTAACCACTGCTTTCTTGTATGAACTAGTTGGATGGATCTGATAAGACCCGTCAGAGGCTTTGGCCTTGCCTTTGTCTTTGGAGGCTTTGGATGTTTTATCCATTCGAGCACCTGGATGTAAATCGATTAAGTATTTCTTGATTATTAATCCTTTGTTTAAGGATGCCGCCATAACCCAGATCTGATGCATCAATTTCAACGACTTTGAAAGCATCAGGATGGGGTAAAGCTAAGCAAGGAATTTTCTTAATTTTTGTTTTAATTTTATGAACAGCTTCAGTATGGACGGATGTCCACTCTGGAGGGTTCTTTTTCAACCTTTCAAATAAAGATTTAGCATCAAAAGCAAGTTTCGTATAGAAGTCAGCAATATAATTTAAACTACCTAAAAATCTTTGTAGTTGATTTTATCTTTAATTTCATCCGGAAATTTATCCGCAAAAGCAATAGATCTATCAATTGGGATAATACTCCCTTCTTTGATATTATGCCGTAAAAACCGAGTCTCTGTCTGAAATAATTTTATTTTTCTGGCAGACATGACAAGACCAGCTTTTGTGGCTGCATTAATAAATGCTTTTAGATGCTTGAAATGTTGATCAATGGTTTCAGAAAAGATCAACACGTCATCAATGTACGCAAGGCAAAAATGTGAATACGGACAAAATATGTCATTCATTATATTTTGAAATTCAGATGGGGCATTCTTTAACCAAAATGGCATTACAATCCATTCAAAGTGACCAAATGGGGCTGTAAATGCTGTTTTATATTTGTCTTCTTCTGCAATCTGTATTTGCTAGAAGCCAGATTTCATATCAAATTTTGACATGACTTTGGCTGAATAAAGCATATTTAATAAATCTCTTTTGTTGGGTATTGGATATCGAATCCAACGTAGAGCTTTATTTAATGGCTTATAATTGATAACAAGCCTTGGAACTCCTCGTTCTAACTCAGCATTTTTATTAGCATAAAAATCTGGACAATTCCAAGGACTGTAGGATTTTTGAATTAATCCTTGTTGTAATAAGTCCTGTATTTCATGTTTACACATGTCCAGATATTCTGGACTCATAGCAATAGGTCGTGCCTTCATTTGAATTTGACTTTCTTTAAAGTCTGGTTCATATGGTAGATGAACAATATGTTTCTTTCGTTCCCAAAATGCATTAGGAAGATCAGAACAAATTGTCTGAATAATATATTCTTGTAATTCTTGAATTTTCTTTTGTATATCTGGTTGCTGAATTTTTTCAACTATCTTCTTGTAAGATATTTCTTTTGTTAGAGAATTTAAGAAATTTTCTTTTCTTTTAATTTGTTTTTGTAACATATCAATCTCGTGATAACGAAGTTGTGATGCAAATTGAAAAGTTATATCTTGTGAATTAACAAGACTGGTAATCCCATTCTCATCGATGCTTTTAATAGGATAAAGTATATGTAAGAAAGGATTGCCCAATATAATATCATGGGATAAATTTTTCACCATTATAAATGGCATTTCCAGACAGATTACATTGTTGCAGACAACAGAATTTTGTAACTTATATTTGACTACAAGTTTTCTGCCATCAACAACAATCAAAATTTCTGACGTTTTAGAGAAGTATCGAGAAGGTACAAGTCCTTCATTGATACAGTTTAAGTCAGCACTAGAGTCAACCATAGCAATGGCTGAGAAAGAGAATTCTTTCCAGACAATAATGGTGACTTTGATATGCCACTTATGAGTGGTAACTCTATCAATCATATTAATATATGTTAATGAATTTAATTCATCTTTTTCTTTTGCAGTACTTGGACTAGGTTCCAAGTCTTCGTCATGGTCAGATTGATCACTGGACTTTTGTATTCCTTTCAATTCTAACAATTAACTCTTGATTTAAGAGTATGGAGTTCTGTTTTTAATTCTTTTACCTCATGTATTAAAAAAAATGTTTAATCTCTTTTAACATTTTAATTAATAGGATACACACGGTAATTTAAAAAAAATAGAATAAAATAAAACAAAGGTTTAGATCCACCACCCATTTTATCTGTACACTCAAGAATCTCAGTAAAGTCCCCTATCACAACGTAGAGTGCTGTAGGTTTTTAGCCTACGAAGCAATTCCCAAGAATGGACTCTCAAGTTCTGGTCCGAATCCCCATAAAAACCAGTCAGCCCCCACCCAATACCATCAGGATCATTGATGCGTGCATCTTCCATTTTGTCTTCAGAGTGCTTGACTCTGTTAAGAATTTCTTTCAAGCTATAAGCTTCTGGTTCTTTAAAATAAATACCTATTTCAGGTGTCCTTTTTGTTGAATAATGTTCCAAATATTGTTGGAGTAGATCCTTTTTTTCTGTTGGATCTGTAATTTTATCAATGATATCAAGGATAAAATTTTCCTCTTTGGTTAGAACAAATAATCCATTTGCCTTATATAAGGTTTTATAATAATCACAGTTTCCATCACAATCAGAACTAGAATTGTCTGGTTGGGTATCCAGATCCTATTTCATAATCTCCATTATAATTCTCTATAAGAGATACTTGAGACGAAAGAATAATTTTTCTAAGGACTTTTTTTAATCCTTCATCAATGGACAAACTATTAATTTTTCTTTTCATTTTACACTTATTAGCGTAATGGCCCACTTTATGACAACGCCAACAGACAGGCATAGTCTTTGGTTTGGATGATTGTGCATTACTGGAATTGTCCTGTTTAGGGCGTTGAAACCTTTTCTTTTCCCTTTTGTATTTTTTCGATAGGAAATCATTTTGTTTCCAATAAGACTTATTAGTTTTGTTTTTTCTTTTCTCAGATGATCCTGGACCTATAGGAAGTAATCCCATCTGTTCACAAAAATCACCAACGATATTTTTACTAAGGATTTTATCCTTTTGAATTTGTCTATGTAATTTTATTTCATTACACAGATTAATTCCTTCTGATGTAATTTCAGAAGCTAAGTCACCATAAGTGTAAGTGGAGTAAGGAATAACTCCATTATTCTTTTGCTTAATCCTGTCACGGATCCTTTCAGAAATGAAATGTGGTAATCCTGAAAGAAATTTTTCATTCCATAAATCATGTTGACTATCTTCTCTTGTAACGATTTTAGAGAACACATCTTTATACCACTTGAATTGAGATAAATTACGGCAACATAAATTCATCAATTGCTCTTGGGTTTTATCCAACAATAATGATGTTGTGCCAATGAAATGTTTCGCTATAGTATATAATAGCATATTCACACAATCAGTTGTATTAACTGGTTGGTTATTAACCATTTCAATTTTTACTGCCTGAAGAATAGGACATAAAAATCCTACCAACCTTTCAGCTGGCCAGTAAAGCCTTGTATTACGGCTTTTGCAATATTTTGGTCTGAATTACTATTTACTTTACAAGAAGTTGCATACATAGTCATATAATGTATGACTGTTTGTATTTGATATTCAGACATACGATCAATATTCCATTCATTAATGGATCGACCATCAAATTCAACAGTATTGTAATTGTCATGTTGTTCCAGTTGAAGATCTATAGGAGTAGGCCGATGGTAATACGGCTTGGCTAGAACATTATAAACAAGTTTCTTTTTATAAGAAGATATTTTATTCACCTGATAAGGTGTTTGTTGTTCTGATTCGGACATCTGTTGTAGTTGATTAACCTGGTTTTCAGGATCAGAGTTATGCTCAACTTCTGATTCAAAATCCTTTTGAGATTCTGTACCTAAAGGAGCAACATCCTTATCTTTCAAACCAAGATTTCGATGAGGAGAAGGCTCCATATGAGGAGAAGGCCAAAGTTTTTGTTGCCCCTTCTACTTAAGTTGGATACCCTTTTAAAGGCAAAGCGAAGCCTCTAGATTCGAACTTCAAATTGGTCTTCAATTCCATTTAATGAATAGTGTCTCAAAGTGGGTGGCACAGTAACTCCAATAAGTGAGTGGGTGGCATAGTACCTGCACGCTTGTCCATCTTAATGGTTTCTTTGCTCAGCTTTGTCGTCAGAGAGCATGATTGACATGGACTATTAATCCTTATAAAGATCTTGGGAATCTTGCATAGGATCTGATTGTCGACTTACCATATCAGTGTCATCAGAGTCAGATTCCTGTAATATTTCTTTTAACTGCGCCTTGAGATCGGACTTTGATGAAGACGCTAATAATTCCCTCAATAATGCAGCCACATCCTTCTTAGGACTCTGAGGAGGTGGTGGAGGTTCCAGATTGATTAACCCTTGTTTAGAGAACACGAAGGCTTCAGCAAAAAAGTCAGATTTATCCCACCATTTGATTAAAAGTCTTCTTCCCAAATAAGGGATATGGGTTACAATCTCTCCAAATTTAGAAAGAGGTACCTTGGAGATGGTAACATACCATTTAACAATCCATGGTACTTGATAAAGTACAACAAATTGTATTATGAGATTTTTTAACGACACATTTGTGTGGACAGAATCCTCATAAATGGTTCTGATTTTATCAGGAAGAGTGATTGGATGAAATCCCCAATTAGTGAACCACATTGAAAATATGGGTGTTCAAAAACCATCCAGACCGTTTAGCCTGAACCGGTCCGATCTGAAATTGATCGGTCTGGATGGTTTTTTATTGTTAATGGTCGGTTCGGTCCTTCTTTCAGAGAGGACCAAAAATTCAGACCGGTTCAGAATTTTAGTTAAACCTAGACCAAACCGACCGGACCGACCGTATAGATACCATATATATATATATATATATATATATAATTTTTTTAGGGTTAGGCTTCTCCTCTCCCTCAGCTCAGTCAGCTCCAGACCTAGCCTCTTTCCTTCTGCGCGTCACGTGACTCACTCAGTCACGCCTCAGTCCAGCTCCAGACCTAGCCCCTCTCCTTCTTCATGTCACGCAGTCACGCCTCAGTCCAGCTCCAGCCAACCCCTCTCCTTCTTCGCGTCTCCCCTCCAGAGTCCGACCAACCTCAAGAGTCTCCCTCAACTCAGACCCTATCTCTCTCCCTCAGCTCAGTCAGATGCAAACCTTCTCCTTTTTCGCGTCACACCTCCAGAGTCCAGCCAGCCTTTCGTGTCTCCCCTCTAGAGTCCAACCAGCCTCTTGCGTCGCCCTCAGCTCAGACCTTCTCCCTCTCCCTCAGCCTCAGTTCAGACCCTCTCCCTCTCCCTCGGCCTCAGGTCTGACCCTCCCTCGACCTCAGGTCAGACACTCCCTCGACCTCAGGTCAGACACTCTCCCTCTCCCTCTCCATCGGCCTCAGCTCAAACCCTCTCCCTTTCCCTCTCCCTCTCCCTCTCCCTCGGCCTTAGCTCAGACCCTCTCCCTCACCCACTCCCTCAGCCTCAGCTCAGACCCTCTCCCTCGGCCTCAGCCCAGACCTTCTCCCTCTCCCTCTCCCTCGGACTAAGCTTAGACCCTCTCCCACTCCCTTTCCATCGGCCTCAGCTCAGACTCTCTCCCTCTCCCTCGGCCTCAGCTCAGACCCTCTCCCTCTCCCTCGACCTCAGATCAGACCTTCTCCCTCTCCCTCGGCCTCAGCTCAGGCCCTCTCCTTCTTTGTCAGCTTAGGCCCTCTCCTTCTTTGTTAGCTCAGGCCCTCTCCTTCTTCGTCCAGGTAAGATCAATGGTTCTAATCCAACTCTACTTTGATTTATTTTGTTGCTCTGTTATTTTTCAATTCTACTGTGATTAATCTACACTTTGTACAACTTAACAATCACTTAACTCTACCAGGAGATGTCTACTAGAACTCTAAGTCAAAACCCTGATGATGCAGTAATTAATGATGGTTGTTCACTGCCACCAAAACCTATAAAAGTTAAGAGAAAATGCAACCGAGTCTGTTCTAGTGTTTGGAATAATTTTGTAAAAGTTGAAACTGGTGATCCTAATGATGAGAGAGCTACTTGTAATCATTGTAAGCGTACGTTTGCATGTGTTAGTGCTAATGGTACTTCTTGTCTATGGAATCATCTGAAAAGATGTAAAGAAGAATCCTAACAAGTTTGATGATCCTAAGCAAAAACTGTTAGTTCTTAATCCTAATAGTACTAATGAGGGGGCTGCTGATAGTACTTGTACAATATCTACTACTACATTTAATGCTGAGAAGTGTAGGATGTAGCTTTCTAGGATGATCATTAAAGATGAATAAGCATTTAGTGTGGTAGAGGGTGAAGGATTTAGGGAATTTTGTTGGGGCATGCAACCTAAGTTTGTTTTTCCTAGCCGGATAACAATAGCTAGAGATTGTTTCAAGGTGTTTGTGTGGGAGAAAGAAAAGTTAAAAAAGGCATTGTCAAGTGAAAATCAAATATTATGTATGACCACTTATACATGGACATCAGTGCAAAATCTTAATTACATGGTACTTACTGCACACTTTATTGACTATGATTCGGTATTACATAAAAGAATCATTAACTTTTGTCCAATTGCTAGTCATAAAAGGGAGTCGATTGGAATGGCTATTGAGCAATGTTTGCTTGACTGGGGTATTGAAAGGGTTTTCACGGTCACCGTTGATAATGCAAGTGCCAATGATGGTGCAATCACTTACTTGAAAAAAACTATCAGAAATTGGAAGGGGCATGTGTTGGATGGTGAGTTTATACATGTTAGATGTTGTGAACATATTCTTAACCTTCTTGTGCGTGATAGTTTGAAGGACGTTCATGACTCTGTCACTAGAATTCGTAGTGCGGTCAAATATGTGAGGTCATCTCCTGCACGGTTTCAAAAGTTTAGGATTTGTGTAGAGGCTACAAAGATATCTTCTAGTAGTATGGTGTCTCTAGGTGTTCATACTAGGTGGAATTCCACTTATTTGATGTTGGAGTCGGCTGAAAAGTTTCAAAAAGCATTTAAGAGGCTTGGAGAACAAGATGCATATTATTTATTGGATTTCCATGGAGATGAGAAACTTGGTCCTCCAGGGGATGAGGATTGGGATAATGCTCGACTAATTATCAAGTTGTTGAAAGTTTTCTATGAAATAACATTAAGGCTTTCCGGGACTTTGAATGTTACATCTGATAGATACGTTCATGAGTTTTTTTATTGAAAACTTGATTAAGAGATATTATTCATCTAGCAATGTTCTTTTGAAAAAAATGGCAAGTAACATGAGGACCAAGTATGACAAGTATTGGGAGGCTCAGAAAAGGTCAATTATTTGTTGTTTGTTGATGCCATTCTTGATCCTCACTTTAAAATGATATTTGTGTCACATGCATATGATATGTTGTATGATCATGACCTTGCCTGTGAATTGAGAAGGAAAGTGACTTCTACTTTTGATAGAATATTTGAGGAATACAAAATGAAATTTACGTCACAATCAGTGCTATTTGTTGATCAATCATCACAATCTGAGATAGTTGAAAATGATGATGAAGGTGATTTTAGTTTGGCCTCCACATTTTCAAAAAAGTTGTGCAATGAAAATAGCTTAGAGGTTGAGTCAGAGATCGATAGATATTTAGCGGAGCCATTTTTAAACCCGAATGTTGAGTTGGATCTTCTTAATTGGTGGAAAATAAGCTCTTCAAGATATGAGGTTCTTAGCCTTATAACTAGAGATGTCTTAGTGATTCCTATCTCCACAGTTGCATCTGAGTCAGCCTTCAGTACAAGTGGTCGAATATTGGATCCATTTCGCAGTTCATTGGCTCTGAAAACTGTTGAAGCTCTTATATGTGCACAAAATTAGATTCTAAGTAAACCTGTGCATATTAATCTCAATGAGACATTACAAGAGATTCTGGAAATAGATGAAGGTAACTCATTTATATGTTATTATTTATATTTGTTTTACATGCTTTTGAACTCATCATCTTTATGTTTCTGAACTCATTGTCTTCATGTGAATAGAATGTATCAAGATGCAAGAGGAGGCTGTCATTACCATTCCATGATGTGATTGAAGGCTGGAGATGGATGAACTTCTATGTTTTGTTGTGTTTCTGATTTACTTTTTTTTTAGATATTTGAATGTTGAATATTATTATTATTTGTATTTTGAAGTTTGAATATGTTTGAATATTAGATATTAATACTTTGAACTTTGGATATTTTTAAATGTTGAATATTAGTATTTTGAAGTTTGGATATGTTTAGATATGGTAAACTCCTAGTCAAAATTTGTCGTTATTGTTAAATTATATATTTATTGTAAAACAGGTTTTTAGTCCGTTAAGTCCGTCCGATCCGACCGTTAAATTTCGGTCTGGTAGGTCCGGATTTTTTCCAATTTTTTGGTCCGTTCGGTCCTCCGTATAGGAGGACCGTGATTTTCGTTCTGGTCTTATTTTCCTCCAAAATTCCAACCAGACCGGCCGTTGAACACCCCTAAATAAAAACCATTGTGGTAGAGAACTGAGATCAAAGTCCCGAAATTGGAAAAACCAACTATGTTTCCGCTGTCTATTCTCATAACAGAAAGCACCATCACATGCTTTGATATAATCAAAGTAGTTGAACCAAAATTTTGTTTGGTCTTGCCGATATGTCGATAGGGAGAGGAGATATAAGCTCCATATGAGGAGCAACATCCTTTCTTTCAAACCAAGATTTCGATGGGGAGAGGAGATATAAGCTCCATATGAGGAGAAGGTTAAAGTCTGGTCTTTCCGATATTTCAGAAGTTCTTTGTACCGGTAGAGATCTCCGGGCCATTGTTCAGGAGTAAGAACGGTTTTAATAAAGGCCTTTGAATAAGCCCATTCCCCCCTGTTCGATTTACAGAATCAAATTCCACAGAATTAGTGGCTTCAAGAATAGCATAATAAAAATTGTAATCCTTAGGATAAAGGAATGGATCAGCAAATTCTTGAAGGTAAAACTGAGCAGCTTCAGGAGCAGCAAGATGAGCATACTTAAGCTCAAGAGGAGCTATCCATATAGTAGCAGCAGGGATATATGGATAGATAAATTCATTTGTCATATTAGACGAAACAGCAATAGCATACGCATCAGCACGCAACTTATTTTCTTTAGGCGTAGCCTTTAAGGCTTCTTTTCTTAATTGTTCTGGGGTTTTACCCACAGCTGTCTTGTATGAACTGGTTGGATGGATATGATAAGACCCGTCAAAGGCTTTGGCCTTGCCTTTGTCTTTGGAGGCTTTGGATGTTTTATCCATTCGAGCCCTGCAAAAATTCACGAGTTAGAAAATTTGGTAAACAATTAACAGATCCTTTAATAAACTCTATATCAAAATCAAATACAGACAATATGCCTTGCCATCTTGCAAATATTTGTTTAGATGCGATATTTTTAACATCTTTTTCAAGAATATCTTTTGCAGATTTGCAATCAACACGTAATAATATTTTTAATTTATTAAATCACTTTCAAATTTTTGAATACATAAAACAATAGAAAGAATTTCTTTCTTCACAGTTGAATAATTTACACGAGGTCCTTTCCATACCCTGGATGTAAATCGAACAAGTATTTATTGATTGTTAATCCTTTGTTTAAGGATGCCGCCATAACCCAGATCTGATGCATCAGTTTCAACGACTTTGAAAGCATCAGGATAGGATAAAGCTAAGCAAGGAATTTCCTTAATTTTTGTTTTAATTTTATGAACAGCTTCAGTATGGATGGATGTCCATTCTGGAGGGTTCTTTTTCAACCTTTCAAATAAAGGTTTAGCATCAAAATCAATTTTCGTATAGAAGTCAGCAATATAATTAAAACTGCCTAAAAATTTTTGTACTTGATTTTTATCTTTAATTCATCCAGAAATTTATCCGTAAAAGTGATAGATCTATCAATTGGGATAATAGTCCATTCTTTGATATTATGCCCTAAAAATCGAGTCTCTGTCTGAAATAATTTTATTTTTCTGGCAGACACGACAATACCAGCTTTTGTGGTTGCATTAATAAATGCTTTTAGATGCTTGAAATGTTCATCAATGGTTTCAGAAAAGATCAACACGTCATCAATGTACACAAGGAAAAAATGTGTATACGGACAAAATATGTCATTCATTATATTTTGAATTTCAGATGGGGCATTTTTTAACTCAAATGACATTATAGTCCATTCAAAGTGACCAAATGGGAATGTAAATGCTGTTTTATATTTGTCTTCTTCTGCAATCTGTATTTGTCAGAAGCCAGATTTCATATCAAATTTTGATATAACTTTGGCTGAATAAAGCCTATTTAATAAATCTCTTTTGTTGGGTATTGGATATCGATTCCAATGCAGAGCTTTATTTAATGGCTTATAATTGATAATAAGCCTTGGAACTCCTCATTCTAACTCAGCATTTTTATTAACATAAAAAGCTGGACAACTCCAAGGACTGTAGGATTTTCGAATTAACCCTTTTTGTAATAAGTCATGTATTTCATTTTTACACATGTCCAGATATTCTGGACTCGTAGCAATAAGTCGTGCCTTCGTTGGAATTTGACTTACTTTAAAGTGGTTCATATGGTAAATGAACAATATGTTTCTTTCGTTCCCAAAATGCATTATGAAGATCAAAATAAATTGTCTGAATAATATGTTCTTGTAATTCATGAATTTTCTTTTGTATATCTGGTTGCTGAATTTTTTCAGCTATCTTCTTGTAAGATATTTCTTTTGTTAGAGAATTTAAGAAATTTTCTTTTCTTTTAATTTGTTTTTGTAAAATATGAAATTGACTATCATTGTTTTAGAGATGTATTAGTGTTCGATACGACCTACAAGACGAATGCATACAAGAAGCTGCTCATGATTTCCCTTGCCGTGAACAATCACTTTCTTTGATGCCATGAAAAACAAGATGCCTCAATTGGTCATTACAAATGGCGATAAGGTGATATGTAAAGCAATAAAGACGGTGCTCTCCAATTGTAATTATTGGCTTGTGCATGGAATCTGGAACAAAATGCCTAATCAAATGTGCATAACTTGGAGTTTCTACAGGCCTTCAAGAGAGTCATGTTTGATGCCTTGAGTGAGGATGAGTTCGAAGAGGAATGGGATGGCTTGATCAAGTCGTTCAACCTTAGGGAAAATAACTGGGTAAAATGGATGTATGCGAAGTGTGAAAGTTGGACAGAGGCCTTCCAACACGGTAAATTCTTTACGTTCATGAGAACTATGCAACGATCAAAAGGTATGGACGCGTATCTCTACCAATTTATTGAACATCGCTCTAAACTATTTGAATTCCTTCTACAATTCGATCAGGCGTCGGCACATATTAGACACACAGAGAGGTTGGATGATTTTAAGTTGACAAATGAAATGCTTGTGCTTCAGACACACTTGCATGCGTTAAACCAGCATGCGAAAAATGTGTTCACACATAAAATATTTAAATGTCTGTGTAAGTAGATCATGGGTGAGGCAGCGTTTATATTTTGTGGTTTGACACATGATGAGGAGGCTAAAAATTATTAGTTGGTTGAGTTTCGGGTGCCAAATGATCCATACGTAATGGCACGAGACCAACAACTTGATACACTAAAGTGTAGCTATGGCAAGTTTGAATCACTAAAGATAGTGTGTCGTCATATGTTCAATGTTATGAAAGTTGAACTATAATGCCTCAAAGACCAGTTAAGGTTACTTCGATAATTTTCAAAAAGTATGCGGAAGCTAGGTAAATTTTTTTTAATAAAACAATTCAGATTTGCGGTATTTAATGAACAACACATTTATTAGAAAAACTCAAAACACTTTTCTAAATTAAAGGTTATACATTTATAAACAAAACTTCCTTAAGCTTAAGCAATATTTCGAAGATCTTGCACAAATAACAAACTAAAATCAACTTTAAAAGAGTAAGTTGTTCTACTAGTTAAACTCAATTTCTTGTCTCGTGCTAGAACACCTAAAATGACACTTCACATTCATCACCATGATTCTCATCATCTGAAAATTTTAATATAAAATGGGGTGTGTAAAATATACTCAGTAAGTAAAATTTTACGCATACTTAGCAAACACTTGCACATTCAAATTCAGTTAAATCTTTAACATAAGCCATATGTTTGACATACACTTTATATATCATTTAATCACATTATTTCTTTTGTTTTAGCATTACATTTTTCCATAACATTCTTTTCATGCATTCTTTTGAACATTATTTTCTTTACTTAGATATACTTACATTTTTCATTATTCTTTTCTTTCAATCCTTTCATTACATTCTTTTCTTTACTTTAAATATCTTTAAATTTGGTGCAAGCTCACTTGTGTAATGTTTAGTCAACCAGACGCATTGGGCCATTATTACGAAAACCTGTTCGACTACCGGATCTTTGGTAGTATCGCTGGACAAGTCAAGCGATCTTTCATTAACATTAATATTAACCAACCATTAAACATTGTCGGGTTTGCTGGTGCTCCACGTCACATTTTCCACTCACCCCTTTCATAGCATAAACATATACCTAGTCTTTTAAATTTATTATTTTTTCTTAATATTTTCATTTTATAAACCTTAACATGAAAGCGTATACATATTCTTATTCATTACCATAATGATATACATACACATAATTAATATCACAATAACATACAATTAAGTGTTGACATACAATCACTTACAAAAGGTTAGATTCACTTACAAAAAGATCAAATATAAAATCACTTACAAAAAGATCAAATATAAAATCACTTACAAAAAAGCGTATATGTATTCTCATTTATTACCATGTTTGAAAATTCTCACATAGGTGATATTCACTTAAACAAAGTCACACGAGAGTTGCATGACATACAATCACCCATCATAAATTTTCAGTACATGGTAAAAATTGAAGTATGCGTAAACTTCTACTTACTCGATATAAATGAATAGAGAATGTTTTGAGTTGTCAACGTTCAAAGAGACAAAAATTTTAAATTTTACACATTCAAAATGTTTCATAAATTCTATAGTCATTCAAGACAAATATAAAATCAAGCAAACTTCAACATTTGTGAAATTTATTGAGAAAAGGCCAAGTTTATTTTCTCGAATAGTTTCAAAATTATTTATGAAATAACGACTCAATGACTGAAGGTAGAAAGACATTTTTTCGTCCAAACACAAA
>QANY01003233.1:4051-57736 GCA_003255025.1 Datisca glomerata
GGGGGATCGACTACACACTTAGGAAATAACATTGGCAAAGGGGCAAACTTCATTTAGCTCTTATTGTTATATATCTTTTTCTTCTTTTCTTTTTTTTCCCACTTATTTTAGCCTTTAACTTAAAATATATCCATCATTAGGCCTTGAATAAAAATTTACCACTAAATGTCAGAACCATTAAAAAAAGCAACCTAAACATCTCAATCTTAAAACAAAAAGGGCATAGGGCCCTCCCCCCTAAACTTAAACTATGCAGTGTCCCCACTACACACAGATGAAAGTTAAAATATTTAAATCAACCAAAAAAGTTAAACTTCTAACTAGTAGCGGCACAAAAACAACCAACATAAACATCCAGAACAAAACACAATCCAAATGCTTTCAATGCTTAGAGGAGCTCCTCAGCCCTCCTCTTCCTTTCGAGGCTACTTGGAGGTCTGACAAATGTCTTTGAACAATTTGGATTTCTTATTGTATCTTCTTAGCGAATGATCTATCTTTTCTATGTTGTCTTTTGTTTCTTCTTTGTGCTATGGCTAGGTTCTGATTTCTTTGTTCCTTTCTTCTTCTTAGTGGATTTCCCTTAGACTTGTTGAGTTTTGGTGTTTCTTCCTCACTTGCTGATTGGTGTTTTTTAGGGCTTAGGGTCAACAACTTTTTTTCTCTTTGTTTTGTTTGTTTCCTCAAAGATTTTTTTATGGTGGTGTGGGAAACGACTTCTCTTCACTATCTACTTCTTCTTCTGGCAGTTGTTCCCTCTCTTGAGCAATCTCCACTTCCTCACTTTCTTCATCTTATACATTTTCTTTTTCACCTTCCTCTTATTCCAATTCCTCCTTTGATTTCTCTTCTCTAGCTTCTTCTCCCTCTTCTACTTCTTCCAACAATTCCTCTTCTACCTTTGTTGCTACAACCTCTTCATGACCATTTTATTCCTCAGCAGCCTGCTCGTCCTCAGCCTTGCCTTCTTCTTCAGACTTCTAAGGTTGAAGAATAGCTTTGAGCAAGTTAGGCAATGGCCAAACAGGCTTGGTATAGCTCTAGGGGAAAGTCTTCTTAAAAGCATGATCTCTAGATTATATGTATTCCTAATAAGTTCTTTATTGTTGCTTTTGATGAAGAAGCATTTCCCACATCTTCTTTCAGAGTGTCTCTTGATGAGCTAGCTTCCCAGTAATTAACGTAAGTGTTTGTTCAAGGTTAGTGCTTTCGACTGACTTCTGCTTTGAAGCCTACCCAAATGATGAAGGATGCATAACAGGGGTACTCAATAGTTCCTTCCCTTTCTAAACTACCAACGTTGCTATAGCGTTAGAGTTATAACTCCTCTATTAAATAACTTTTCTTTATCAGTTACAAACTGTACTCCATCCATGAAATACATATTAGTGATCAAACATGGGAAAAACAGACAAAATGTTTTTACCAACACAAATACTAATTTCCCTAGATGTGATTCTTCCTACATTGATTGGCTTTTCATTTAACAATACATGCAACAAAATTCACCAGGGTAACAGTTTGAATATGAGTGGTTGGCATGATTTCGTATCTAATAAAATGGTACCACACTTTAGCCCTAGATTTAAGACAAGATCTTAAACATATTTCATACCCTCTGCTGATACAATATTAGCTCCAACAATAGTCAATTCACGCAATATAGCATTAAATTGCACATCACTTGTTTTTTTTTTGCTAAAACAGAGTACTCATCATCAAAGTTTGCCAAATTAAAAATTACATTAATTGTTCAGGTGTAAAAGAGACAGATGTACCTTATGCAGTTACAACATCCTGAACACATTTAAATATATTTGTATAAAACTCCCTTACCAGAGGTACCACAATGCTTTTAAGGGTGAGAATAGAATTTCCTCCATTTTCTCTAGGTTATGATGGCTGCAATGTCTTTGGGTAACCCCAAAGATGGGATAATCTTGATCAGGAAGCCCTTATCTTTGTGGAACTTTTAGGCTCTTATCTCTTCTTTGTACCTCTATTCAGCTTGTCATTAATGAACTTCTATGTGACAATAAACTTCGTTGGTCGGCCCTTCTTTTTCATGGCTAAAATAGAAATATGAGATTTTTTGAAAACGAAGGGGATGGCTCGTAGGTTTTGAAAGTGACAAAGTTTGGAGAAAGAGAAGACAAAAGTGTTTTAGTAATCTGGTTACTTGGTAGGGTTGGCTTCACGATTCTCTAATCTAAAGCAACCAAGCTATGTCCCTATTGCGCCACATGGTATCTGTCTTGTTGAATCAACGTGAAACATTTGAAAGAATATTTGCTTCGCGGCTAAGTTTTTGAATTTTGAGGAATCATTCCATTAAGCGCGAGTCTTATTAAGATATATTCGCTGATTTGGCTCCTTGGTGCTGTAGCCTGCTACTTCTATAGCGTTAAAGCAAAGTACTTATTCAAAACTCTTTACACGTATTGTACTGCATGTGGGTTCCACATCCTGTTTTACTTGTGATTCCCTAATCAAAGAAGATATTGTATTTAGAGGAGATATTTTATAGCACATAATTAGGAATGATGAATAGGATTGATTTAATAGGAAATCCTAACCCTAATAAGAAAAGATAAACTTTACTAAAGCAACTAAAAAACATAAATGTAAAAGTTGAGAAGAAATATTATGGGCTACCTCCTGTAGAGTGCTTGTTTTGTAGTTGTCAGCCTAACTTTGAGTGATGCATCATGGGTCTTTGAGTGAGGTTGAGGTCTTCATTCTATCCACATCATTTCCCCAATATTGCTTCACTCTTTAGCCATTTACTTTAAACTACCTTCTTGTTTTCTCATCCATTAAGTCAATAACTCCATAATGATACACTTTAAGCAACTTGAAAGGGCCTGACCATCGAGACTCTAATTTGCTTGGGAACAACTTTAATCAAGAATTGGACAGTAAAACTTGAGTCCCTTAAATCAATTATATGGTCTCAATCCTTCTATCATGCCATCTCTTAGTTTTCTCCCTATAGAGCCTTGAATTTTCATAAGTAAATAGCCTGAGCTCATCCAACTCATTCAATTGTAAGGCCCTGTTCTCTCTAGTAGCTTGAAGGTCCGTATTCAATTTTTATACTGCCCAAAATGCTATATGCTATAGCTTCAGACGTAAGTGGCAGGCTTTTCCAATGACTAGCTTATAATAAGACATACCCAATGGGGTCTTGAAGGTTGTTCTATAACCCCATAGTGCATCATCTAGCCTAATGGACCATTCTTTCCTATTTGGATTAACCACTTTTTCCAATATTCTTTTGATCACTCTATTTGATAGTTCAACTTTCCCACTGTTCTGAGAATGATAAGCTATGGGAACTTTGTGTCTCACTCCATACTTAGCTAAAATCCCGTTAAGGAGCTTGTTGCAGAAATGTGTGCCTTCACCACTAATGATTGCTCTAGATGTTCCAAACCTTGTGAAGATATTCTTTTGAAGATACTTGACAACCACCCTAGAAACATTTGTTGGTAGAGCTGAAGCTTCTACCCATTTAGACACATAGTCTACTACCACAAGGGTGTATAGTTTGCCAAATGATGATGGAAATGGTCTCATGAAGTCTATCCCCTATACATTAAATAGTTCAACTTTTAGAATATTCTTAAGGAGCATTTCTTATCTTTGTTAAAATGTTTCTATCCTTTGGCATCTTTCACGATAATTATCCATCTCATGAGCATCTTTATAACTTGAAGCCAAGTAGTACCCAGATTGTAGTACCTCTCCAGCTATTTGTAAGCCTCCAAAATGTTATCCATGAGGAGAAGAATGACATTGTTGCAGAATGATTTACGTTTCCTCCTCTAGTAAACATTTTCTATATATTTGGTAAGAATATTTCTTGTACAGGTATGGGTCATCCCAGTAATAGTTCATGACTTGCTGAAAAACTTCTTTAGCTAGTATGAATTAAACTCTGGAGGTAACACTCAACTAGCCAAATAGTTATTTATAACCGCATACCATCTTCCACTTGAGGGATTGCCAATAACTGCTCATCTGGGACAGTTTCTATGATAGCCTATCCAGTTGTAATATCATTCCCAGGCTCAAGTCTTGACAAATGATCTGCAACATGATTTTCTCTGCCCTTTCTATCCATAATTTCCAAATCAAACTCTGGCAGCAATAGAATCCATATGATTAGTCTAGGCTTGGCATCTTTTTTTAAAATCAAATACTTAATAGCTGAGTGATCAGTGTAAACTGTGACCTTTGTGCCAATAATGTATGATCTAAACTTATCAAATGCAAAGACAACAACTAGTAATTCTTTTTTTGTTGTGTGTTTTTACTTGTGCATCAGCAAGTGTTTTGCTAGCATAACAGATGGAATAGAAAATTTTACTCTTTCTCTGACAAAGGACATAACCCACGATATAACTTGGAAAGAGTACTTGGTGCCACTATGATGGGTCCTAACACCAAAGTGTTTTTCAGCTCTATGAAAACTCGCTTACAATCATCATTAAACTTAAAAGATTATGCTCACGAAACATGCGTCAAGGTTTAGAAATTTTTCAAAAATCTTTAATAAATCTTCTATAAAATCCTGAATGTCCCAAGAAACTTCTTATTTCCTTTATGGTTGTAGGAGCAGGCAAGTTCTGAATGACTTTAATTTTTGCTATGTCCACTTTAATGCCCTTCATGGATACTCCGTGGCCTAGATAATATCGTCTTGCATCATAAAATGGCATTTTCCCAATTTAAAACCTTGTTGGTCTCCTAAAATCTCTCAAGTACTCTTTCCAAAGTAGTAAAGCAATATGTGTATGATTCTCCAAAAATAGAAAAATCATCCATAAATACCTCAAGAGTTTGTTCCACCATATTTGTGAAGATGGCCATCATGCACCTCTGGTAAGTTGGTGGAGCATTACAAAGTCCAAAAGGAATCCTCCTGAAAGAAAAGGTACCACCTAATCTGATTATAACCTTAATATCCATCCAAGAAACAATAATATTCCTTCCTAGATAATCCGTCCAGCGTCTGGTCAATAAAGGGTAGTGGGAAGTGATCTTTTCTGGTAGCCTTGTTTAGCTCTTCCTGTAATCCATGCACACTCTCCAGCCTATGATAGTTCTTGTTGGAATTAATTCATTATTTCCATTAGCTACCAATGTTGCTCATCCCTTCTTTGGTACACATTGCAGTGGGATCACCCATGCACTATCTAAAATTGGATAGATAATACCAACATCTAACCAGTTGATTATCTCCATTTTCATCACTTCCTTCATGATGTGATTTAACCTTGTTTGCTTTTCAGTGGAGCTGTTGTTTCTTCCCTCAAATAAAATTTTATTCATACAAATGGAAGGACTAATACTTTTGACGTCTTCCATTTGTCATCCAATTTCCTTTTTATATCTCCCCAATACTTCCAGCAATAATGACTCATTTTTCACAAATCAAGGATGAAGAAATAATTACTAGCAAGGTACTGCCTTCACCGAGATAGGCGGTGATTCAATGGATGGTAATGAAGGCTTATATTTCCTATCAGATAATTCCAAAGATTCAAATAGCTTCCCAACCCTAAAGAAAGGTTTTTTAGCTTCTAGCCATGTAACTTCAACATCTTTCAAGACAGTGCTATAATCTTCCAATTCCTCAAAAGTCAATACTGGGAATTTTGTTCTAGTACAGCTTTTACTCAGCTTCTCCACCATAATGGAAACAATTATTGTTATAGCTACACGTTCCTCCACATAATCATTGGGGTATTTCATAGCATTGAATATATTAAAAGTAAACTCCTGATCTTTGACCCTCATAATTAACTCCCTTTGTGCAAATCAATAACTATTCTTCCAATTTCTAAGAAAGGTCTTCCAAGAATAATAGGCACCTCTTTACCTCTTTCATAATCCAATGTAATGAATTCTGGTAGAAAAATAAACTTATCAATGAACTAGCACATCTTCTATCTTTCCCACTTGGTATACATATGATCTGCCAGCTAGTTGTAGAGTAATGGTTGTTGTTGTAGCTTCTCCTATACCCAATTGTCTGAAGATTGATAATGTCATCAGATTTATGCTTGCTCCAAGATCACACAAAGATATCCCACAGTATGTCTTTCTAATTGTACAGGGAATAATAAAATTCCTAGGGCATTTCAGCTTGGGTGGTAGCTTATTATGAAAAATCAGATTGCATTCATGAGTTAATGCAACAATCTCAAACTCTCCTAATCTCCTTTTCTTGGTTAGAATGTCCTTTATAAATTTGACATAGTTAGGAATTTGTTGCAAAGCCTCCACCAATGGAATGTTTATATGTAACTGTTTTAGCATATCTAAGAACTCGTTGAACTGCCTATCCATCTTCTTCTTTTGTAGCATTTGAGGAAAAGGTGGTAATGGTCTTTCTATTCTATCTTCTGATGTCTGTTCTACATGTTGTGATGCTTCAATAACATTCTTTTCTACAGCTTTCCCTTGGATGATTGGTTTTTTGACTCTTTCTTCAGGTTCTACTTCTTATCTATCAAGGGGATGTACTACTACTTTTCCAATTCTCAAGTGTGTGGCCTTACATTGCTCTTTATGTTCCTTTCTTAGGTTCTTAGTGTTACTTGGCAGAGTATCCTGAGGTTTGGTATTCAAAGCATTTTCTAGCTATCCTACTTGGTTCTCCAAGTTTCTGAGTGATACAGCTTGACTCTGGATCATTGCTGACTTATTCTGGATGATTGATTCATTATTTCCTATATATTCTTTCAATTAGATTTTAAATCGACTAAGTTGGTCAAATGGTGTTGGCTTTTGATTTGGACTTTCTGTGAGAAACCAAGAGGATAATATTGTCTATTTTGTGTGTTTGACGGTCCTGCACCTTGATTGCTCCAGGAAAAATTGGGACTCTCCCTTTGGCCAGGATTATAGGTATTAGAATAAGTTCAAGTTCCCTATATCATTCATCGAGGCAGGGTTTCCAAGAAAACTTTCAAACAAATGCTCCTCTCCACAGTAAAAACATGATACTTCAACTACTTGGTTCACTAATTGATTCAATCCTTGATTCTAATATTTTAACACCGCAACTAACCTAGCATTTAATTATGTGTTTAGTTGTTAATGATTTCATTCAGCTGTCATGAATATTTGATTTAATGCTTGGTACGAATTTAATTGAGTGTTTTGCTTACGAATGCTTCGAGACGCTCTAGCGACTCAAATGTGTCTTGTTAAATTTAGAAGTAATTGATATTGACTCCTCATAGTTGTTTATGTATTGTGTTAATTAATGAGTCGATTTGGACCCTCTTAAATAGGAATAAGATGAGAACTTTTAAGTGTTTGGGTTGTTTCCTATCCCTTAAGTCTAGCCCACGTGCCAAGGTAGTTAAAAAACAAAAGAAGTCTTGATAACTTTCTAAAGTCCTCCCAATGACCGCCTCCACAAGTCAAATATTTTAATTCCTAAACCTAAAATATTTGTAATTGCACCTTAAAGTCTTTTGCTAGCCACATATCATGGACGGCAATAAAAGCAAATTGCTCTATAATACATTGAGAACTCTTGGTTCCCTATTATTAACCGTGGCCTATAGGGAGCATATTATTCTTTGTTTCCTCCCTTGTTTATCCCTGCCTACATCTACATATTTAGAGAAAGAATCCTTTTTATTTCACCGTCCCTTTTGGTTATGAAGAGCTTTCTCAAAGTTTAAGGTAAGAAAGAATCGTGAATTCTCTTTATAAAAATTTTCTTGGAATTTAACATTTAAAATTTACCGTTCACAGTCCTATTATTGTAAACGTTCTATGAAAGCATGTAATTGTTGTGTTGTACAATCGATAAATCAATGTTTGATGTTCGGTAATATTTTCTTTTCTTCATCTGTTTTTAGTATATAAGCTCTGATTATGCATACAAGTTTAAAAACTTATATTTTTCTATATTGAATGAATGTTCATGATTTAATATTTATTATTATATGTTGAATGTAATATTGATGTATATAATATGAATGAAAGTAAATAAATATTGACTAATATCTATAAAATGTGTACATAGAGCTTTCCATGCATTAAACATTGTTTTCAACAAAAAAAAGGTTAACGTTGTTTTTAGGTTAAGGAAATAACATTTCTAGAGCAGAATTAATAAGTTGCTCTTTTATTTAAGTAGGGAACATACTTCGATTTTTTAAAAATATTTGAGCAATGTACAAAGGTCAAGCATGAAAGTTGATGTTCAAAGTCAACAAATTAGTAACTTATACGTGAATATTATTACCTTACTATTTCTTCTTGATGGAAAACACGAATATTATTCGAGTCCAAGTGTTTATGAGGTTTTTGGTTCCAGAAAAAAAATAATGCGGGTTTCATGATGATGGGAAATTGTTTTTCTTTTTAAGAGAACAAGGTTTCAAAAAGAAAAAAAAAATTTGTGTCTTGACCGGTTCTTCTTGCATAGCTTAGATTAATGGTTTAAATGTGAACCTAATGCACTTGTGATATCCTTGCAAAGGTTTACCAGAGATGCTAAGGATGTCATGTTCAATGACTTAATCAAATTGGTCAAGGATGACACTCGAGCTGTCAAGGCTATAACAACATCTACATCATATTTACCTACAACCCTCTTACTTGATGCTGCTCTTGAGGTTGGCCATTCATGATTATTTCTTTTTATTCTCTTAAAAATATTATATGCTTCATTATAAGATTTGGAAAAAATAGCTGCATTTGTTGAGGCATCCACCATGAGCGTAATCGAAGGACTCAAGCCATTATAAAAAGTTTCCATTTGAATGCAATGAGGAATGCCAAGATGTTGACACTTCCTTGGCAATTTCTTGAATCTCTCCCAATCTTATATAGGAATTTTCCTCCAATTAATGGAAAGAGGTGATCTCATTTCTCATTTTAGCATCCTTTGTTGGAGAGAAATACTTCATTATGAATGTTTTTGCTAGATCATTCCATGTGCTAATAGAGTCAGGTGGTAGAGAATTTAACCATGCTCTGGCTCTATCCCTTAATGAATAAGGAAACACACTCATCTTTAAAGAATCCTATGAACCATTAAGGATTTTGAAAGAATCATTGATTTTCATAGACAATCTTAAATGAAGATGAGGATCTTTAGTAGGTTGACCACAGTTTGAAGCATTGACATCATAGGATTTAATTCAAATTGTGCTCCTTGAATTTCTAGCCTCACTATTCAAGGATTCATGCCTTGAGGGGTAAGAATTGCATAATCTCTAATTGACCTTTCTCTATCATCTTCCCTAACAATAGCATTGTTACCGTGATTGGAATTCTGGTTATGGTTCTCATGAAGGACTATTCTCCAACTACCAAGACAACCAAATAACCAAACGATAACTTAGAGGAAACCTACTCTCCACCTACTAAGATCTACCTTAAATGCAAGCAAGAAATCTAAGCCCTTAAAAATAACATGCTCAACAACACATAGTGAGTGTGTGCTAGAAACTAGAGTTGCACTCTCAAACTTCTTAAGCTATTTTAAATAGAGATCGTAGGCTTAACTTTAGCGCTCAAACTAGACAACTCAGCCTAATAGCCAAACAACAAGTAGTGTAAGCTTATTGAACATGGGGGAAACAGTTACATTCATGAAGCACAAAGAGAAAATTTAAGTGCTAAGCTACATTCCTTTTAATCTAATGACTTTCTTTTTTTTATAAGGTTAGAGTACCTCTGATGTACACTTCCTTTTGATGCAAAAGGAAACACTTATGGTGAAGACACTCGGTTACTCAACAATGCAACAAATAAGTTCGCTAACTTTTTTTATTTTACTTTTGCAACAGCATGCTCATATCTCTAGCTACCTTTTGCGCAAATGGCAACACTTTTGGTGAAGACACTCGATTACTCAGTAACCTAAGACAGAGGAGCCATTCCAACCTTCCTTTCTTCTTTTTAAACATGTAATTTTTCTTTTATGTCAATGGAGCAGCAAGATTACATAAAATATTTCTAATGGAAATCCCTCCCAAGCTTAAGTGTTGACCACTATAAACTTGCTACAACACTATTTCCTTGAAATTCTAAGTGCAGAAGGTAAGGAAACTAGGCTACACACTCTTACTATAGCATTATTCAAGGGCCCATTTTCATTTCAAAGCTATATCTAAAACTTTTTTTCTCTTTTTATATGCTCTTAGATTTTATTTATTGATCAATTACTTTGGATCTTAGATTAAAATCTAACACTAAAAATAAAAAATTTAACCAAAAACATGCAAAGAAAAATAAACAACAAGAAAAGGAATAGGGATCTCTCCCCAAATTTAAATCTTGCAGTGTCCTCACTACACCAAAGAAATGCTTAAATAGATAAACCATAAACAGAATTGCAGTGTCCTTACCGATTGCTGCACTTCTTAATTTTTATTCTGACTTGTTATGGATGCCATACTCAGAGTCTAGGTAATGAAGATACATGAGATGTCAAAGTTGCCATAACATCTAAATCATGTATCCCTACAACTGTCTTACTTGTTGTTGCTATGATAGTTGGCCATTGGTAGTTGTTGCTTGCTATTCTCTCCAAAATCTCGTAAGCCTCATTATAAGACTTAGACAAAATAACTTAACTTGGTGAAGCATCAACCATCAATCTTGTAGAAGAATTCAACCCATTATAGAAGATTTTCATCTGAATGCAATGTGGAATTCCATGATGTGGACATTTTCTTAGATAGTCCTTTCAATCTTTCCCATGCCTCATACAAGGATTCATCCTCCAATTGATGAAAAATGGTAATCACATTTCTTAATTTAGCATTCTTTGTAGGTGGAAAAACTTGATCAAGAACTTTTTAGCAAGGTCATTCCAAGTACTAATAGAATCTGGAGGTAAAGAATTTAGCCAAGCTCTAGCTCTGTCTCTTAATGAGTAAGGAAACAGCCTAATCCTTAGGGCATCCTCTAAAGCTCCAAGTATTATGAATGCATCACTAACTTCCATGAAGAGTCTTAAGAGCATGTGAGGATCTTAAGAGTGTAATACTCCAAGTTGCCCAACAGTTTACAACATTTGGAACATAACAAAGTTCAACTCAAAATGTGGAGCTTGAATATCTGGCCTCACTATTCTAGGGTTCATTGCATAGGGATGAAGGCAAGCATAGTCTCTAAATGATCTATCTCTATCATCAGTCATCACTATAACATTGTTGTCATTATTAGCGTGGTTGGCATGTTGATTTTGTTATCATTCAAAACCATTCCTTCTTTATTAGATGCCATCTCTCTCACTACAGCTAATCCTCAATGCTCTCTTCTCAGCTGTCTTAGAGTCTTATCAATCTCTCTGTCAAAATTGAAATCAAGCAATTACTACCTACGTATAAAATGAAATCCAAGTTCCTACAACATGACAATAACAACAACTTTGGCACTAAAACTTGTTGTGTGTGATATATACACAAGTGCACGTGTCATTAACAAGTAATAAAGTGAGAATTTAGTGTCATTCTCCACAAAGATTAATGAAAACTAGGATAATTAATCAAATCAAGGTTAATTCTAATCCATCAAAATAATGATATGTTGGACAATCAGTCAAGTGAAAGACTACGAGTAAATCTGTTTTCCAATTCGATCCTCCTTGCAAATCTCTCTAATTCATCTGTATATCTTTCCATACAAACTATTAACACCTCCCTCTTCTTTATATACATTTTTTAATTTTTAAAATTCAAAATTTTTTTGAAAAAATAAAAAATAAGAATATTGTAGAGGTAAGAAATCTACTATCGATGATGCTGTCAAGTTCACTTGAATATTTTTTTATGAAAACAAGAAAGAAAAATGAACGTGACGGTATTAATTTGACACTGATGTGGTGCTTAACTTAATACACATCGACGCTCAAGTTAGTGAAATGAAGGAAGGAAAAAATTTAGAGAATATCAGTGTTCGGAATGTGTTGCTTGATCTAATGGTTTTCTTCTATATGTAGATAGCTCCATATTAATTTCTGAATATGAAAAAAGTTCATATTAAGTAAGGAAAATGAAAATACTTTTCACTAATTAAAGAATTTGAATGAACATCATATTTATTGGATTTAAAAAGGAGTTTCCCTTTAAATAATATGAAAAGGCTTTGTGTGCTATTCTTTTACTTGAGATTATCTTGATCTTGAGACGCGACCATATGTCATTTAGTATTTTCATCGTTTGTCTTTTCTTTTTTTAAGTCAAAATATGGAGTACGGCCTTATATCGTCTTGTGTCATTTTCCTACTTCAATTGAGTTTTTAGGGTTTGGCTATCTTTATAGCTTATTTCGCATTAATTAGGGTAGATTGTGCATTTACTTTTCATGTAGGGTTCTAAGTTGGGCAATCAGCTGAAAAGATGCTACAACATAAGAAAACCACATCACTATAGCAAAAAGTATGCAAACATGGCAGGGAATTTCATCACCTAGCCTATCTGGCACTCTTTGGTTAGGGGAGTCAGCACCTTGTTGAGGAATAAGAGAAAAAGTGTAGAGATGAGAGAAGAAAAGGATAGAAAAAGGAAAGAAGGGTTGCAAGGAAGAATACAAGACAAAAGATGTTCCCTTATTCATTCTTCTATTTTCATCTTTACCCTTCTTCAATTTAGTTTATCTTCTTCTTTAAGCTACATTTTCTCGAGCAATTTAATGGTTGTAACCGTGTGTGAATCTATTCTAATACTCACTATGAGCTAAACCTTTTAAGTTAGGGTGGTTAATGAACCTTGGAGTATTTATGCTTAATTAATTAAGTTTAGCTTGCAAGCTTCGTAGTAGCATTTCAGTCAAGTACTCTTGATGCTTCTGCTTGCTAATTGATTGCCCATCATTTGTGATATACATATCGGATTAAATACTACGACGGTTTAATTTGGTTGAACTAACTTGGATGATAATTGTTTCTTGAATCCTAGTGATCTAAGTAATATGTGAAATGGGCATATATTACTCAGCTTGTAAACCAGACAACTAGAATAATTATTAGATAACCTTAATCTCACATTAGCATAGGAATAAGTTAACTTGGATTGAGGTTCATAGATGCAAGGATGGAAGTATGTTGCACACATCTGAGTCGAGGATAATGTTATTAGGTAAGCTATAGTAGATTGAACAGAGTCAATTAAGAATATTAATAACAAGGAGATTTAACCATACTAGCTCACTTAACCATTGATCGCATAACTATTGCTCTGTCTTGTTTCACTTATCATCAGTGTTACTCTACTTTATCTCACTTTTAATTAGTACTAATCTACCTTTGCTTTTTGATTAATTAACCCCCAATTCATTGTTGTTGCATTACTTAACTTAGATTTAAGCTTGATTTGATAAATTACATTGTTTTTCATCAATCACTATGGAGAATGAAACTCACTTATCACTTTACTACTTGTTAAAGACATGTGCACTTGCTTACATATCAAACACAATAAGTTTTTGGCACCATTGTCAGGGATTGAGTGAAATACTTAGTTATTTAGATCAACATTGAATCTAATTAGTGAGCTATTATACTGAATGTGAGCTGTTGTCTTATTGCAAGAATTTGGATATTCAATTTATGCACATGCAACAATTACCGCACTCCAATTTTTATCCAAAAATTGACAGGACTCTAAGGCAATTAAGAAGATACAATAGAGGAGTAGTTGCAGCAAGAGAAATGGAAATTAACAAAGAAGGAGGGGGGTTCTAACTTAGAACCAGAACTAGAATGCCAAGAATGCTAACAATAGGAACCATGTTACAGTGATGGTTGATGACGAAGAGAGGTCAATTAGGGATATGTCATTCTTACCCCTCAAGCAATGAACCTTTGAATAGTGTGGCCAGAGATCCAAGCTCCATGGCTTGAATTGTAGCATGTTATGCTCCTAATGTTACAAAGTATAGGGAAATTTAATGGCTTGCCCACTGAAGGCCTTCACTTGCACTTAAGGTTATGCACTGAAGTCAGTGATGCTTTTTAAAATTCCAAGAGCTTCAGAGGATGCTTAAGAATGAGGTTGTTTCCTTAGCCATTAAGGGATAGAGCTAGAGCCTGGTTGAATTCTCTACCACCAGATTCTAATAGTACTTGGAATGATCTTGCTGAAAAGTTTCTAATTAAGTATTTCCCCTATAGAGAATGCCATATTGACAAATGAGATTACTTCATTTCATCAACTAGAGGATGAATCTTTATATGAGGCGTAGGACATGAAGGAGTTTCTAAGAAAATGTATGCAACATGGTCTTCCACATTGCATCCAAATGGAACTTTCTATAATGGGTTGAATTCCTCTACCAGATTGATGGTTCATACCTCAGCAAATGGAGCAATTTTTTCTAAATCTTATAATGAATCTTATGAGATCTTTGAAAGAATAGCAAGTAACAATTATCTTTGACCAACCTCCAGCGTTGAAACAAGTAATAGAGTTGCAAGTATACATGATGTAGATGCTATGACAACCTTAACAGCTCGGGTATCTTCGTTGACTAATGTCATCAAGTCCTTGAGTATGGCATCTTCAACAAGCAAGAATCAAAATCAAGGGAACTAAGTGGTAGAGGTGTCCTGTGATTATTATGGGGAAGAGCATTTGTTTGAAAGTTGTCCAGGAAATCAAGCCTCAGTGAACTGTGTGAAAAATTTTAACAGAAATAACAACACAACAACTCCTACTCCAATACCTATAATCCTAGATGTAGGAAACACCCTAATTTTTCCTAGGAGAATCAAGGTGTAAGACCATCAAACTCATAAAGTAGACCAAATTATCCTCCTGGTTTCTCACAGCAAGCTCAAGTCTAGAAGCCAACATCAACAGAGTAACCTGCTATATTAGAAAGCCTACGAAAAGAGTATATAGAAAAGAATGAATTTGTGATCCAGAACCAGCCTACAATGATCCAAAGTCAAGCTGTTTCTCGTAGAAACTTAGAAAACCGAGATGGAGAATTGGCTAATGCATTGAACACTAGACCCCAAGGTACTTTACCCAACAATACTGAGAACCCTAGAAGGGAAGGGAAAGAACAGTGCAAGGCAATACATTTGAGGAGTGGAAACGTGGTAGCACAACCTATTGACAGGTCAAAAGTGTAACCTAAAAATAGAGTTAAGGAAGCAAGTCAATATAAAATAGTTGTAGAGTAGACCACTACTGTAGCACCCAAGCCTATAGAGTTATCAGTGGAAGAAAGAATGGAGAGACCTTTACCTCTATTCCCCGAAAGGTTACAAAAGAAGAAGCTGGATGGTCAGTTTATGAAATTATTGGATATGTTGAAGTAGTTGCATATTAACATACCTTTAGTAGAAGCTCTACAGCAGACGTCAAACTATGTCAAGTTTATGAAAGATATTTTGAATAAAAAGAGAAGGCTATAGGAGTTTGAGACCGTTGCTTTAACCGATGAATGTAGTCTGATTTTACAAAATAAACTTCCACCAAAGCTTAGAGATCCTGGGATTTTTTCCATCCCTTGTACAACTAGTAAGACATATTATGGGAGAGCCTTGTATGATATGGTTGCAATATCAGCTTAATGTCACTTTCCATCATTAGGAAGCTGGGAATAGGATAAGCCATACCCACAACCATTATCTTGCAGTTGGTTGATAGGCCTTATGGTTATCTAGAAGGAAAGATAAAGGATATCTAGTGCACGTGAATAAATTCATATTTCTAGTAGACTTCATCATTATGAATTATGAGGAAGACATAGAAGTACCTATCATACTTGGAAGACCCTTTTTAGCTACTAGCAGGACAATCATTGATGTACATAAGGGAGAATTAACCATGAGAGTCAATGATCAAAAGATTTAATCCAATGTTTTAAATGCAATGAAGTATCCAAATGAAGTGGTGGAGGAATGTGCAGCCATAACTGTCATGGAATCCATAATGATGGAGAATTTATATAGACGTTTTAGTAGAGCAACCTTTTTAGCAATGACTTTAGAGACTTTGGAAGAGGAGAACAATGATGGAGAATATGTGGAAGTAACATGGTTGGATCCAAGACAACCTTTTCCAAGGTTTGGGAAGCAATCTGAATCCTTATATCGTTTTGAGAGGAAATTCAAGCCATCATTACCTTCCATAGAATCACCACCTATGTTGGAGCTTAAACCTTTGCCTGCCTATTTAACCTATGCTTGCATTAGTGAGAATGGTACTCTGCCAGTCATCATTTCTGCAACTTTGACTTGTGAGAATGAGCAACTGTTGCTAGAAGTATTAGGGACATACAAGAAAGCTATTGGCTGGTAAATTCCTGACATAAAAGGCATAAGTCCCTTCATATCATATGCATGCATAAGATATTACTTTAGGAAGGAAGTGACAGTTCTATTGAGCAACAAAGGAGGATAAATCCTATTATGAAGGAGGTTGTGAAAAAAGAAATCATCAAATGGCTTGATGCAGGGATCACATACCCTATTTTAAACAGTGCTTGGGTGAGCCCTGTACAATGTGTACCCAAGAAAGGAGGAGTTACAATTATAGCAAATGAAAACAATGAGTTAATTCCAACAAGGACGGTAACTAGTTGGAAGGTGTGCATGGATTATAGAAAATTAAATAAGGCCACCAGTAAGACCATTTTCCTCTACCATTTATTAACCAAATGATGGATAGACTTGCTGGAAAAGAATACAACTGCTCTTTTGGATGGGCATTCTGGCTACTATGCAATGCTCTAACAACCTTCCAAGATGTATGATAGCCATCTTCACATATATGGTGGAGCAAACTCTTGAGGTATTTATGAATGGTTTTTCAAGTTTTGGTAAATCATATTTAGATTGTTTAACTAACATTGAGAGAGTGCTGAAGACATGTGAGGAATCTAATTTGGTTTAAACATTCTTAGGATATGCCTATAGAAGGTTCATTAATGATTTTTCAAAAATATCTAAACCTTTATGCATGCTACTTGAGAAAAACAGGTCTTTTGAGTTTATTGATGACTACAGGCAAGCTTTTTTTAAATTAAAAAAGGGTTTAGTGTGAGCCCCTATCATAGTGGCCCCAAATCGAGAGCTACCTTTTGAGCTAGTCTATGATGCTAGTGACGATGCTGTAGGAGCTTTCCTGGGGCAAAGAAATGGTAAAATTTTCATTATGATTATTATGCTAGAAAGGACACTCACAGATGCACGGTTGAATTATACTACTACAGAAAATGAATTATTAGGTTTCCTGTTTGCTTTTGATAAATTCATAGCTTAGGTCACTGGTTCTAAAGTTAGTATTTACACTGACCATTCAACTATTAAGTACTTAATTTCAAAAAAAAGATGTCGAGTGAAGACTAATAAGGTGGATCTTACTACTTTAAGAGTTTGACCTGGCAAATAAGGACAGAAAGGGCACATAAAATCAAGTGGCAGATCATTGTCAAGGTTGAAAACTGGGAAGGATGCTACAGCCGTTATGGCTATTACAAAAACTTTTCGTGATTAATAGCTCATGGTAATCTCTCAATTTGAAGCCCGTTGTATGTAGATATAGATAATTAATTTGGCTAGTGGAGTGTTACCTCTTGACAGCTCAAGAAATTCTTCCAACAAGTCAAAGCCTACTATTAGGATGACTAGTATTTGTACAAGCAAGGCCCTGACAAGATTTATAGGGGATGTGTACTAGAAGAAGAAATCTAGAGCATCTTACAGATGCATTCTTCTCCCTATGAAAGGAATTTGGGGGGTTTGAGGACAGCAACAAAAGTGCTACAATCTAACTACTGTTGGCCTCCAATCTTTAAAGATACTCATGAAGTAGAAAAGTGCTATGACAAACTTCAAACAACTAGAAACATATCATAGAAACAAGAAATGCCCCTTAATAACATTCTGAAGGTTGAGCTGTTTGATGTGTGGGGGATAGACTTCATAGGACCATTCCCACCATCATTTGGTAACTTATACATTCTAGAAGTAGTGGACTATGTGTCCAAATGAGTAGCAACTTATGCCCTACAAACAAATGATTCTAAGGTGGCGGTCAAGTTCCTTCAAAAGAACATATTTACTAGGTTCGGCACCTCTAGTGCAATTATCAGTGATGATGGAACACACTTCTATAAATAAGTTGTTTAGAGGTATTTTAGCCAAGTGTGGGTTGAGACACAAGATTTCTAATACTTAGCAGCCCCAAACCAGTGGCCAAGTAGAGTTATCAAAAAGGGAAATCAATATAATATTAGAGAAAGTGGTTAACTCAAATAGAAAGGATTGGTCTCTCAGGCTGGATGATGCATTATGGGCTTATAGAGCAGCATTTAAATCCCCATTGAGTATGTCTCCATATAGGATATTCTTTTGCAAAGCCTGTCACTTACCTTTGGAGCTGTAGAACAAAGCTTTTATAGGTTGCAGGAGAGAATAGGGAATTTCAATTGAATGAGCTAGATGAGTTTAGGCTATTCTCATACGAAAGTACAAGGTTGTAAAAGAGAAAAATGGAATAACAAAAGAACGATATCCAGAGAGTTAGAGCTAGGAGCCTTAGTCTTGTTATTTACCTCTAGGCTCAAGTTGTTTCCGGGGAAGCTAAAATGACGATTGTCTGGCCCATTTAAATTAGTCAAGTATACCGCTATGGAGTTGTTGATTTGCTAGATGAGAAAAAAGGTAGAGAGTTCAAAGTCGATAGTCAAAGGGTGAAGCAATATTAAGGGAATGAGGTGGATAGAATGAAGACTGCAACCCTACTCAAGAAGCTATGAAAGCATTAGTCAAGTCAGGCTGAAGACTTAAAATCAAGTGCTATATAAGATGCAACCCAAGATATTTATTTTCTTAATCTTTTCCTTTTCCTTTTAAATTTTTTAATTTAGTGTTATTTCTCTAATTAGGTTAAAATATCTCCTTTTAGTCACACTAAATAAGCCCTCTAATTATAACATCCTAATTTTGATTATAATATCTCCAGCTAATTATAAGATTTTCCCGTTATCGCAGGAGGGCCACTACGTGGACCCCAGTGAAAGAGCACTTTCTGTACAAAAAGGGGTTCAAGTAAAATTGGTTGCTACAACACCAAAGAGGAATAGTTGTAGCTGAAAGCACCAGATCAGTGAAAATATCTCAGAGATATTCGCACTTAAAATAACAAATAAAGAGATATTTACCCAAATTTCAAATCTTAACCACGAAGTAATATCTTTTCAAACTTTTCATGCTAATTCAGCGATGCAGTTACCATGTGGCAAGCTAGGGCGAGGTTTCATTGGCTTTAAGTTCAAAAGCCTTAAAGCAACCCCACCACGCAATCTCATTCCAAACCCTACCAAGATTTTTGCTTTTTTCTTTCTCTCTCAAAACGCTATCACTTCTAAAAGCCCTAAATTCTCCTCTTTCTTGCAAACAACCTTTGCTCTCCTTTGATCATAAAGAAAAAGGGACCAAGTAAGAAATAGATTATGACTAAATAGTTCATCAATGAGGAGGCAGAGCAGCGCTATGAAAAAGACATTTCAGCTAAGAAATTTGATGAGGAAAAGGGATTCCCAATAGAGAACATTCCATCTCTAGGGCATCCAAAGTATATAGTAGCCATCATCAAGCAAAGTAAGTGGAGGAAGTTACGCACTCATCCTGAGAGTGTCGTGGTACCATTGGTAAGGGAATTTTATGCTAATTTCTTGAAGAATGAACAAACTGCTATGACTGTGAGAGGTATCCCTGTCCCATTTACGTCTGAGGATATTAACTATATCTTTGATTTGCCTAATTTTTATGATGAATACTCTATTTTAGAAAAAGAAACCAATGATGTGTAACTTAATGCCATTCTAAATGAATTGACTGTTTCTGGAATCAAATGACATAATGTGTTTGTTGATGGTGTAAATACTTGTCTTAGATCACCACTTAAGCCTAGAGTAAAAGGTTTGTACCATTTCATTAAGACAAAGATCATGTCCAAAACTCATATCAAACTATAACTCAAGAGCGATTAATTCTTTTTCATGCTTTGTGAAATGGAAAATCCATCAACGTTGGTAGAATCATTTCTAGAGAGATCACTATCTATGGTGAAAAGAAAATTTGTTATTTGTTTTTCACTTGCTTAATCCCTAATATTCACAATATAGTTGGTATTCCTAAATCGTTGTGAAATAACATTGACGCTATAGTAAGATTTGTAGTTGAGAAGAGCAAAGACCCTCTAAGCTCCACATCTATGCACCCATAATCATCCTCAAGGCAGACTTCCAAACATAGGTTAGTGGATAACACTAAAATTGATCAATCATTTTCATAAATTTCTAAGAGGAAAGCCCAGTAGGAGGCCCTACAATAGAAAATTTGAGAACTGTTGCTACATCTATAGTAGTAAATATAGTCTTACTTAGAGTATTCTCAGTCCTGAGACCGTGCCCTAAAGAAAACATTTCAAAAGAAATTTACAAAGCCTGTTTGGCCACTGCCTCCCTTGCCTAAGGCCATTCTTCAACTCTGGATGGCTGAAGAGGAAGGCAAGGGGGAGGATAAATAGGCTAATGAAGACCAAGTTAGGCAGGATGATGTTATGGCACGAGAGGATGAAGAGCAAATGGAGAGCAGAAAGAGTTATTGGAAGAAGAAGTTGATGAGGAAGCTGGTGAAGAAGATAGTGGAGAGGAAGTGGAGAATGAAGAAGAAGAGAATGTGGAAGAAAATAATGAAATTAGTAAGGAAGAAGAATTGGAGAAAGAGCAACAATAAGAGGAGAGTGAGGAGGAAGAGCTTCCTACCCCACCACCACCACCAAGGTAGTCTAGTAAGAAGAATCAGGATAAGGGGAAAAGAAATTCACTGACCCCTAGCCTGAAGAAAAAGCAAGCAGACAATGATGATGATACCATTCCAAGGGTGAGTCCTTAGAAAAGAAGAAGGAAGGCAAGAAGCCCGAATCTAGTACTAGTACCAAGAAGAAGATGAAGACAACTAAGATGGGGAATTTTTTTGCTTACCAATTCAAGAGGAGCTCCATAATGTGCAGAAGAGTTTATTAGATCTCCAGGCCACCTCAAAGGGAAGGGGAGGGCTATGTAGTTCATCTAAGCATTAAGGGCTCTTGGAATACTGCACCATGCTGTAGCAGCATCAGTGAAGCTTCTTCTCTGGCTCCTTTAGTTTTTACTTTCTATTTTCTACTACTTTCTTTTATAATATCTGTGGTCTTTGCTTTCTTTCTGCTTGAAATGTTGTAGTGACGACATTGCACATATTAAGTTTCAGGGAGAGGGCCTTATGCCCTATCCTTGTCTTTTCTTTGAATGTTTAATTTTTGAGGTTCTTGCCTTTTCTTGTTAAAACTGTTAATTTAAGTCATGATGATGCATGCTTAATAAATAAAATATAAAAGTGGATAAAAAATCAAATAAGATAAAGAAAAGAGCACTTAATGAAGTTTACCCTTGTATAATGCTATATCTTGAGTGTATAGTCAGGTCCCCCTTTTTCTTTGCACTTAGACTTTGAGTAAGATACTTTTGGAGGTTTAGGATGCTTTAAACTTGAGGGAGAATTAATGTTTAGAATTACATTTTAGATCTTCAAGAAAATAGTAATGATATCAGGTGCAAAAAAGTGTTTAATATTTAAGTTTGGGGAAGAGTTTCTGTTAAGAGATGTTTACTGTAATTATACTGCTTCCGTTGACTTAAAGAATAGCATTCTTAAAGAAGTGAGAAGAGAAAGAAAAAGAAGAATAAGTTTAGAATGGCTGTTATGTTTTAGGCTAGTGAGTAACCATGTGTCTTCATCATAAATGTTACAATTCGCGTCAAAAGGTAACTAGAGACATGAGTCTGCTATAGCAAAAGTAAAGTTAAAATATTAAGGAACCTTGCTTGTTACATTGTTGAGTAACTGGATGTCTTCATCATAAATGTTATCATTCGTGTCAAAAAGTAGTGTAACTTTAGAGGTATTCCAACTATGCAAAAAGAAAAAACATAAGAAGCAATTGGAAAAGAATGAAGTCATTGGATCAATAAAAATGCAGCTCAGTAATTCATTGCCTTTTGTGCATTATTGTTGTAATTGTTTTCCCTCGCTGTTGGATTTCATTGTGCTTGTTGTTTTGACTGATGGGTTAAGAGGACAAGTTAGAGCACTAAAGTTAATTATAGGATCTCTGTTTAAAGTAGTCTAAACATCTTGAGAGAGCAACTCTAAGCTCAAACACACATTCACTGAGGGGATTAGGCTTGCATCATATCAGTATATTTAAGGGTATGGTTTCTAATTCTTGTGAGCATTACCTATGTTAGTAAGCATGATCATTTGAAGGGCTTAAAATTCTTCTTTACTCTAAGTTTTAGAGCCTAGTTGGTGGTGGGTAGGTGTTTATCTGAACGTTTCACTTGATTACTTGTTTGTCTTATTTGGCATCACTCGAGGACGAGTCATGTTTTAAGTTTGGGGGTGTGATCACTCTAAGAAATGAAGTCATATATTTATTTTGGGATTATTTCATTAGCCTTAATTGTGTCATTTTCCTATTTTAGTTGTGTTTTTAGGGTCTGGCCATGTTTACAACTTATTTGGCATTAGTCAGGGAAGATTGTGCATTAATTCATACCTTTAATTGTAGGGTTCTAAGTAGAGAAATCAGCTAAGAAGATGCTACAGCATAAGAAAACCAAATTTCTATATCAGCAGGTACACACACATGGCAGGGAATTTCATCGTCTATTCCAATTGGCGCTTTAAAAGGTGAAAAGAAACATGTGCACCTCAAAAAGAAGTTATCTAGTTTGTGCAACATCTTTCAAGTGTTCCCCCTATTAGGGATTCGCAAGGAAAAAGACAAGAAACTACAGAGAAGAGATAAGAAAAGGACGGAAATAAGAAAGAAGGGTCGCAAGGAAGAAGACAAGAAAAAAGATATTCCCGTATTCCTTCTTCTATTTAGTGTATCTTCTTCTTTAAGCTACATTTTCTTGAGAAATTTAATGGTCGTAACCGTGAATATGTTGTAAAATTCATTAAGAGCAAAACCTTTTAAGCTAGGGTGGTTAATGAACCTTGAAGTTTTTATCCTTAATTAATGAAGTTTAATTTGCAAGATTCTTAGTAAGTAGCATTTCATTCAAGTACTCTAATGCTTATTATTGCTAGTTGATTGGCCATCATTTGTGAGATACATATTGGATTTAATACTAGGAAGGTTTAAGTTAGTTTAACTCACTTGGATGCTACTTTTTGCTTGAATCCTAGTTATCTTAGTAATATGTGAGTGATATAGGCATATATAACTCACCTTGTAAGCTAAACAACTGGAATAATTGTTAGATAACCTTAATCTCACATTAGCTTAGGAATAAGTTTATTTGGATTGAGGTTCATCGATGCAAGGATGGGAATTTGTTGCACACATCTGAGATGAGGCTAATGCTATTAGGTAAGCTACAACAGATTGAAAAGATTTAGTTAACCATTGACTGCATAATTATTAAGAACAAGGGGATTAAACCTTACTATCTCACTTAACCATTGATTGCATAATTATTGCTATGTTTTGTTTCACTTCTCATTAGTGTTACTCTATTTTATCTCACTTTTAATTAGTACTAATTTACCTTTACTTTAGATTAATTAAACCCCTAATTCATTACTATGGCATTATTATGACCTTATTTCATCTCCTATAAGAATCAGCCATATTATGACCTTATGTCGTCTCATTTAAGACTCGGCCATATTATGATCTTATGTCGTCTCATATAAGACTTGGCCATATTATGACCTTCTGTCATCTCGTATAAGAATCGGTCATATTATTACATTATGGCATCTCGTACAAGACTCGACTATATTATAAACTTATGTCATCTCATATAAGACTTAACTATATTATGACTTTATGTCATCTCGTATAAGACACATTCATATTACGACTTTAGGACATTTGGACTGGACTTGTGAAGGACCTTCATATAGAATTGGTCATATTATTACATTTTGCTCACACTTCTTGAGTCCGAGTAAAAACTTCATACTCTATGACATTTTTTGTTAAAATTGTAGAAAGGTGCTTGTTATACACGGACAACCTTAGATTTTTTTTGTAAGTATCACTGTACATAACCTTGGTCACCGTGGCTGAGCCCCACACTCAGACTGTGGGCAAACGTCACCATCCAATTGATCTCTATCATTGGTTTGTTCTTCATGTGTTGTTTTCTCGACCATTAGATGGTATTAGGAATACTGGATATTTGAATGGAATAAACATATTGATTTACTTCCAATCATGATACATTCATGACCTTACATGAAAGTGTAGAGTTTAAAGGACATGGATAGTGATCCATGTGCTCTTGCCCTTAGCCATCTTTCCCTCATAGCGTGTTCCTAACCGTTAGACGGAAGTGTTTGGATGGAACTTGAGTGCCACGTAGCATGATATTCAGCATTGGTTCAATATTTCCCCTCCTTTTAAACTTTGCTTCTTCCATTTTCACCTCCACACAATTTTAAATTCTTATTTTCCTCTTCTCCAATCACTTTTTTGGAAAAATATTCCCCGAAAATCTTCCAATGATATTTTTTAAACATCCTTGCTGTAAACTTTTTAGCAGTTGGTAATGAGTTCTCCGGTGAGTTTTCCGTTGAACTTGGGAAGTTTTTCGGCGGCTTTCATTTTTGTGAAGTTATAATTGATTTACCTTGTGATATTTTTCATTAGTTATTTCTGGATGTCTATTTATTTGACGTCCGTAAATGATTTCTATTATGTTTCCACATCCGACCCTTAAGAAATATCTCGAGATGTGTCTGATTATGAGGAGTGTTCGTCAAATTCTTCTTCATCTAAATTCACGTCTTATTTTTTTAGTTAGATTTTAAAGTACACGTTGAAACTATTTTCCAAGATGTTACGAGTGGAAGTAGCCTTCCCCTAAAATGCATCATGTTGATCTTATAAAGATATGTGATTAGTATGATATTCCTAAATCCATTAAATTATGTACCCCGATCGAGATGAGAGGGTATATTCAGCTTGAGAAGCTTAGGTTATGTTTGATGAATTTCTATTGTGTTTGTTAGCTTTTGTTTTCCTCTTCATCCGTTTATTCGCGTAGTGTCCAAATTTTATAACTTCCAACTTAACTTCTTCTTAATGCATGTAGAGTACTTCTTTCTTTGATTGTCCCAATCATAAAACTGTTGTTGGGACTTCAATAAATAAATTGAGAGGTTGCTTCTCCTTGGTTCAATAACAAAAAGATTCTTGTCAATATTAGTTCAATCATGGGGGTGGTTAGATCTAATTTAGTAACTTTCTGCTAGTAATAAGCACTTTGAGCAGTGGTACTTTTAGGTAAGAGGTCCTTGGGAATATGGTCCAGATGAGCATTTTCATGAAGTTTGAGTCAGAATAAGCTGGGGTATCCTAGGTACTTAGATGTTTGCTATTGTTGTAATGTATCCCCATTCTGTTGCCTTATTGTAATGTATCCCCCAGTATTATGCTATCTAAATCTTATCAAAGGCTTCTCAATGTTTTATTGACGATAACCTTAATGAAGAAGGGCTTTGGAATTATATAGAGCACATTCCAGAAGGTATTCCCCATTTTTCTCTCAAAATTATAAGTTTAACAGTAGAATACTTGTACGGAGGTTACTCATTCAAAAATGACCCGCCTTTCACTAAATAAAAATATCCTTTTGTCACAGCTCATGTGATAAAAAATGATGCTCCACTGGATGACTTTGAGGAAATAAAGATAAGAGATAGGACTAAGGCTAGATCGGTCTCAATTGTAAAAAAAAGAAACAAAAAGAAACATTTGACGTAAGGTAGCGAAGACTAAGAGTTCTGACCCATCTCTTCCTCATACAACCGTGATTGTCCTTGATATGCATGGTTCTAAAAGGACGAGGTCAAAACCATCAGTCGTGCTCTCTCTCCTGGCTGCTTCCATTGCTTCTCAATCATAACATCCATCTAAAGAAATCCTTACCCCTATCGATTCTGACTTCTCCTTTCAAGAAGAAAATAAGTCAAGTGAGGTTCTGATGTGGAACATTTATTTGAATCGTGATCATAGAGTTTTATCTTCGAAGGAGGAAGATGAAGTTTATCTCGTGGATGTTACACAATCTATGAGGGTGATCCTTCTTTCCAATGCTTTATCGTTCTTTGATTATTTGATAAATGGTAACTAATGTAATAAGTTTCTTGACATGTCTCTCAATTCCTTCTGAGCTTATACAACCAGGAGATCTAGAGGAAAAAAAGGTCAAGTTATGGCTGAGAGTGAATCAAAGGTAGTTTGAATTGAGCTTCTGTATGTTAAATCTGAAGTGGAAATTATAAAGAACAAAGTCATCGAGTTGGAGCGAGAAAAAATATGGTTCAAGTGACCTCGACAGAATCAAAAGTGGAGAAGATGTCATATGGGCTAGATCAACTTTTACTTGATTGTGGTTGCTTAGAAGATAAAGAAACAAGGTTAGAGAAAAATGTGGTGGACTATGAAGAGGAAATAAAAATGCTCTATTGTTGTGGGGTCCTAGCAAGTCGGGAAATGATGAAGGTAGAGTACAAAGAAGGCAAAGCACAAAAATTGTTGTCGATTGGGCTAGTAGTTGAGGAAGAAGATGATGATGATGAAGATGATGTTGACACTCAACTTAATAAATTATTTTGCTCTGATCGTGAATGTGTCTGAACATCTCCCTAATCATTCTTTTGAGCTTAGTTGTAAATGCTTTTACTCATGTTAGAGGCTCTGTGGCTTTGAAGGACAATATTACCAATTTTAGCTATGATCTCCCAATTTGAATCATGTTGGTCCCTAGTAGTTTCTTTACTCTTGAATATTTTGTCAATTTTCATGTGGAACATCTTAGTTTTTCTTGTATGAAATAGTTTGTCAATGACCATGTGGAACATCTCAGTTTTTTTATGAAATAGTTTGTCAATGATCATTTGGAACATCGTGTTCTGAGTGTATAAAGTAAGTCGAGTATTTTGTTTATGATCATGTCAAACTTTAAAACTTAATTTTGAATTAACTAGTTATTTTACTTTCTTGTATGTTGAATATGTAAATAAAGTCGAATATTTTGTTCACGATTACAATGTTTCTTTTCTCTATATGCCTATTGTCTGAACAAACTTCAAGGCTGAGAGTATTGAAGCATCGTTTAATCCATGTAAATCATGTAGGCTTGTTGAATTGAGGTGACTGACTCCACACAACAGGACATATAGGGGGTTAAAGGCTGAGAATGGCTAGGCCGGATGTCGAACTTTGTCAAGTTGGGACTTATGTGTCTCACCCCGTTGGGTGAGTACTTAATGTCAGACTCCATCAAATTGGGGACTTGATGGATGAAGGGTCGTTACTGGCTAGGGCCTATTTTTCTAATTGCGTGGGGCTTGGGCTTTTGTTTTATTTCTATTTCTAAATCATGTTTGCAAAGGTGATCGCTATCTATAATTCGATGTAGTTACTGAGCAAGTCTTTGCAGCAAAAAATATTTGAAAAAATAGAGAAATAAAGGGGACAGACCTAAGGAAAAAGCATCATCTTGTCAATCATATGCTGAAAAAATCTCAAGCAGTATCTTTTAATTGATATTCATGAACAATGATAGAGCGACATAAGAAGAAAATTGACTTAGCTGATGAAAGGTTGTGGTATGAAGTAATGCTTTAAATGGATTGCATTCTGATTTCTCATTATTACGTGACCGCTTGCATCTTGAAGGTGAATGCTCCCGACCTTCTGACTAGTATTATCTTGAATGGCCTTTCCCAATTTGGGCCGAGCTTTCCAACACCTATCTCTTGAGTGTTTTGAAACCCCATTCACAACACTAAGTTCATAACTGAATATTTTCTTGAATTGACTTTAGTATTGTAGTACTTTGAGATGCGTTGCTAGTAATCTTGAAGCTTTATTAATTTGACTTCTTATTTCTCTTCCAAGTTATCAAGAGCTTCTTTAATCGCATGCCTATCTCCACTAGTATGATGAATTTTGTACCATGTGTCAAAGCAAAGGGCATATCACCCTTAGGTGTCCATCTAGTGGTACGGTAGGACCACAAAACTGCCACACCTCTTCGACCCATCTTCCTTTAGCCAGATCGAGCTTTTTCTTAAACATATCGACTATGACTTTATCCGTAGCTGGAGCTTGGCCGAATATTTAGATCTTCGTAGAAATGTTTAAGTATGATGCAGATAAATTAAAACCCATTGTTAGTCACGATCACTCTCGAAGTGCCAAAATGGAAAATTACATGTCTCCATAAGAAATTCTTGACATCTAGCTCATTGATATTTGCATGGGCTTCTACTTCTACCAATTTATAAAAATAAACAATTACCATTAGTCAAAAACATTTTTAAGCAGGCGTCATAGGCATGCGGCCTATTATATCCATTCCCCATTGCATGAATGGCCAATGTACTAAGATAGGACTCAACTCTTCCACTGGTAGATATGAGATTGGTGTCAAGTGTTGTTATTTGTCACATTGTTGAGTATACTCTAACATATCTACTTTTATTGGTGGCCAAAAGTATCCCATCATCCTAGCGTTATTGCTAGGGGAACGTGCTCCAGAATGATTGTTGCATTAGTCTTCATGGAGATCTATTAATACATATTGCGTTTCTTTCTTGTCAATACACCTAAGGTATGGGCTAGAGAATGATTTTCTGTAAAGTACTCCTATTATTGAGTATCTTGCAGCCTGCATCATAACTTTTCCTACCCATGTCATATCTAAGAAGTTTCCCATTAGAAACATATTTCCTTATTGGGTCCATCCATGAATCTTCGGACATAGGTGGTTCTATTGATAGTGACTCACTAACCATGATTGGTGATTCTTGGTTAGTTGTCAGTTGAAGTACACTAGGTACTGCTAGATACTCAACGGGGACTATTCACCTTATATAACTGTTGATGGCTGAAGCCAAATTGGCCAGAGCATCGGTATGACTATTCTCACTACAGGGGAGCTATTGTATTTCAAACCACTAGAAGGATTCTTTGGGTTACATTACCTTCTGGAGATAGGAGCTCATATGAGTATCGTTAGCTTAATAATTCACATTTATCTGGTTCACAATCAATTGTGTGTCGTTAAAAATAATTAGATTAGATGCTCCACTAATCTTATCCATGTTCATCCCTACTATCAATGCTTCATATTCGGCTTCATTATTGGACGTGAAGAAACCAAATCTGAGTGACTGTTCGATGATCGGTCCTTCAGGACTTTTCAATATTAACCCTACTTTGAATTCCTTAGCGTTTGTAGATCCATCCACATAGAGAAACCACTCAGAAATTATCATTGGGTTATGTTAATATGGTATTAACAGTCCCATCTTGTGCAAGGAGAGATTATCAATCTTCTCTACTCAACATCTTTGTCATTTCCACTATAAAGTCTGTAAGGGCTAGAGCTTTAATTACAGAATGTGGTTTATAAGATATGTCAAATTTTCCAAACTCCACTGCCCATTTCATGAGTCTTTTGACATATCAGGCTTGTGAAGTACAACCTTTAGGGGCTATTAGAACAAACAACTATCGAATAACTTTGGAATTAAGGCATGAGTTTCCTTGTTGTACTAATGAGTGTCAGGGTATGCTTCTCTATTTATGAATAATAACTCTTTGCATCTGGAAGAGTGTGGCTTGTATAATATACTGGTAGTTTCTCATTACTTTCCTCACAGATCAAAATAGAGCTTACTATCATGTCAGATACAGCCAAATAAAGATATATAACCTCATTATCTCTCAGTTTTGCCAACAATGGTGGTGTGGTCAAATAATGTTTGAGTTCTAAAAAGGCCTTATGACATTCCTCCATCCACCCTAATTTCTTGCTTCCGTTAAGTATGTTAAAGAACGGTAAACATATGTTTGGTGATCGCGAAATAAAGCGATTGAGTGCGGCCAATCTCCCTGATAGTCTTTGTAACTCGTTGATGTTTTTGGGTGTTGGCATGTTCAGCATTGCCCGGACTTAATCTGGATTGGCTTCTATCTCATGCGTGTTACTAATTGCCTAAGAAACTTTCCTAAAAATACACCAAAAGTACATTTTATATTTGTGGGATTGAGTTTTATTTTATATTTGTTAAGTACCTCAAAAGCTTGTTGAAGGTACACCATGTGGTCCACTGCTTTAAAAGATTTGACGAGCATGTCGTCAATGTATACTTCCATTTTGTCTCCCAAGTGGTCTTCAAACATATGATTGACAAGTCACTGATATGTTGCTCCAATGTTCTTAAGGATGAAAGGCATGACTATATAGACATAAATAACTCGATCAGTGATGAAGGCTATTTTTTCCAGATTTGATTGATGCATGAGAATTTGATTGTATCCAGAAAAAAGCATCCATAAAACTAAGCATATTTTGTCCTATAGTCACATTTACCAACTTATCAATTTTTTGTAAAATAAATCTGTCTTTCGGGCATGGTTTGTTCAAATTTGTGAAGTCAATACAAATTCTCCACATCCCATTTTTCTTCTTGCCTACTACAACATTTGCTAGCTAATCTGGAAATCATATTTCTGATAAATCCTGCGTTAAGGAGTCTTTATAATTATTCAATGATTATAGCATTATGCTCTAGAGTGAATTTTTACCTTTTTTGCCTCACTGATCTATAAGTAGGATCTAGCTCTAATTTATGAGTCATTATGCTTGGATCTATGTCCGTCATGTTTGTAATGGACCATACGAATGTGTCACAATTTTCTGTCAAAAAACTCCACGAGCTTTTTTTCAGTCCTTCCTCTAATCCTACTCTAATTTTGACAACTCTTTTGGATTTTTAGCGTGGATGCATACTTCCATTGTTTCTTCTATGGTGAGGCCTTTTGGACTTTCATCTTGCGGATTCTCAAATATGTTGGAATTATGTCTATAAAATAGAGTGTAATAACTATTTATGAGTATATAATTATTTCTCAGACATTTTGTATTACTAAATTTAATAAATGAATGAAACTTTTTCTATTAATTAAAGTGTGTTTATAATTTACTAAAGTCATCGAACTACTGTCAACGTAAGAAGAGTAAAGATAGAGGGGTCTTTCAGACAAACTCTTCTAAAATAGTTCAGAATGTTATTCGCAGTCCTAGGATCGACTGGACAATATAATCTAATTATGACCAAATGATGATGGTCTTGGAGCATGGGACTGGAGACTCTAACAGTTAACTTTTACATGTTCTGGAACATGTTGAATAGACCAATAACAAATTAGTTTAGAGAAAAGACAATTAATAGGATTTCACCAAGTCAAAAATTCTCTGATATAACATAAGGTATAAATCATTTCTACCTCTATTGAAAATATTTAACTAAGTATGCATAATCGTAAGTATGGTTTCAAAATTTAATATGATTAAATGGTTGATGTGAATTTTTTTTATTTTCCGCCAAAGAACCGTTCATGGTTCATTAATTTTTCCTCAAATTTTAAAACCGATCCAACAAAATCAGAGCCTTGGGTTCTTGATTGCGCATATTTAGTTTTTAAATGTATCTATCGTTGGATGTTGTGATATTGGTATATTATCTTATATGGTTGATTCAAAATAGTTTTGAATGTGTTTATGAATGGATCTTGATCTATTGGCTCTTCGTGTTTTGTTTTTTCCATTTTTTAAATTAATGTACGCCAAAATTGAGGCATAGGATTTTATGTAATATATTTTCTTGCAAAAGTTATATATATATATATATATATATATATANTGCCGCTTGAGCCTATTTCTCAATCCACTCAAGTGGAAAAGGATGCTTATGCTTCTTGGCCGCGTTCTGATGAGATCTCAGCCAAGAAGCATAAGCATCCGAACAATTAAACTGTTTCTAATATGATGTTGAACATCTCCGAAATGTTAGGAGGTCAGGGTCGTCAAGCCAAATAGGATGTTGTGTGAAACTTCATGAATTGCAGGATAAAACTTAGAACTCCTGTCAAAGAACATTAGTTATCTGAATGAGATGGAGATCATGGGAGCTGAGGTAGATGGCGAGACACAACTTGATATGATCCTTGAGACTTTGTCATACACTTTTTAAAACTTCAAACATAATTATTCGATGAATACGTTGAGGTGCTCACTTCCTGAGCTGATGAAGGATCTGCATGCTGCTGAGACCCTGTTTCTGAAGGGAAGGATGAAAACTGGAGAGGCAAACTTTGCTAAAATCAACCCTTCCACCTCTGGCACCAAAAGAAACATAACAGAAGTCTGAAGAAGGCTAAGAAGAAAAACTCAAAAGCTGTGAAATGTAAGGGTACTGAAAAAGTGGAAAAGCAAAAGATAAGTGTCATCATTGTGGAGCCACTGGCCATTAGAAATGCAACAGTCCAGACTATCTCAAATAGTTGAGATCTGAAGATATAATACTTGTTACCGAGGTTTGTTATGTGGGTGACTCTACTTTTTCATGGATTATAAACTCTGCAGCCACTAACCATATATGTTGTTCTGTGCATGGGTTCAAAGAAATCAGAAGGCTTGACGAGGGTGAGTTCAACTTCCGTTGGAGAACCGAAGCACTAGTATCAGCTTTATATGTTGGAACTATTAAATTATCATTCGATAACAGTTTTATGGTTTAACGTGATGTTTATTATATTCTGATTTTTGGAAGAACCTTATTTCAGTAGCTAGTTTAAATGAGCGAGGATTCAGTTTAAATTTCATTGATAAAGATATTGATATTTTTAGAAATGATCGCTTAATTGCTATTGCACATTTGATAAATAAACCTTTTTGACGTAAAACTAATAGTTCCAATGATATGTGACACTAAAGTAAATACTGATTTATAAAGGGATAGTAAAAGGTTGAAGTCTGACTCAATCGATCTAACCTATTTGTGCCACTTACGTCTTGGCCACATCAGCCTAGACAGGATTAAAAGACTTGCAAGATATGATCCATTACAAACTTTAACTATGGGATCACTACCCATAAGTGAATTTTATATAGAAGGTAAAATGACCAAGAGACCCTTTCAGCGAAGAGTGAAAGAATCATTCAATGCCTCAAACTCATACATAGCAATGTATGTGGGAAATTGAATATCCAAGTGAGAAGAGGTTATGAATACTTTGTAACCTTCACCGATGACTACTCACATTTTTACATATTTATCTAATGCACCAAGAGTCTGAAACTTTTGAAAAGTTTAAAGAGTACAAGGGTATGGTCTAAAAGCAATTAGAGGAACAAATCATAACACTACGATCTAATCGTGGTGGAGAGTACATGCTAGGAAAGTTCAAAGACTTTATCAAGGAAGAAGGTATTCTTCCTTAGCTTATAGCACTTGGCACTCCAGAACAGAATGGCGTGTCAGAGAGAAGGTATCGACTCTGTTGAATACAGTTAGATCCATAATAAGTTACTCATCCCTCCTAGATTCGTTCTAGGATGTGCCTTGGAAACAACAACATACATTTTGAGCCAACTTCTATCAAAGACGGTGGCTGGTATGCCATATGAAATATGGAATGGACGAAAGTCATCTGTAAACCACCTTAGAATATGGGGATGTCCAACACATGTTCTAAAATTGAAGACAGACAAGTTGGCCAGTCGATTAAAATTAGTCATGTTTGTGAAATATCCCAAAAGAATGAAGAGGTATGTCTTTTATAGTCCCACTGATAAGAAAATATTCGTTAGCACGAAAGAACATTTTCTTAAAGAACTATATAAGAAGTGTGAAACCGAGAAGCACTCTTATGCTAGAAGAATTATTGAGTGGGAGGACACCAACTCCTTAATCAGGAACTGTTTTTGATTCAATAATAGAAGAACCGCAGTAGGAGCCAGAGCCTATAGAGTCTCAGTGTAGTGGGAGGGTTGTGATACAGCCTGACAGGTACATGTATTAGGGAGATGCGCAGCCTCAGATAAGGATCATGATGAACTTGTACCTTATAGTCTATCCCCAATGGTATTCAGAATAATTCTAACTAGGGATTTACTTCCATACACGTACTCTAAAAGTTTTAGTATTCTTTCATTCCATATGTTTTACAAAAACTAATTGAAAGCCAAATTCAAACTGAGAGACATAAAGTTCTTCTGTTTGTTTAGGGTAACTACTCAAGTGTGTGATCCCAACTAGTGCAAAGGCAGTTGCAATCACACCATTAAGTAATAGTTATCCAAATAGCATGAGTATATGGGAAGTGAAAGAACAAGTAGTTCCTAGTTTTTAAGTTATTAATAAAAAATAAACAGCCATGATCTTGTGAAAGACCCAAAAAAGTAAGCATTGTTTTGGTGGTCAATTTATTCTTACAAGTAAGCTAGGTCATGAAGCTATGCTTGAGAATGTTACAAGGAAACCACACAAATTCATACCAGAAACTCTTTCCTATGTTTAGTAGGAGTTGTAAGATGAAGCTATGGAGTAGTTACCATCGGGAGCTAGAGTCCAGATCCACTTGTCAGGACCATAAGCGCAAGGTGGGGAGGCGTGTTCATGAAGGCTACTTTGATTTCCATCAGAGTGGTGGTGTTAGTGTCAAGCCAGGACCATTCCCTATTATTGATTATCATGTCTACCTTAGTGTATAAACTCCAATTAGTATTTAAGGTAATAGTGCTTCGAAACCTATTACACAAGATACCTAGTTGGTGCCATGGATCACACTAAAAATAAGTAAGGGGTCCATTGCCTATTTTAGCCTCACCATTATTGTCGATTTTGTCTCCTTGGTTTTAACTACCTCTTTTTTAGGTCATATTCTAATAGGTTCCCTCTCTGTTCTCTTCTATCTCTTTTCCTATTATAGACACCATTTTTTATCGGATCAAAATCCTAACTCCAAAACTACAATTGGACAAGCTTAAGAATGACCTCGAAGGAGTTGGGTCTAAGGAAGACCTTGGAAAGCCCAAGAGTAGGCTTGCTTGACCCAATCAATTGAGAACTCAACTTGTGATACCCATAACCTATTTAAGGGTAATTTAGTAAGATTTGTTAAAGCTTATACATATGCCTATATATATAAAAAGACTAACCCTAACATTATTTGCTTAAATTTAAATCTTTGTCCGTCTCTCTCTCTCTCTCAGTATCTCTCTCTTTCTCTCTTTCTCTCTCTCTCTCTCTCTTTATCTCTCTCTCTCTCTCTATCCCTCTCTCTCTCATGTGCATTCCTCCCACTACTTCATATTCTTCTTCGTTGCATCTCCTCTACATCTCTCCAACGTTGAACTCATCAAGGCATCATCATCGTTGTCACAAGAAGCTCCACAGATCGCCTCCTGAAATTTCATCAAACGCCATTGTCCTCTGGTTAATAGTTGCTTAATGTTTTGTGTACCACTCCAGCTAAGTGAGCTTTCATGGTGATGTGGCTTCTTTGTTATGATAAATAACACATTCACATTTAATATTCATTTTATTATTTATGAACTTATACATGATCAAGTGTTTTATTTATTTATGTATCACAATGTTGTGATCAAGTTAATTACCATAAAATAAATGGATTATGATTGTTTAAGTTACATCTGTTAGTTATAATATATGTCTTCGGAACAAGTTGCATGTTTATTCATGTATATGTAATAATGTGAATCATGAAATTAACTTAACAAGTAAACAAGAGGTAGATTTAGATATGTCCCTTGGTTATCAAGTAACTAGATTGTTCACGTCATATTTTCAGCTATACAATTGGGTGTCACCATGTTCATGTCACCATCCTCATAGTTCATATAATCTTAAGTGACACCAGCTTTAGGACACCTATTCTGTCATGTTCACATTCACGTTAATAGTTGTGTTCAAGTTTAAGTTCAAGTGAGAAATAGTTCTAGGTAGCTTGTTAATTTGTGGACATGCCAAGTCGATTTGTGAACAAGCATGTTACAAGTCAAGATACATGTTATCCATGAGTTGTGATCAACTAGATCACGTTGAAGTACTTTATGTAAAATCTTTTCTGGTTAAGTCATCAAGTGAATATGTTATATTATAATTGCATGTGTTATTCGTTTGCATTCATGATATGTGTTATTTATGAGTATGTAAGTTTACTTACTGAGTATTTTAATACTCACTGCCCCATAGATGGTTATGTTACAAGTGATGGCGATCAGCAGAAGTGAGGGACATCCATGGCCAACTAATCTAATAGTAGAACTTGAGAATTTCAGTTTACGAATAATTTTAAGATATTTGAAAGGGATTTTTATTATATTACATTTATTTTATTGTTTATGCTTTGCTATGTTTTTCTACGATCAGATGTTAGATTTTGATGATTTATGGATTGATCTTATTGACTTTATTACGAAAGTTGAATATGATAGTTATTGAGGTTTATTAATAAGTTTTTATGTCGTTGCTTCCGCTATTAATTGCTAAAGTTTATCTATTAGGGAAATATTAGGGTTTGTAATTTGGGAATTTTCTCAAATTAGAGTTTCAATCGAACTAGGGATATTAGATTAAGAAATTACAGTTATTTTTAATTCTTAGCAGTTATAGCTTGGTATTTGAGAAAAGGTTGTAGATTCTTTAGACATTTCTTTATTAAATGCATGGTAAGTTGCTCACTCTGCTCTTCCCTTACCTTACAAATCAGGTACATAGGTTATAGGTATTTCAATTATTGTTTTAATACACTATACTTTGGTTTGTTATGACAAGTTTGTTATATTTATGTGATATTTATATGTTAAGATTAGACATTTTTCTAACTCTTATGCTTTGTGGGTTATAGCGTGATGGCTACCCCGACAAGGAGCAACAATAATCATGCACCCATTGATCCATTCGTTAACCCACAGGAGGCCATGCTTAAAATGTTTTAGGATTTCCTTGAGTTGTTAAGGTAGACAGTGACAACTCGCCCAACACAATAAAAACAACCACCACGAAAAACAACGCCATTCGATGTACAACTCATACAAGCATTCAATAGGCCTAAATCCTCCTGAGTTTCATGGATATTCAGTTGTTCCACTTATAGCTGATGATTAGATCGCTAGGCTAGAGAAAATATTCTAGTATATGATCTGATCGGATGCTCAAAGGTAGGATCTACAACTTTCATTCTAACATGAAAGGCTCCAAAATGTTGGGATCTTACATAAAAAGCACATGACATTAAGCATCACCTAAGGATATGGGTTATGTTTAAGGCATTGTTCTTTGAAAGATACTTTCCGGTCACAGTCAAAGCAGACAAGGAAGTTAGGTTTCTTAGGTTGGCTCAAGGAAACATGACGGTTGTAGACTATGAGAGGAAATTTGAGGAATTGTCCAGATACGCCACTCATTGTGTTGATAATGAGCTCAAGAAGGCTGAATTGTTTGAGGGTCTTTGTCTTGAGATCAATGGTCATGTGGCCCTTCACAAGCACACTATATAAGCAGTGGTGGTCGAGGATGCATTAGTCATGGAGTGGAGTATTCCAAACAGAATGCTGCCACGGTCAGGTTTGTCGTTAGTGATAAAAAAAACCTGAAAATGCCCATTCGGGGCCACAAAATGTATAGAGGTAGGTGGTGAAGTCTAATCCATTATGTGCTACTTGCAATAAGCACCACAATGGCTCATGACATATAAGAGGAGCAATGTTTTTTTCAAGTGTAGAAAGATTAGGCATTTTCTTAGACAGTTACATTTACTTACTGAGGGATAGAATAATACCACAGGGGGGTCATGGTAAAAGAAAAGGTTTTCACGTTGGCTCACCGAGAAGCTGAGCAGTTGGATGCACTTGTAGTAGGTACTCTTCTTGTACTGGAAAATTTAGGTTTTATGTTAATTGATTATTGATCTACGCACTCATTTATATCTATTTTGTTTGTGACTCATGCATCGTTACCATATGTTTGAGTCTCGAGGTTCATTGCCCTTTTCTATTTTTCATTTTCAGAATAATCCATTGTACACTGATAGTTAATGTATTTTTTTTACCTTCACAAAAAGTGATAACCTTTGCTTCTCTTATGTAGTGATTAGGTAATCTAACTATCCTTTCATTATGTCATGATGGTAAAGAATTTTGATCATGAGTCATGGTATTCTCACTTTATCATTTAACAACAGTTGTCGGTGATTGTTTGATTTGATTAGAAAGTAACTCTTCTAGTACTGCTTTGCTATGAGTTTTAAAGTTATTCATATAGTCATTCTCATGAAAAGTAGCAATTGTCGATACAAACACATTTTTGTCTTGATGACTATAAAATAGACCTCCTCTTGACTATGGATATCCTACAAACACGCGTACTTCTAAACGAGGTTACAACTTATCAATCTTAACTTTTAGTACATGTGCTGGACACCTTTCAATGTGATTGAGTCTCAAACTAGGTTTATGACCATTCTTTAACCCTAGAAGGTTTTTAGGTAGATACTTGGATGGATAAAGATATAGAACAGATGTGGCAGTTTCTAGTGTGTGTATACAAGATGAAGGGTAAATATGACTAACTTAACAATGATCTCATCATGTAAAGAACAATTCGATCTTTCCTCTCAGCAACACTCTTTTGCAGAGGTGTTCCAAGCATAGTAAGTTATGATAAAATACTACTTTTAATGTATTTTGTAAGTTTATAATCTATGTATTCACCTCCTCGATATAATTGAAGAGTCTTAGTTAACTTATCCAATTATTTTCATCCTCAACTGGAATCTTTAAACTTTTCAAAAGTCTCAAATTTCCTATACATTGGTAAACATATCCACATCTAGAATAATTGTCAATAAAAGTGACAAATTATTCATAACCTCCTCAAGAATGTACATTCAAAGGTCCATAGACTTGACCATGCAGCAACTTAATAGGTGTTTTGACTCTTTGGCATTTGGCCGAGAATGGTCTCTTGGTCATCTTTCATTTCAAAAGAGATTCACAAACTGATAGAATGTCAACTCTTTGCTCTATTAAAGGACCATACTTTAAATCCTTATAATCTTATGACTAAGTCAAAGATGCCATAGATATGTGTAATCATCATGAAAAATCTTTTACTTTTGAGTTAGTGGTTCAATATTCTTAAACATTTAAGTATTCACCATTGTATTAAATATTTGTTTTACACAATAAAGACCATTCATATCGTAGAAAAAATATTTAAACATTTTTTCTAGAAATAATAACCACTTTATTATCAAAATAAGTTTAAATAATTCTCTAGTTAGTCTAGAAAAAGAAATCAAAATTTTCCTTGTTTCTAGAATAAAATAAAAATTGTTCAAAATAAGAAAAAATTTATTCCTAAATTTTAGTCTAACTACTTCCTTTTCTTTTGTTGAGACCACATCAGCATTGGGCACTCGCATCGTTAATTCTCCATCGACAACATACCTAGATAACTAAGAATCTATTAGGAATAAGAAACATGGTCAGTTGCGTCAGAATCAACTATCCAGGTTGAGAAATCACTATCTACTAAACATGCTTATGTCTCTTGTCCTTCATCAAGATTCCATCTTGGTTTTCATAACATCCATAACAATCTCATGATGAGACTGGTCAGATGGTTGACCTAACATTTGTTGTAGTGACTCCAGTATCTTATAAGTAGTCACTAATTTCTCATGCTGACTCCTTAGCTTGAGATGGAGTCAATGAACGTGTAACTTGAGATTAAAGTAGATTGAATCCAAATCAAGGTTCATTGCCCATTTCCATTTCTCGTTATTAGAATAATCCGTCAGAGATTGATAGTCCATGGATCTTCTTTACCTTCACAAAAAGTAATCTGATTATCCTTTCACTATGTGATAATGGTAAAGAATTTTATCATGAGTCATGGTCTTCTCAATTTTTTGTTTAAAAAGAGTTGTCGGTGATTGGTTGATCTGATTAGAAAGTAAGTCTTCTAGGAGTGCTTTGCTATGAGTTCTAAAGTTATTTATATAGTCATTCTCAAGAAAAGTAGCACTTACCAATACAAACACCATTTTGCTTGATGACTATAAAATAGACCTCGTCTTGACTCTTTAGGATATCATACAAACACGCATACTTCAGAACAAGGTTACAATTTCTCTGTCTTAACTTTTAGTCCCATGTGCTAGACGTCCCCAATGTGGTTGAGCCTCAAACTAGGTTTGTGTCCGTTCCACAACTCGAGAGATTTTTTAGGTACAGAATTATATGGACAAACATATAGAATACATGTGGTATTTTGTAGTGTATATCCGCAAAATGAAGTGGTAAATTTAGAGTAACTTAACAATGATCTCATCATGTTAAGCAAAGTTCTATCTCTCCTCTCAGCAGCACCATTTTACTGTGGTGTTCAAGGCATAGTAAGTTGTGATAAAATACTATGTTCAATTCAGTAATCCGTGATTTCATAATCTATTTATTCACCTCCTTGATTTAATTAAAAAGTCTTAATTAACTTACCCAATTACTTTTCAGCCTCAACTTGGAATTCATTAAACTTTCCAAAAGTCTCGAATTTCCTTTGCATTACGTAAATATTTTTACATCGAGAATAATCATCAATAAAAGTGATGGAGTATTCATAACGTCCTCGAGAATGTTCAAAAGTCCACAGACATTACAATGTAGTAGCTCAAGAGTTGTTTTGACTCTTTGACATTTAGCCGAGAATGGTCTCTTGGTGATCTTATTCCACTCAAGATTCACAAACTAATAGAATGTCAACTCTTTACACTCCTAAGTGACCATAATTTAAAATCCTTATGATCCTACTTAGGTGAATATGACCAAGTCGAAGATGTAGATATATGTCATCATCAAGAGAAATCTTTTGCTGTTTAGTTAATGATTCAGTGTTCCTAAACATTTATGTATCCGACACTATATTAAATATTTGTCTTATATGATTGAGACCACTATCTTATATCGTAGAACAAATATTTAACCATCTCTTTCAAGAATAATAACCCATTTATTATCAATAGAACATCAAATAATTCTTCAGTTAGTCTGGAGACAGAAATCAAATTTTTTTCTTGCCTCTAGAATAAAATAACCATAGTTCAAAACAACAAATTTATTATTCCTGAATTTTAGTCTTACTACTTCCATTGCTTTTGCCTATACCATGTCACCATTGGCCACTCGCATAATCAATTCTACATCGACAAGCATTCTTAGAGAACTAAGAATCTCTCATGAATAAGAAAAACATGGTCAGATTCTCTTGAATCAACTATCTAGGTTGAGAAATCATTATCTACTAAACATGTTTCCACAGCAAGTAAATCATGCTTATGTCCCTTGTCCTTTATTAAGATCCAAATTCCATCTTGGTGTTCATAACAATCTCACGACAAGACTGATCAGATGGTTGACCTAACATTTGTTGCAATGACTCCATTATCTTATTAGCAATCCCCAATTTCTCATGCGTAATAATCAGTCATTATTGCTAGCAATTAGCAGCATGCCTTGTCATTAGCTTAAATAGAACGAGTGTATGCATCTTGAAAAAATTGAGGTGTATTGGATGCAAGCTCGGGAGAACATTCTTCAATCAAGACGAACTTGTAGTTTTCTCTCACAAGCACTATGTTTACATTAATTTCCCATTTGAATTTTTTTCCGGTGGTCATTTTTTCATTAGAAGGATCACAATGATAGGACTAGATATATTGCTGAAATAAATAAATAAATAAATAATTCATTTATCGTGCATAATCTCCAGAAACTACGTGTCGTACTAAGAAGGTAGGTCATTTTATTTTCTACTAAATTGAGATCTTCTCAATCCATAAATATTATCCAAAATATCTCATATTTTGAACATATATTAATTATCGTTATTTTTGGTACAGATGTGATTAACAAGCTTAATTATATTTTTATGAGTGTACCCATCATTTCAGATCTCAAGGACTTAACTCTAAATTGTGGTCATGGGATAGGTCAATCTAGAAATGCATCTCAAAATCTTATCTCTAAGAAGACAACCTTGGTATTAAAGCAAATGGACACCCTCCGTTGGGAGGTTGAAAGGTACGCCGTCTTCAGGCACCTTGGTACTGAATCTAATTTACATTTTAAGTTTCTCATGAGTTTGAAAACTTTAAAACTATAAACATAATATAATATGAAGTCCCAAAAGATTCACAAGTAATTTTGAATTTACAAATTTTACATAGACTTTGCAAATTCGATTTGCTAATCTTAATATTAAATCTCATTAAATTATCATTAGCGCAATATATTATTTTTAAAATATTTTTGAAATAAAACTAAATGTGAGTGAATGTACATCATGTCTTAACATTATGAGTAGGCACTTTTAGACATTATATGGTGGTTTATATGCATAGACATTTTAACGGTAACAACATGAAAAATATAATATGCATTCGGAATTGAAAGAGAATCGGTCGGGTCCCTTGGATGTTTAAATTACAACAAAGACAAAAATAATCAGAAATATAGTTTTATCTTTTTGTAACTTCCACGTAATTAGTTCTGTCGGGATTGGCCTCGAGATGTCATCGGAGAATAAAATTTGGACTGTACTAGGCTTGGAATCTGATAGGCCCAAAATCCCAGTCATTCATTCTTGTTTGCAGCCCAGCCGCCGAGTGTGCGGGACATTGGGTACTGCGGGCAACACCCAACCTGCCTACCCATCATCAGGAAGTTGGTGCATCATTACTACAACAGTGCCTGCAGGTATACACTTCCACCACTTGTTGGTTAAAACATGACAAAGGTCCTCAGGCACATCTTGCTTTTGGCAGAATCATCACTTCTACCAACTGGGCTTCTTACTATTTACATTTCTCATGCTCTTGAAACTAGATCAGAAGTTGAAAGTGAAGGACCTTGGTTTTCCAATAGTGGAGGCACCCACCATGTCACCAATGATCTGAACATGCTTGGAATTACAAGTGAATATGAGGGACATGATACTATGACAGTTGGTAATGGTGCAAACCTTGATATTACTCATATTGGTTCTAGCAAAGGCTTGTGGTCGAAAATAGCCTAACCCTCTTATCTTAAGCATCATTTCCACTTAAGTTTTAGTGGTTTTCCTTTCAAACAACAATTTACCGTATAAATAGGCTTCCAGCCCCTTCCTCTCTAACTTTTCACCCTTCAGAAACTTTTTCACAAGCCACCTAATTATAAATTTCTCAAAGTCTTTGGGTATGCTTGCTTTCCCTACTTGAGACCATACAATAAGAAAATTTTGAACTTTAGGTCCACAATGTGTGTTTTTCTAGGCTTACTCACCGTCACAGAAAGGATACTTGTGTTTGCATCTTCTCTTGCAAGTTGCATATTGTTATTGATGTGCTCTTAATGAGCATTACTTTCCTTTCAAAAATAACTTTTCCTTAGATCACCAACTAAGTCTATAGTACCTTCTCCTTGGCCAAAGTCTCTTCACTACAATAAAAAAGGCTATGATAGCGGCGAAAAAATTTTATCATAGGGTTTCGATAGCGTTTCTGAAAACGTGATGCATACCGGCATTATTAGAAGTCCGCTACCTATGGTAGCGGTTTTTAAACGCTATAAAAAATGCCTACGATACCGTTTAAAAATGCTAGCAAAACATTTTTATAGCATTTTATAAACGCTTTTCATAGAGTATAAAAAATGCTATAAAAAGCCTTTCATAGCATTTTATAAATGTTGTAGTAGGTCTTTTATAGTGTTTTATAAATGCTATCGTAGGTCTTTCATTCTTTTATAAATGCTATCGTAGGTCTTTCATTGCCTTTTATAAATGCTATCGTATGTCTTTCATAGCATTTTTCATTACTTATTGTTTTGTTAATGTTATTAAATATTTTTGATAACTTTTTATATTACTTATACTTACGATTTTACAAATATATAAATAAAATAATTTTTCAGAAAATATCACCAAATAAAATCACATGTCAATTTATTTAATTAGTCAAAATTATTACATACTAATTGTCTACTAGAAATCACATCTCAAAATGATAATCATATTGATTTTTACATAGAACAAGTAAAAGTAATTTATCCAAAAAAAACCTAGTATACGTTCACATCTAAACAAATCCTACAACCCACCGCTTAAGTTTTGTGGATCTAGGACCATTAGCCATAAGAAGAGAGGAGTTTGCAGTCCTCTAGATACTGAAGGTGGAGGTACATTTGGTGGTTTTCCTTGGTGAGGAGGTGGTGTCACAGGTAACTGTCTTGGTGATGCTTCAGGAACCGTTGTGTCGATGGCTATAAGAGCACCTTGTGGCTTGCTTGCTGGAACTTCTAGAAGTTTCTCTTGCTGAACCTTTCTGGAACTTTCTCTTGCTGCAACTGCCATTTGAGACAACAAACAACAATAAGAAGTTTCATTGAAAATTTAGAATAAGTTAAAAGAAAAAATATTTTTTTATATTAGAAATCCCAGAAATGAGAAATATCAAGAAAATAAACCAAAAGAGTTTTACGTTTCACACATCATCCCCCAAACAAGAGAAATTAGTATGTGGGTGTTAGTCTCAAGATAGACATAATAAGTTTTCCCATATCTCTATAAAAAAATTCCCATCATGCTCGAGATAGACATAAAAAGTTTTTGTATACATAATTGTCAACTAAAAGCCACGCAGAACTTTTTTTTCATTTTTTTTCTTTTTCTTTTTCTTTTTTACTTTTTTCATTTCTTTCCTTTTTTTTAGTTATTTTCTTCTCTCTTTTTACCTTAAATGTTTTTCCTCTTTCACAATAATCAACCTATACAAATGGGAGATCTACTGCTTATAAGTTGAACTTAAATTAGGGGAATGGTGATGTCCATACAGCTACAACTATCATGTTTTTAAAGGTAAGGCATCATTAGAGATGGAGCAAATGACAGAGTCTGGCATATAAAGTGTGAGTAAGTAGTCTTAACCAATATGCTAGATATCATACCAAGTGCAATAGTTGCTTATTAAACTCAACTAGATTTTCAGTATGTTGCATTAATTCCATATATAAATTTTCAGTAAGTTGCATTGATTTAACTTTAAATTTTCTTTGGCAACAGATGAATGAACTAAGTAGTCTCTCAAATTTAACTCTGAATGAGATAGAAAAAGAAGAGCTTCAAAACATTTTTTCACAGCCTACATGATTTTACAAAGATATGATTAACAACCAACCAACAATTTATAAAGATTTTTCTACCTTAAGTACTCTACATTAAGGTCATCCAACTCAAATTCTAATTCAATTCCTAACTAAAACAAAATGTCTAAGAACTATCTAAATAAGAAACTGTAAAAAGTAGTCAATTAAAACATGTTAGCAGCTAAACAAACATGTCAAACTATATAGTCTTTGACCAACTGACAATGTCAAACAAACATTTAAACTAAAATCATCTCATTATATTAGGATAATTTTCTCTCTCTCTTCACCAGAAAAATAAAAAAATCAATATATATGGATAATTTTCTCCAAGCCTAGAGAGATGACTTGTATACTCCATCCCCTAAAGACTCATTCCAAGATCCACAAAGAAGTATCCAACAGAGATCTGCCAAAGGCACATATTATTAAACATGATAACCAGTCATCACTAATACAGATAAAGCAAACATCCAGATGCTTCTAATAAAGTTGTTAAGAAGAAAGCAAGAAATTTTAGAAAAAGATGTAACATTAGTGTGCTTCAGAAGTAGGAAAACAAATAATAGATATAACACTAGAAGCAGAGAAAGGCAAAAGAAAATATTTAGAGTTATCAGAAATTTAAAGGGAAAACATAAAAATTTATGATCCAGGTTGTGAAAGACATTGTACATATGACCAACCTTGTTATCCCCATTAACAGATATATGCTTGACAATTTTGAATACTCTAACCAAGTACACTCTGGTGAATTTAGTTTACACAGAGTTACAAAGGTAAGCTAAATATATAAAACATATCATGTAGAGGAAAAATTAATGAAGTAGAGCCTAATGTATACTTAAACATCTATAAAGAAGGGACCACTGGGAATTAATTAAAAGCCATCCAGTTCAAGAGAGATAAAATATCATGTTTAAATCTAGAGAAAAAGAAAATCGAAACTCTAAACTTCAAATTGAAGAAAAATAGCTTCAAATGAAAGGAATAATATTAAAAGATTATAAAAAGAGGAAAAGGAAATGCATAATAACACTATTTCATTATATACCTGTTGCTGCATTATTTATATACTTCCTTGATATCAAGTTTGGAACAATCCTGCTAATCCAGTAGAAAGTACCTAATTGACACATGAACTTTAGTCTTAGATTCTTACTATATAAAGAAACAAGACAGAGTTTTATAATATTCATCAAAGGTTGTTACCAAACCATGTGGCAAAATGTGGTGGGCTATCATAGGGTCTGACTCTACTGAAGAAAAGTTGTAGAGAATTGGGTATTCGTCGATGGCCTCACAGAAGATTGATGAGCCTTCAAACATTAATCAAGAATGTGCATGTATGTTTTTCTCTTTATAAACCCTTTCTCATACCTTTGCTGATATTCTAAAAAACATTTGATTTGGGCATGGCTAACAGGCTAAGGCTAAAACAAAAGAATTGTTCAATAATTTAGGATGACTAATATCATTTTCATTGACATAAATCTGATTTAAAAGAATGGAAAACTTTTTGACAAAATTATAGCAGTGACACGCATTACCTTTATACCTAGGACTTGAGCAAAGATGAGGGAGAAGAAAACAAGATGAAGTTTAAGGATGCAAAAAATATATTGGAGAAGGAAAAGAGATTGATAGAGGAAGTAACAGATTTGAAATTATTGGACAACACAAAAAGGCTTAGACAGACGTGTTTCAAAGCCAATTACAAGAAGTAATTACCATTGATAGTAATATGAGACACGTGCACATCCTCGCTGACAAGGATCATCGACATGCCTCTCAAATAGCTACCATAAAAAATATGTATTAGACATTATGGTGGCAGGAGAAAACATTAAATCATGCACATATAGAATGAAAGAAGCGAGTTCGAGGTATTGAGTGGCTCTTTCACCATTCGCAGAAAATGGTCTCTTGGTCATTTTACCTTCTCTACAAGATTCGCGTGTGGGTAGTGATCCCACACTTATAGTTTATAATAGATGATCCATCACAAGTATTTTAATCATGTCTAGGCTAATATGGGAAAGACGTAAGTTGCATAAGGAGGTTAGATTGATTGAGTCAGACTTCAACTTTTTACTATCGCTTAGTATTTACTTCAATGTTAGATATCATTAGAACTATTGGTTTTACATAGAATACGTTATTTATCAAGTGTCAAGCAGTGATCAAGCAGTTATTTCTAAAAAAAACTAATATCACTATCAATGAAATTTAAAGAAAATCCTTGCTCAGTCAAACTAGCTACTGAAATTAGGTTCTTCCAAAAAACTGGGATATAATAAACATCTCATAAATCCATAAAATTGTTATCAGACAATAATTTAATTGTTCCAACTGATACAACCGATACTAGTACTTCAATTCCCTAACAGAAGTTGAACACGCCCTCGTCAAGCCTTTTGGTTTCCCTTAAACTTTTCATGGAACAACATATATGGTTAGTGGCTTTAGAGTCTACAATCCACGAAAAAGTAGAGTCAGTCACATAACAAGCCTCAGTAACAAATACAATACCTTTGGATTTTAACTCTTTAAGATAATCTGGGCAGTTGCATTTCAAATGGCAGTGGCTCCACAATGATGACACTTGTCTTTCGACTTGTTTACTTATATCATTCCCTTGCCTTTCGCAGCTTCCAAGTTCTACTTCTTAGCCTTCTTTGGACCTCTCTTGTGTTTCTTTTAGGCGCTAAAGGTGGAAGGCTTACTTTCAGTAAATTTTTCCTCTCCAGCCTTCCTCTTGCCCTTTAAAAACGGGGTCTCAGCAGCTTACAATTCCTTCATAAGCTCAGGAAGTGAGTACCTCAACTTATTTATCGAATAATTAAGTTTGAAATTTTCAAAAGTGTCAGGCAGGATCTCAAAGATCATATCAACTTGATTCTCTCCATCTACCTCAACACACATGATCTCCATCTCATTCAAATAATTTATGATCAATATCATGTGTTTTCTGACGCGAGTTCCAGGTTTCATCCGGCAGTTCATGAAGTATCGCATAATAGCCTATTTGGCTTGACGACCCTGATTGTCGAAGATTTCGATGATGTTAAACATCATATCAATGGTGATTTTTATGTTGTGATGTTGTTGTTGCAACACATTGCTAAGAGATTGTAAGATGTAACACCTGGCGATCTCATCAGAACGCAACCAAGAAGCATAAGCATAATTTTTCTCTTTAGTCCATTAAGTAATAGGCTCAAGGGGACAATGGGTTTGTGAGCACGGACTTGTACTTTTCTACCATCAGCACGATATCAAGATTATGTTTTCAATCCACTTAACAATTTTCACCAGTAAGTTTGTTCGCATTCAGGATTGTTAAGAGTGGGGACAATGGAATGATTACTGAAAAGAATAAATAGATTGGTGTAAATAAATATTCAATCATTTAGGAAAGTATGATGCATGATGTACATACTTATATATTTAAAAATGCAATAAAAAATATCTCTTCCATCATGCTAAGATCAACAACAATTGCTTGTCTCATCTAAAGACAATGCCCAAGCTACCTTCTATCGCATATAGACTCTTCTCGTTTGGTTAACGCTTCTCAAGATGTCACTACATTTAGCTTAACCAATTACCAATAGTTTTGGTCACCTTAGCCCCATTGACTAGCTCATATGAGAGATTTCAATGTGTTTCGGTCTAAGTGTTTAACCAACGCATCAACTTTAAAGGTTGCTATGAACTAACAGTCCGTCTTGGAACGGTCTTGCCTCACCACTTTCTTTACAAGCTTTAGCTTCTCACTGAAGAGAGGACCGCTAGGGCGGCTCTAAACAATTCCTCGTGCCACGCAAGTTTGTGTTGAGGACATTGGGAACGTTTCAATGTAAACGGCCCTCCCACTTAGTTTTTGGAAAAATGAAATTTTCTTTACTTGTTCAAAAACATAATTCTTTATAAATTTGAAAAGACAAGTTTTCAAATCTATAAATTTTTATAAAATTTAAATCGCAATTTAAAAATTAATTATAAAATCTGCATTGTGTTTAAATTATAACTCATTATAAATTTAAACTACAATGATGCATGTACATGCTACTGACATTTTGATATTGACAGATCTCTATTAGTATATGGCATGTTATATGATGATACGAGATGAATAATAAATCTTCCATTCAAAATTAACCTCTCTATGACTCATTTCTAATTACAACCTATAAAAGAATAATAAATAAATTACAATAATTTTAAATACTAATCTTCATGGCGTCTATAATTCTCTCATTCTCCTTCAGGAAGTCCCACTAATTTGTAAATCTTTACAAAAGTCCAATCGCATTTTTAAAATTCAAATTTCAATTTAAAATTAAATTTACAATAAATTTTACTTTGATAAATAAATTACCAAGTAAATTAATCAATTGATTTATTTTTAAAAATAATTTATAAAACAAATTCTAATTACTTAGTATTGAAAAATTATCGAATTAAATAAATTAATTTTTAGGAACTGGATTGAGTTCGGAATCAAATCACAAATCCTTAGAAATTATTTAGGTCAAGCAACCCTTGCTTAGCCCAATACCTCAATAGGTTTGGTGCGTCCATACTAGCTCAATGGCCTAGTATGGCCTTGTGCACACTAGGGTTTCCAAAACCCTATGGTTTTCTAAACCTAAAAGTTTCCAAAAGCTCCAAGGTTTCCTAACCCAAAGGTTTCTAAAAACCCCCAAAATTTCCTAAACCCAAAGGTTTTCAAAACCTCAAGGTTTCCAAAACTAAAAAGTTTTCAAAATCTCACGCTTTCCTAAACCATAATTAGGAAACCTACGACGGCAAGCAGTGATGGCAATCAGCAGTGTGCGGCAGTGTGGGGTAGCAGGCGATAGTGAGGCGCAGCCGCAAGCGGCAATGGCGGCAGCTAAAGGTAGCGGTGAACGGTGATTTTTCTTGCGACAACGAATTTAAATGGAATGTAGCAAAAATTAAATCATATGCCTCAATTTTGGCGTATTCCGATTCTAAAATTGAAAATAAAACACTTAGAGCCAATCGATCATGATTCATTCATAAAGCACATTCAAACATTCTTTGAATCTACCGTACAAAATATATGTCAATATCACAACATCCATTGATACATATATCTAATCACTAAATATGCATAATCAATAACCCAAGGCTCTGATACCAATTGTTAGATCCAGTTTTAAAAATTGAAGGAAATTAATGAACCAGGAACGATCGTTAAAAAATTTTAAAAAATAAATATTTAATCATATTAAAAATAATACCATACAACGATCATACATATTTAGATAAACGTATCGAGAAGAGATAGAAATAATCTTTCTCTTGTATCGGGAGAAGTTCTGATTTGGTGGAATCTAATTAATGTCTCGCGTTCTTCGTTCTCCGCAGGACTTCGAATAATCTTCACTCCAACAACCACTTATAGGATTCAGAAGTATATCTCAAAATGATATTTTTAGGAGTAGAGTGTGGGCTCTCTAAAAAACTGAGGAAGAAAAAAACAATTTTCCTTCTTCCGCTAGAGGATTCGGCGGCAACAGTAGGGAGGAGGGGAGAGAAAACATTTTCTACATTGTCTAACACTTAGATTAGGTTAGGGTTAGATTTGCAACCCTTTTCTTTTAATTATATAATTTACGCATATATCCCTATATGATAAAACCAAAATTTATCTCCCTTGCACTGCAATATGCAATTTGTACATGTCCCCTATAGGCAAGGTCGTGTCCAAATTGATAAATTCAATTGATCCCTATCAATTAATTAATTTCTTTTATTTACTAATTATCAAATAATTAGAAATAATAACCTAATTAATTTAAATATTAATTATGTTCTTCACTAATTTAGTGATGACACCCATCACATATGGGTTCAGAAAATGTATCTTAGTCCAAAACACATTTTTAGTCCAACTGATATTGTTTCTCATTCATGTCCTTCTGAGCTACTCTAAAGACCGAATGTACCCACATGAATAAAGCTAATGGATTCAAATAACCGACTAATTTTTCTCCATGAATCCTCACCCTATTTATTCCTGACATTATACTACTCGACTATAGGTCTGATGTCGAATCAACTTTCGATTCATACGCGCTACATTTTTTGTTGGTGCAAATAAACATATTTATTTCATGGTCCACATAATATTTTATGATGTTACTCTTCGTGAATATCAGTAACAAGAGTAGGATGTAAAATTACCATTTTACCTCTCTAGTTACTATTTCCTTAACTCCTCTATTGACTGTGAATAAAAATGACATATTAGTGAAGTGTCTCCTACAGTTCACAATGCTATTCAATGACTCATGTCATCGAGTATCAAGCCTAGTTTATTTATTCACACATCCATCAATAAAGCATAAGGTGATATTGTTGTTATTGCAATCTTACCACAAATTTTATATCTGTGAATCACGCAACTCCAACATAGCTGAATCATGATCTCAATCGTTAGGGTATTGTCTGACAATTCAAATTCATTCATTTGTCGTGTCGAAAATTGCAAGTAACTAGGTCAAGTTTCGTATTCACATAAGGATTAATGTCATTACAAAAATAACTTTAAGGTATAACAATTACATTCAGAGCTAGATAAATTTCTTTGTTCTAAACTAATTTGTTACTGACTTATTCAACATGTTTCATAACATGTCTAAGTCAACTGTTAGAGTCTCCACTCCCATGCCCCAAGACCGGCATCCTTTGATTCTACCTAACAGTCATAATCAGACTTGATTGCCCAATTGATCCTATGACTGTGAATAACATCCTGAACTATTTTAGAAGAGTTTTTCTGGAAGATCCCTCTGTCTTTACTCTTCTTACGTTAATAATAGTTTCAGAACTTAAGTAAATTATAAACACAATTTAATTAAAGGAAAACTTTCATTTATTCATAAAATTCTGTAATACATAAACGTTAGAGAAATAACTATATACTCATAAATAGTTATTACACCCTATTTTATGGACATAATTTCAACAACATGTTCCATGGTAGAATGAGATCACAAGATTGAGTGATAGTTAATCAGATATTAAAGGCAGAAGGAAACAATAAATGGTTTATACTCTCAATATGCTTTGTGAGAAGCGCACAGTCTGGATCAGTAGGGATCCCCAAGCAACAAGCTTATCATTTATGGTGAGCTACCCTTGTAAGACAACCAGCATATGAAGCTATGCTTAGGAATATTACAAGCAAAATAAACAAACTCTTTCCAAATAACCTTATGAGCATTCTATGTAAGCACATTTTAGGCAAAAAAAGGTGAAAACATGCCATCAATGGAGGTGTCCCATATCCACCTATCACGCCTAGTAATCATAGGGGAAGATAGGTTTAGATAAGCCTCCTTAATAGTGATTAAGGCATTGGAGTCGGTAGCAGACCAATTATTCCATCTTCCATCATTGATTATCCTACTCACCTTAGTTATAGTGTCTCACTCTATGTCAAGAGTCATATTCCTCCCAAATCTATTCAACAGAACTCCAAGGTGATGCCAAGGATCACCCCACAGAGAAGTATGCATGCAATCACCAATTCTAGAATAATAACAACCAGTGGACCATTCTCTAGCCTTAAGACGCTTTCTTCAAATCCAGGAGCAGTGAACATACACCTAAATTGTAAGTATGGTACAGTTCTTGATAAGGTGAGGATAACACCATTTGTTCTATTGAGATCCATTAGGGTTTGTAATCAGGAACCATAAGTGCTTGGCAGCGACATCAGCATTCCAGGCAATGAGATCCTTAAGGCCAATACGTCCACTGTCCTCAGCCTTGTAGACATCATTCGAGCAAACTATGGAGTTGACATGTCTCATTGCATTGCCTGACCAAATATACTTTCTAAGAATGTTATTTTCTATTTTTAGTCTACAATGTTGTGAGATTTTTGAAGACACTCATATCGTTTGTATTGAAGAGTTATATTGTCCATTAAGATATTTGAGTCTTCTTTTTGCTTAATTTATCGTGCAATTTTATTAGGTTGGTTTAATGATTTAACAACGAAGTAAAATAGATATTGTCTATTATGACAGTTTCTGGCCATACCGTCGTGTTAAAATAACATATGTAGAACAAATGTGAAGCATACTTTTCACAAAGGTTTCGATAACAACTGTTGTCTTAGACGTTGTTATAAAAACCGTCATGGATAAAAATTCCACGAACACCATCGTGTGTGTTAGCTTATTTATGATGGTTGGTAGGACAACCGTGATGAAAAAACCAACATGGTAAAAAGTAAACCATTTTCTATTATGCCTTTTTAGACGACTGTTAAGCCACTATCATCAATTATTTTCACAACGGGGATTCCTGTTGTGAAAAATGAAATTTGTAGTAGTGCAAACCTTACTGTTAGGTTTTACTATAAATAGAAAGCTTCTCTCATAATACGTCGAAGTCTAGTTGGTAACATTAGTGAGAGGAAAAAAATTCTAGGAGACCAATTCTCTCCCTAGTTGAAAATTTGAGAGGGAAGGAAAAGTGAGATATTTCTTCCAATTGCCACAC
>QANY01003233.1:59870-88992 GCA_003255025.1 Datisca glomerata
CTCTCTCTTCCTTCTTAAAGTGGATATCACAATTTCAAGCTTTGAGGTGTGGATTCTATTTCAATCGGTGGAAGTGAAATTTGATTTTATTAAGGATGTTTTCAAAGAAGCGTATAATTGTATTTCACTTTGTTTTATACTAGTTGATGATTCTGTGAACCTTTCTGCTAAATTGATAGCAGAGAGAGCTCTAGTGGTATATAATAGTTGTGATTTTGACTCTTTTCCTCTTGTTTGGTTGGAAGAAGCCATGATTTTGGAGACTGTTTGTAACTGATTTTCTGAATTAGTAATGAAATTTGGTTTGTTAAAACAAACTATATTAACGAAATTATCAAATATAAAATAAAAAAGATATTCCCAATAAATGACATAATAAAAGAGAAATTCTAATGGTCAGCAGCTGATCACCTCCTCTTAGATGTGAACAACAGGATACGTCCGGCAATCTGAGCTGGTGAATAAAAAAGAAAAGGCCCAAATCAAGCCGAACACAAATATAAAGAATAAAAAATAAAAAGGATCTTTTTATAATTTATCGAAGTCGATTTATGTCACTTTTCTATTGAACATGATTCTTTTGTTTGTTCAGAAAATAAAAAAAGGTAAATACAATTTCACCACTTATAGTTTGGGGTAGTTTTTATTTTCAACCTTCCAGTTTAAAATTTTTTAGATAAGACCATATAGTTACATTGTTGTTCCATGTTTCCCCTTACGTAGGTACTCCGCTATCATAAACTAACGGTGCATCACAGAATACTTAGTTGGCAATACGTGACAAATAAAGCGACGCCACATCACTTATTTTCAACCCCAATGAACAAGTCAACATTTAACCCATTTTTCATTCCTCTTCCTTCTTCTCTACGAGTCTGCGACCACCATTTTATTAGCCAAAAAACACTCCACCCTCTTAATTGTCATCTTTGCACGCCTCCATCTTCTTCTTTAAAAAAACAAAAAAGATCATCCATTCCATGTGATTGCACCGACGACCTCAATAACCTTCGCATTTACTCAAAAAATATGCTTAACACACTCAATGAAATATAATGTTAACACACTTAAAGAGGTTTGCGATTGTCAAATTGGGGATCTTTTGCTACGGAGCATGCTTGTTTCACTGTACATTAGAGAGATAGAGATGTTTTCTATTGATGTGAAAAATATGCCAGCATCGGCTATCGAGGGGACCGTCATGCGTCACTCGGTGATTCGTCTAGGGGTCTGTAAAAATCAAGAATGATCGTGAAAGCAGTAGACATGGCACTGGGGTAATGCCTAACCTAATGCACTCTGACGATTTAGTCAGTAGAGTATTTAGAAAAAAGTGGCAGTGTAGAGAATTGCTTACTGTTTAATGGGGATAATTATATATTAATAATGATTTTCTGTATCAGTCAAAAGTCCAGTTTCAGTGTATCTTTTTCCTTATTCTGATAATGAATGAATATACTCATGGAGAATATTCTCTAATCCGGATATTTTGGTTATCATCTTATCTTCTTAACAACCATTGAAATTGCCTGATAGATTTTTATGTGTGCATTTCCTTTCATTGTATGAATGATTATTATATTTTATCTTCACAGAAAAATGATATTGGCTATTCGAGTAGCCATGATCTAAGGTGTGAGACTACCTCATCATCTGTGTGACCTCAATAGTGAAAATATATGTGGGGTCGTGTCTATTGATGTGGTCGTGGATGGTGCCTCGTTCATCATGGTGACTTCGGTCATGAAGTTGCACTCAGTTTGGACTTCATGTGGGTCATACCCAAGAAATGAGAGTATTGGGCCTTGTTCAAAATTATTATTGAGTGGGCTCTAGCTCGGGTAATTTTTCTCCCCTACAATTTGCCCCCACTTCTTGAGTCTTGAGCATAGCGATAGTGACAAGAAGTATGTTGTAGAGGGATCCATGAGCTTTTACCCAAGACTCTACCTATGCATTTAATCGATTTTCAAGCATATGTTATGGTTTTACGGTTACCAAGCAGTGGAGTTTGTGCACCAATATCTAAGTATTTGATACTAGTTCATGATGGCGTCTCAGAACATATTGTGTCTGAGTCATATTTTCTTCATATCTGCTAATTTATTCTTTGTAAAAAGGTTGTCATCTTGATCAATATTAAACTTCTTCAAGGAACATCGTACGTGACCTTGTCGGGACCTGAAACTCTATGGTTCAAGTTTGTGCAAGTTTCTCTGAGTAATCATCAAGATTGAGTCCCTATAATTTTCATTTGGATGCTAGGCGGCCTGAGTTGGATCAGTGGTCATCACAACAAAACTTTTACACTTTCATCCAAGGATATGTTGAGGACTGGTGTTAAGATTGCATTCCTTTGATCTGGGTAGGCAGTAAGAAGTCATTCTATTCGGATTGCTTCACTATGAAGTTAACTTGAGGTTGTGGCGTTATAGAATCTTTTCAACGGTAGGATTTTTTCTTAAATCCTGCGTTGCATCTCGTGTTAATCTATACTTGACCATGTATTTGGTACATTACTTTGTCATCTCATGTCGCGTGATGGATGATGGAGTTATTACATTCCATGGTATGCATTTTGAGTTTTCTTCTTACCATCTAGAGTTATATTTTCAGAAACTAAGTTGTGGCCAGGATCCAAAGGTTTTGATACTTTGGTTATTCAATATTTTTTGTAACTCAATGTTTGATTATTTTGTCTATCTACGTCATATAGCGATTTAGTTGTCTGAAATTGATAGTGATTTTCTGGTATAGCTTAGTACAACGGGTGTCTTAGAGTTAAACTTGATGAAGATCGAGCGGTTCTTTTCTTGGAGAATGAAGGACTTCTAAGTATCTATAGGGTGATGCCCCTATAATCATGTCCTAGGTTTGGCAGTATTTTGGACTTATGGAAGGTCTTTAGCTTATATGCCCCCAAGGTATCAAAATATTATATCCCATTAGGCAATTGGTTTGTATTCGGTCTTGTCTTTGACATCCTTGATTTGAAATATAATGCTCGCTCTATTGAGCTAATCTTTTCATCTTTGTGTACTAACATGTCTGTGGGTATAACTCGTAATTCATCAATGCTCGCGTTTTCTAGTTGTAGGTTTTGGAGCCTTCTTTCCCTTATTTATTTAAATTGCATTTGAATAATTCTTGATGGTGAGATCATTTGGAGTCGTCTTCAATAGAGTACCAAGATCCTTTGTGATTTGTGAGATTTTGACTAATCTCGATACCATAGTCATCAATGTGACTTGGGTGTCATTTTTATAATTGTAATTCTGGATACCTTAATCAACTATGTGACGTAGAGTACTATAGTCATCTCGGTGACTTAGGGTACTTAGTCTTCTGTGTGATTAGGGATACTTAATCATCTGTGTGACTTGAGGTACTTAGCCATCTGTGTGAATTGGGGGTATCATAGTCATTTGTGTGACTTCGAGTCTCATAGTCATCTGGGTGACGTTGGGTGTTATAATCATCTGCGTGTCTTTAGATCCAATATAGCCATTTGGGTGACTTTATGTACCTTAGTCATCTGTGTGACTTGGAGTATCATAGTCATTTATGTGACTTCGAGTGTTTAGTCATCTATGTGACTGGCATAGTCATCTTAGTGAATTTAGGTACCATGGAATATTACAATGGTCTTTTCTCCTATCCATCTTAGGTAAGTTATGAGGTCTTCACGACTGTGGCCATTTATCAGAGGACTTCATCCCAGCATCTCGTGTAATTAGGTGCCACGAAATATTACCGTGGTCTTTTGCCCAAGGTAGGGTCTTTTTCCAATCATCTTATGTGATAAGAATGCCTTGTTAGGCCGTTGCCTTAGATGAGGTCTTTTTGCCCTTCGTAAAGTCTTTTTTTCAAATCATCTTATGTGATAAGGATGCCTCTTAGCCATGGTCTTAGACGAGGTCTTTCATCTGAGGGATCATGTCCTCGAGCATCACAAAAAATTACAGTGGTCCTTTTACCCTATGTAACGTCTTTCTCCTAATCATCTTTGGTGAAAAGGAGGCATCATATATCCATGGTCTAGGATGAGGTTTATCCATCCAAGTTGTCTATGACCTCAAGTGCCACGACATATTTCTGTGGTCATTTTACCAATGTAGGGTCTTTTCTCCAGATAATCTCAAGTGATAAGGATGCCTCATTAGGCCATCGCCTTGGTTAAGGTCTTTCATCCGAGGGTTTTATGACCGCGTGCCTTTATCCATTGTGTCATCTTCCATGACATCTTTTGTAGTGCATGATCTCTCATTCTCTTAGAATGGTGTCATCTCCATCATAAAATCAATGAGTACATGAGAGTTGATTGTGATCCAGGGTTAATATCTGATGCCAAACTCGCTTAACTCCGGAGAAGTCATCCGTGAGACAAAGCATCTCATACCCCCACTACAGTGTCCACCAATTGATCTATTTTTGAAAAATGGAAGTCGTCCATTGGGCACACTTTATTCATGTTAGTGGAGTCTATATATAACCTCCATTTTCTGTTCTTCTTCATTTCTACCAGTGTGTTAGCTAGTCAGTCAAGGTAGCGAATCTCTTAGGTCTTGATAAATTATGCTTGATATCTTCCAGTGACTTCTACGGTCTTGATAATTATGCTCTCTCTTGTGGAAGCATTGGCGTAATATGTGGTCTCGAGAGTTGATAATTTTTCTTGCTCTCTCGCGGGAGCATTTGTATAATTTTTGACATATCAGAACTTGATAATTTTGCTTGCTCTCTTGCGAGAGCATTTGTACAATATGTGACATCTCACGACTTGATAAAGAATCATGCTTGCTCTCTCGTGGGAGCATTTGCGTAATCCATGACCTCTCGGGTCTTGACAATCATACTTACTCTTTATTAGGAGCATTTGCATAATCTATGACCTCTAAGGTCTTTGATAATCATGTTTGCTCTCTCGTAAGAGCATTTTTTTCTGTTTTCGCTGCATTTATATATTCCTAGGGGATTCACACTGTATTTATTTTCTAGTTTCTTATGCCTTATCGGGTGGGTACTAGCGATTCATAGACCTCGTACTGAAGTGTCGTGGTGATATAGATTTTCAGACTTTTTATTATGTCCTAGGATCTTATTGCTTATAAAGGGCTCATGCTAAATATCATGCTAAATTTAAGTGCTTTAAAAATATTCTTTAAAATATAGTAAAATTGAACATGAAAAATAAATAACGTACCTAAAAAATTTAATGGAGATCATCGATGCGACTCTTGATTTTGAGAGAATAAAAGTTTAAAATAATGCACATCGAGCTATGTGGTTTGCGCCTGAATCTTGAAACTTATTTTTGTCGAAGATGCTAAATAATATATGTTGTATTATTTTCCTCAAAATTTTAATAGAGAACATCGATGTGACTCTCAATTTTGAGAGAATAAATTTTTTAGATGAATGTTGATAAGAAATGTGTAGTCTGCATCGCGATCTTGAAGCTCGCTCATGCCCGAGATCTTAAATCATGTTGATGCAAATAATTGTATTATTCTCTTCAAAATTTTAATGGAGATCATTGATGCGACTCTTGATTTTGAGGGAAAAAATTCAAAATAATGCAGATCCGAGCTATGTAGTTTGCGTCTGAATCTTGAAACTTGCTTTTGTCCAAGATGTTAAATAATATTTTTTGTATTATTCTCCTCAAAATTTTAATAAAGAACATCAATGTGACTCTCAATTTTAATGGAGATGTGTGGTCCGTGTTGCGATCCTTAAGCTCACGTATACCCAAGATATCAAATAACATTGACGCAAATAATTGCATTATTCTCCTGACATTAAAAGTACATCAAATAGCATGGTTTAATTAACAATTTTGTAAATTAATTGCATAAATATTATAATAACACAAATAAACCTTCCCTTAAATGTTGTAATGGGTCATTTAAAGGAGGGAGCATGTGTTGGGCCTATGAGGAGCTAGACAAGGCACTGGGCTAGTTGGAGGCCTGGGCATAAGCGCCTAGAACACACAGGTTGAGCGTGGAGCACGGGTCGTGGGTCTTGCATCACCACGCAGATCTGCTTCGGAAGATGGGACGCGTGGTTAGGCTCATAAGGTGGTGAGGAACGTGCACAAGGGCCCTGTACGCTCGGGTCACACGTGGATCCGATTGGGTACGGGTTGAAGCGCGGGTCGAACGCTCTTTATTCCGTGGGCTAAGAGAGCTTTCCATTGGGCTCCTGAAGTGAGCCCTCCCGGGCGTAGGCTACTGACCAACGGGTTATAGGTCGGGGCAGGTCAACCCAATGATTGGAAAACAGATAGAGAAGATGCTGGCCACCGGCGGTGGCGCGTGGGGGCAAGTGTGCATTCTCTGTTGACATTTCCAGCCGAAAAAAGCTCTAAGTCATTGGAAATATTCTTCTGAAGCCTTCTATGGATATCTTGGAGTCTGAACATTTCACTTGATGTAGATCTGATATTTAAAGTTCGGCAACTGATTAGATCTTTTTTCGTCATTCTTCGTGGCGGTTTTTGGCCTGGACAGGCCCTATGCCGTCATGGGCAAGGCCGTGGAAGGTTCCAGAGTGGACCATGAGATCCTGGTTAATGACATTGGAGGCTCCACGACTGTTCAAGACCTTTTGATGAGGCTTTTACCATGGCGGCAGCTCGTGGCTTTAAACGATTCCTCATAGCTGCTGATTTTTTTTACGTTGATCTACGACGACAACTACGTCAATGATCCTAACTCACCAAAATAGATTCGTATGCCGATCCAAAACATTCTTCTGCGTCTTCTTCGTTCTTTTTTTTATTAGATTTATGGATTCTTTCACCGTCGCAGCGATGATCGCAATGTCAATTTGTGAAAGGGAGATCTTCATCCCCACATATGGCACCAAATTGTTGATGTAAAAAATATGCTAGCATCAACTGCTGAGGGGATCACCACGCGTCGTTCGGTGATTCGTTCAAGGATCCATAAAAGTTAAGAACGATCGTGAAAGTAGTAGGCAGGACATCAGAATGGTGCCCCCCTAATGCACTCTGACGATCAAGTCAGTAGAGTGTTTAGAAAAAAGTGACAGTGTTGAGAATTGCTTACTGCTTTATATGGATCATCATTTATTAATAATGATTTTTTGTATCAGTTAAACATTCAGGTTCAGTGTATCTTCTTCCTTATTCAGATCAGGAATGGATATACTCATGGAGAATATTCGATAATCAAAATATTTTGGTTATCATTTTATCATGTTTAACAACGATTGATATTACCAGATAGATTTGAGAATTGCTTCCGCAAGCACATAATTTGTTAACAAATATCAATCCACCATATGTAAAATCATTGACATTAGAACTTGACATATTGTACCTACACATGTATAGAATATAAAAAAATAGTCTCAAATCAAGAACTGACTCATCCAACTCTTGAAGAGTCCTTTTATCAGACATCTGATGGGCATCGTGCCTCACAATTAACCTGAAGAGACAGTGTAATTTTCTCTTATTTGATTCTGCTAGTAAATAAACCAATATGAGAGTTTTTTACATTTTTCATTATGTAAATTGTATGTATTTTTACGACAACTTGAATCTTTAAAGTCGTTATTAATGACTACATGAACCCTCCAAGTAGTTATTTTAATTATGCCACTAAGCAACCCAGAAACCAGCTAACTACTTGAAGGGTTCAAGTAATTATTTATGACTATTTGAACCTTTAAAGTGTTAGCCCTATATCTCTATGAGGTAACTTTTGATGATAACAAAACATTGACATTGCTAATAAATTTAATCAAGTTTACAGAGGCCATTGGAAAAATGACCACAAGACATTCCAATTGAAGATCATTAAAATATTTATTTTCATAGGAACTCATAAAGTATGAAGATTGAAGATCATGAACTACTTTCATGTAACTTTTATTAGGAGCTTACTCATTTTATTTGCCTTTATTAAAGCTCAATTTATTTAGGGATAATTATCCTTAAATTAAGTCTCCATCCATAAAAATCTTAAACACCAAAAATCATATCTCTCTTGCACAATAGACAAAATACATGAGATGAAGATAATTACAAAGCACAAACAAAGTAAGTTTCAATTTCAAGTAGATAAAGAGAGATTGAGCTTACCCAAATAGTTTTTGACCATATTGTGTTATTTTGGGTAGGAGTTTTCCTTACTTTTTTTGTCAAAGAGTTCTTGTTTTTCTTATTAAGGATGGAGTGTCCTTTTCTTTGTCTATATTCAAAATTTAAAATTTTTCCTCCTAAACCCTAACTTCCATCTCCTCTATAAACACACCTCATTTCTATTCACAAAATACAAATTCACAGTAAGAGACTTGATCTTAAAACTCTCACAATACTCTCATAAATCTCTCTTAATATTTTGAGCTTTATACTTGCAAATTTATTGAGTGAGCAAGATTATTTTTTTGTGAGCTTAAATTGGAGATTCTACTATTTTGAAAGAGTTATTCTAAGGGGTCACTTAATCTCGAAACACATAGCTTTGTGAGGTTTAGTTGGCACACATAAAGTCAATTGGGTTTGTAAGGTTTGGTCTTCACCCTTAAGAAGATCGTGGAATTAAAAATCTCCAAGGGGGGCCTTAGAGCGTGGACGTAAGGATAGGATTTCTCGAACCACGTAAAAATATCGTGTGCATATCTTCTTCTCCTTCTTCTCTTTTTATTTTATGCTATTTATTTTTTACACTTTAATTTTCTACACTTAATTTCCACAATTGAATTTCCACATTTTAAGTTTTCATAATTATTTTATTTGCTTGCTTTATATTTTCGCAAGCATTATTTACTTTAACACTTTTATCTATTACTTATTTATCTTTTCAAGAGTTAAACTCGTGAAACATTGAAGTTTATTTTTGAACATTCATTTTCCACTTGAGTGCGAAAAGTTATTAATTTGAACACGATCACCCAATTCACCCCCTCTTAGATTGTCATATCGTTCCTACATAAAGTAGTTGTGTATGAATATCTAAACCCTTCAAGTAGTTATTTTTTTTCTGTCAGTAAGCAACCAAATAACTACTTGAGCCCTTTTCAAGAAAAGAGAAGAATGAGTACCTGAGTGTGTCTCGTTGAAGAAGAAGAAGAATTGGTCTGTCTCGTTGAAGAAGAAGAAGAATGGGTCTGTCTCGTTGAAGAAGAAGAAGAATGGGTCTGTCTCGTTGAAGAAGAAGAAACAGAATGAGTCATCATCTCGTTGTGAATCAGGGTCTCACTATAGAAGAAGAATGTTGGATTTCCATTCATGTAGCTTCATTGAAGAAGAAGAAAAATGTGACCCAGATAAGAAGCGAAAATAAAAAAGAAGCAAAATGAAGAGGAAGTAAAAAATGGAGAAGATGAATATAGGGGAATCAAAAAATAGAGAAGATGTTAAACGTCAAATTTATTTTATTTGAAAAGTGTATTGAGAAGTGAAACCATACAGAGAGATTATTGAATATTTTTTATCTTGTGGGCTATGGATATATATTTATTAGTTTTGAGAAAGGGTTTTATATTTTCAAATGAAATTTTACAAGGGTATATTGTTACAGATGTCAAAGGACTTAATTTCGTTTGTATGCTCTATAAGGGTATTTATGAAGCAATTTCTCCTTTTAGTTCCCCCTCCCGATCTCCTCTTCCCACCTCCCTCTTCCACCTCTCTCCGCAGTCGGCAATTCTTCTATTTCAGTATCAGTCTCTCTCTCTCTCTCTCTCTCTCTCTCTCTCTCTCTCTCTCTCTCTCTCTCTCTCTCTCTCTCTCTATGCGGGTGATTGGTTCCCCCGGACCCACATTACCCCCCACCCGGAATCTCCCCCTTAGCCCCAGAGCTTCCCTGGTTTGTTGTTTGATGAGATTGAAGGTTTTGGAGGTGAAGCGGACAGCTTTCATCAAACATATCTGTCCATGAGCGGTTGAATGATTGAGGCTCTGTGCACTCTGTTCACAGGCAGAGTTTACCGTGTTTCCTGAAGTTTCGAAGGACAAAAAGAATCAGGAAAGACCAGCAATTTTGCGTCATTTTGTGGCCCAGCTCGGAAACAATTTTATGTTATTTTAATCCAAAAAGCTTTTTTATTCAATGACCCTCTGCTTTAGAGCTTCAAAAGCTTTACCTACTCCTGTTGCCACAAACCATTTTGCTCTCAAGGTACGCCTCCTTTTCTCCTTTTCTTCGGTTTTCCATAGCACCTCAAGCGACAGCTTAGCAACATTATCAGATTCCTATTACAGAGACCTTATATTTAATACCGTTGCAGAAAAGCCCTGGGCCTTTCGCAACAGTAATTGGGTGTCTGATCAATTTCGAGCTGTGATTAGTGACCCCCAATTATTTGTCCAAGTCCTTGTTTCGATTAATGTAAGACCGATAATTGCTTTGCGATTCTTCCGATGGGTTGCAGCTCAACCGGACTTTAGGGAATCAGAATCTGCGTTTTGTGCTATTCTTGAAATCCTTGCTCAGAATAATTTGAAGAGGTCGGCCTATTGGGTGTTGGAGAGGGTAGTTAGTGCTAATATGCATGGAGTCGTGAACTTTTTATTTGGTGAGTATGTTTCTTCAGATGTTTCCATTAAACTTCTTGATATTTTGTTACTGATATACACAAAAAATTCGATGGTTGATCAATCTTTGTTGATTTTTGGTAAAATGGTTCAAAATGGGTTCTTGCCAGATGTGAAGAACTGTAATAGGATTCTCAAAGTTCTTAGAGATAAGGATCTTTTGATCAAAGCTAAAGAATTGTATAGAATGATGTGTGAGTTTGGAATTAAGCCAACTATCGTAACGTATAATACCATGTTGGATTCATTTTGTAAAGAAGGGGAAGTACAACAAGCTTTAGATCTTCTGTCAGAGATGCAAAGGAGAGGGTGTTGCCCAAATGATGTAACTTACAATGTGTTAGTTAATGGATTATCAAAAAAGGGGGAGCTTGAGCAGGCCAAGGGATTAATTGAGGAGATGTTGAAATCAGAGCTGGAAGTTTCAGCATATACATACAACCCGTTGATTCGTGGATACTGCAAAAGAGGATTGCTTGTTGAGGCCTTAAATCTTGTTGAAGAGATGGTAATTAGGGGAGCTTCCCCTACAATAGCAACTTATAATACACTAATTTATGGCCTTTGCAAGTGGGGGAGAGTAACAGATGGTAGACAACGATTGTCTGATATGGTAAAGAACAACGTGGATCCAGACATAATTTCTTTCAACACCCTATTGTATGGGTATTGTAGATTAGGAAACATAGAGGAGGCTTTTCTCTTGTTTGATGAGTTGAGATGTAGGAATCTAGTTCCAACTGTGGTCACATATAACACACTTATAGATGGCCTATGCAGGTTTGGTGACTTGGAGGCCGCTTTGCAATTGAAAACGGAAATGATTTCTCAAGGGTTACACCCAGATATTTTTACGTATACAATCTTAGTAAATGGCTCTTGCAAAATGGGAAATTTGTCAATGGCTAAAGAATTCTTTGATGAGATGTTGCGTCAAGGATTGAAGCCTGATCTTTTTGCGTATATTACACGGATAGTTGGTGAAATGAAATTGGGTGATGCATCCACGACATTTAGTATGCAAGAAGAAATGTTAGGACAAGGTTTCCCGCCTGATCTCATAACGTATAACGTCATTGTGCATGGCCTTTGTAAATTGGGCAATCTGGAAGAAGCCTGCAATTTATTACAGAAGATGGTCCACGATGGTCTTGCACCTGATCATATCACATATACTAGTATTATTCATGCTCACTTGGAAAATGGTCACCTAAGGAAAGCCAGGGAGGTCTTCTATGAGATGCTGAGCAAAGGACTGTCCCCTTCTGTTGTGACTTATACTGTACTCATTCATGCACATGCAGGTAAGGGGAGATTGGAATTGGCATATATGTACTTTTCGGAGATGCAGGAGAAGGGTGTTCAGCCAAACGTTATCACCTACAATGCTTTGATTAACGGCTTTTGTAAGGTGAGGAGGGTGGATAAGGCTTACACTTTTTTTGCAGAGATGGAGGATAAAGGAATACTTCCAAATAAGTATACCTATACCATACTAATTAATGAGAATTGCAACTTGGGAAATTGGAATGAGACCCTAAGACTGTACAAAGAAATGCTAGATAGAGAAATTCAGCCTGATTATTGTACACACAGTGCACTTTTGAAAAATCTACGCAAAGATTATAAAGTGCATGTGGCTCACTGCCTTGATAGTTTACTCTAAGTAGTGAGGACACAGCAGATGTGAAGAGTTGATGAAGCGTTTCCTATGAAAAAAAGGAGTTGATAAATCTTTGGTTGGAAACTCTAGAATCTCCTACTAGACAAAATATCTCATAAGAGAGTAGCCTCATCCAACAATTAGCCACCGGAGACTATTAAATAGACTTGTGAAATGATACAAGTAAGAATATACCCTTCTTCAAATTTTACTTTTAATGACATACTTTCCTTATTTCCTTGTATTCTACTGGTGTCAATTTCATACTTGACTGTTTTACAGGATGGAGATGCTAATGGGTGGTTTGGCTGCTTAAAGGTTCAATATATGATTTTCCCCACTTTTTATACATTCCACCTTTGTGACGTGGAGAAAAATAATATTCTTCTTTTGTATGAAAGATTGTTTCTTGATTCTTTTCATTGGTAGTTGGATATAAGATTTGTTTATACCAACTTGATTGCAATCCTAAGAGTTAACATCAGGTAGATATAAAGTTAATCAAACAGACTTTGCAATCAGTTTATGGAAATATTATTATATTCATACATGTTTTGTATGTTAGAGAGAGTGATAAATGCCATGATCACAAATATGTCTTTCTTCATGATTGTTGTGGTTATTAATTGCTATTTAGTTAAATTATTAGTGCCATGTTTCTTATAAAAAATTATTCGTGCAATGTTGACATATTATTTCCTAGAGAAGATTTAATGTGTATTGATTTATTCTCTTGCTTAGCTTGCTCATGATTGCAGGACTAAAATGTTTCAAAGAGATTATCGTAGTTCAAATCTTTTGAAGGGAACACATTTTTTTTACTGAAAAAGAGAAATGGGGTTAATATAATGTCCTTTTGTACCTATAGTTTGCATTGGAAATTTGAAATCAGAGCAAGAAATCTTAAACGCTAATGCTTTTTTTCAATTTTGGTCTCTTATCGTTTTTCTTATAAGAAAGTTTAAACTTTTATTAATTTGTGAAAATTTAAAAGAGAAGGATAAGAAATCCTCAATGCTATTCAATTTACATTGCCTCTCCAATTGGAAAGGACAAAAAAGAATGGAAATTCTCTATATAACTTTGTTCTCGCATCATTGCTATACAACTTTTTGGAAAAGCTCTGTTGATATTGAGCTTCGACACCAAGGTACCACAACGTAGTTGAGAAGGTAGAGATGAACAAAAGCTTTACCAAAAGCTAATATTTAATTTATTGCTTTGCCAAATTCCAAATACATGGTAAGCAGATTTCGTATCAAGTTTATGGCTTATTGTCTCATTGTTCTATTAGTTTATTTGTTTATTTGTTATGTGCACGATTTGTCTCATTGTTGAATCTGTCCAATTCCAATATATCTGTTCTTTAAAACCTTCTCTGATTTAGATTCATGGGTTGTCATTGTTCTTTCGATAAATTGAGGACATCGATGATGATTGGCACCAACTAACATGGAGCAATCTTATAAGTTATAACCACTGTAGGGCGTGCAATGTCTGGGAGTTTCTAGTAGAATTAGCTGTTACGCTGTCATCAGCCTCTCAATAAGGAGGACAACTTTCATAGGTTGCTTGGCTTTTATATGTTTTTATTGGTGGACAACTTTCATAAGAAATTTCATGCTTTTAAACATAGGAAACAGGAAATATTGCAGAAACACGTAGAGAAACTTATCCTTGAAAAACTGTTTTAACCAATAAATTTTTCAAACAGATTGTTTCAAGAAACCGTCAAAATTATATTTTTGAAGTAGGTGGTTTTTCAGAAGATAAATCTGGAAAATGTTGGTATTTATTGTAAAATTTGTGTAGGGCACCTTGCTGTTCACTTGAAAACCAAACTTTAATCTGGAGGAACACGATTTGGCAATAATTTGTACTTTGCTGTTGGCAGTCTAGGGAATACACACGTTCCGAACTATGAGGGTAATACAATGAGATGTTTCTTGCAAATGAAAATATTAGGAGATGACAATCACTATCATATCTAGATATCATGCCGGTAATTCCAATTCAGGTATCTAGAAAACTGTGCATTAGTACTGCAATACATTGCAAACGTTATTAGCTAGCAATTGAAGCCTTTTCTTCTGATCAGTGGTGTTTGATTGGCTAAATGTACACTGTGCATTATATCGGCATTTCTGTGTCAAGTATTTAAAGAAGACTACACACTTGTTGATTCAACTTCTTTTTTTATGAATAAGATAAGATCTTTTGTTCTGCAGCCTGCAGGAGACATATTGCCTGGGGTTCGTCCATTCTTAGCAAATGGCTCTTGCAAGATGGGGTTTTTGTCTTTTATTAAAAAATTTGCACGTTATGACAATTGATGTGGTGGGTTATGTACTTTTTATGTTGACTTGTAGTTTTTGTTGCAGATTTTGTCTTGCACTGTTCCTTCGTCTTAAATTGGGGATTGGCAGGGAGAATTGATTGTGATGGGATCAATTTATCGGGAGCGAGGAAAACACTGACAGAGAGGAAGATGGAATGCAACGGTCAGTGTGTTTTTGCGGGCTGCCAGGAGATAGAGGCTGTGAAGGATCAATTTGCTGGTATTGGTGTATTTAGTTGCCCTTTTTTATCCTCCTGTTTTGGCTTTGAGGTACTCAAGTCCATCTGTTTGTGTGATTTGAGGAAGATTAGTTCTGAGTTCGTTGTTTTCTTTTCTGTTCTTTTTTATTTTTCTATTTCTTCACATAGTCCATGAATTGATAATTAATTTTTGGGGGAGGGAGTCATTTCCGTTCTTGATAGTACTGCTTTAACACTGTCTTGATGATTAGAAAAACCTTCATGACCAGTTCCAGTTTTATTTTACAGTTTTTGCATTTCCTCTTCTGTTGGTTTTGCCCTTGAATGGTTGAATGAATAGAATAAATGGTGTTTCATGTGGAGATGTTTTTTGTTCATTGGGTTTATTTTATTTGGTAGATGGTTTGCAGATAATATTTCGATTGCTGATTGCTGAACTCGCATCAAGCTGAGCATAAGCAGCACAAGTCGAATTGGTGATTGTCCCGTGTATAGTTGATGGATTTGGGAATGTAGTGGAATAAACTATGTTTAGTAGATAATAACTGTTTTGGTGAATGATGGATGATATTTTATTTAACCTATTGTCTAATAGTTAATGATGGATGATAGTTTTGAAGCTTTTGGGTTAGCTTCTTTCTTTCAGTATGGAAGAAAAGATGATAATTTCATGGAGGCATGAGGGGGAAAAGGAGCAGAAAGTAAAGTCCAAGGGATGGAAGATCTCGAGTCTTGACAAAAGGAATTGTAGTAAATAAACTGAAATGGACTTGAAAATATGACATACTGTTCTTATTGGAAGATTTTGACGTTTATAGCATCAGATTGTGGTTTTTCATATATCTTATAACCAATGCATCTCCTCCGTGAAGGATATGTACATAATGGCAATGAATAGTTGTTTTCTTATTTTAGTTAACACTTATCTTTTAACCTCACATAATACAACATGTAACCATAACTCAGGTATTATTCCACATCATGTGCACTCTTACTTTCGATTTTTCTCTTCTCTATTGAGATAGTTGTGTTGTTATTGTAGAGAAGGACCCAGCAGATGTGGTCTTGGTGAGGCCCAAATTCCTCCCCACTACTCTTTGGGCTTCAGACATCTTCACCTCTCCTCTCTCCTTTTGCTACCCAAGCAACTCAATCTCCAACCCTCTTACTCTCCAACCCTCACCACTCAATCTCCTTTTGTCTTCTTTTTCTTTTTGTCAAAAGAAATAGAATTCCTTTAATTAAAAAATTGAAAAAAAAAAGAAACAGAAAAATACTGGGCACTGGGGTTGGCCGAGCCAACTGAACGGCTTGCCATCAGAGTCGATCCCACTTCTTCCAGTGGCAATCGTCGCAAACTCCGTTAACTACCTCTACTCATTCCTCTTGGGCGTGCTCCACTCAATCGGCTTTTGCTGAAATGTCTCAGATCACCCCCTCAACGACAGTCCAGTGGACGTTATACGATTGGACCTGATCGACTAACTCAATCTTAACTGGTGATCCTGATTTCACTGTTTCTTTCATTTTTTTTGTCTTCTGCTGTTCATTTTGAGGGAACTGTGGTTGGTTTTTACCATGGACTTCTTTTTCTTTTTCTTTCTTTTATGACTCATTTAATGAAATATGTCATTTTTAAAAAATAAGTGAGAGAATGATATAAAAAATTGTATTTGTAAAAAAATTATTTTGGTAACTGTAATTTTATTTTTTACAAAATTGAAATTTTTTATGTACGAGTATATTATGATTTATAAAAATATGTTGTGGGTATATATTTATATATCATAGTATATTTTAAATATCATAGTGTATTTTTATATATCATCAATATATCATAGTATATATAGTATATTCTTATATATCATCTGGTACCATACCTCTTCTCACACCCAAGCCCTATCTCGCTCGAAAAACCAGAAATTCAAAAATCAAAACCATAAAATCAAGAAATTTTTGAATTCTTTCGTTGTAGAACCACGACCTTCAAAGATCTGAAGCTCCACTCCTCTCCACGACCTTCAAAATGGGTTCAGTCATTTTTCCTCATCAACCATACCTGAAAATATTTTTAATGGCGGGTTTGGAATTCAATCATTGATTCTCCGCACTACCTCACCACGCACGCAACAAAGAAGCAAGGAAAAGACGCGTGAGAGAAGAAAAAGACAGAAGGGCGCACGACAAAGATAGAAGAAAAGGGCAGAGAAGGAGGGGGAGATTGCGAGAGAGAAGACAAATGAAAAGAAGTAAGAAAGAAATCAGTCATTTGTGTAAATAATAAACTTTTAGGCCATTTTTTAAAAGAGTTAAAATAATTGGCTTATAAACCTAATTTTCCCTTCTTTTATTTTATCTCATTTTCAAGGTTTTTCAGAAGTCAAGATGGTGTTGAAGTTTTGATTATATTTGTAATTATAGTAAAAATAATTTTAAAGTGACCAAGTAATTAATTCAGTGATACGGCAATCATTTATAGGTTGATGTTTGATGACTTATTAAAAAAATTTGACAAATTAACCTATAAATGATTGTCACTTTACTTGGTTACTTAAAACTTGATCAATTATTTGGTCGATGTAAAATTACTCTTATAATAATACACGGGTTAAGAAAAGCAGTATACCCAGGTGATTTTTCTGGATTGTATTTGTAATTATTGTTTATCTAACGAATTTTTTTGGGACACAGTATTTTAATTTATGTTTAGTCCTTATCAAGAGTGATTTAAGAGGTTTTTTTTTACTAAATCATTTTATATAATTTAAAACAAAAATATGCATAGTTAATGAGGAATACGCTTGTCTCTTACAATAATTTTTAGTCTCACTCAAGCTAATAATATTAATAGATAATCATATACTATTTAAACTAATTCTATGCTGCTCTAGACTATAATTGACTATAGCATCAATAATTGACTTACAATTTCTACTAATATAAACAATAGAAAAATTTAAAGCTTGATTGAACTTTTTTGTTGAGATAATATACTAAGTTTGCAAGCCTCCAATCTGAGCATGTATTAGAATTGGCCCAGTGTACTGCTAGTTTAGAGACAGATTCAATAGTGCCAGAAGCCCACTTTGATGATAAAATCCACACAAGCCCATAATCAATTGCCAATAGCTCACTATGGACCGGGTTGAAAGCACTGAGCTGAAACCCATCACAAAATATAACCTCTCCATTAGAGCCCCTAATTAGAAAACCCACTGCACACTCCTTTGACAGAGGCATGAAGTCTGCGTCGCAAGTTCGATCCCTCTACAGGCGTAAACCAAGATTTTGCTTGATTCGTCTTCAGAGTGGTTGAAATATGGCAAGTACTCTTTCTTGTTTATTCCGATAAATTTCAACCAAGATTTTTCTCAAAATTTGAGGTTTTCAATCGACTTCCATGGAACTTTTCCAAAAAATAAACCTATGTCTCCCCTTTGGAAATTCCCCAACAGTGGAAGAAGAAGAGAGAAATAGAATCCTTTGAGCTATCTTGATGTGTTTTAAGCTCTGAAGCTTTTTTGCATCCAGAAAGCAAAGTTTTCCTTTCGTGATGAAACTGGTCAAAGCCCTATGAACAAACGAAATCATATCTACACGTGACAAGATATGAGGAAAGAAAAAACTAGAATCGTTTAAAAGAGGGATCTTATCGAGGAATATTCTTTTTAAAAGCTTATCAATTTTCCTTTATCAGCAGTGGAATAGGGGAAATTTCGTTGTAATCTTATTGTAAAATTTATGTATAAATAAGGGCGTGTACCACGCCAGAAAAATAATACAGTCCAACATAAGCTCCTGAGTTCTTATTCTTTCTACTCTCTCAACTTTTATTTTGTTTTCATAATCGATTCTTCCTTCACCGGAAAAATTATTTACATTTTAGTGCTTTCATTGAAAGCAAAAGAAAAACTCGAGAAAAACCCTTCCAAAACTAAAAATACATAGAACCAGATCGAATACTGCCCTCAACGAGCGAAACAAAATTGGGAACGGGGATGATCTCGTTGATCAATCCACTCCACCAGTTGAGATGTTCTAGATGATTTTGACTAGAATGCAGGAAATGGAGAAATGGAACACGAAACACTGCATAGTGCGTGGCAAATGGTGCAGAACCAGATCAACACTTTACAACGGGAATTAGCACAAACACGTGTAGAGGTGAGCCAACGGCCCAAAAATGAGGAGCGGGAGAACCGTTCAGAAGAACACAGACAAAATGTCCGATGAGAAAATAATGAGAACAATGAAACACACAATATGAAGACGGGGAGTTCCTGTCCTAACACCATATGAAGGAAACGACATGAGAAGCACGCCCGCTTAAAATCATAACGGATGAGGCAATGGAAGAAATGATGGAAATGAAGAAGCTGGGAAGTACGTGAAAAGCCGACCTCAAATCGCTCACTCGAACTTCACTATGTCCAGAGATTCTAGCGGCCCTAATACCCAAGAAATTTGCAGCATCCAAATTCAAATGTTATGAAGGGAAATCTGATCCAGTAGATCATCTCAAACGAAATAAACAAGTGATGGCGTTGCATCAACAATAAGATGAACTGGTGTGTAAGATGTTCCCCACTAGCTTAGACGGAGCCGCTTTGAAATAGTATCATTCTCTTCTCGCACATTCGATTAATAACTTTATTGTTATGTCTTTTGTCTTCTTAGAACAGTAATCTACCTATCGTGCGATAATGGATGATATTGAATATCTCTTGACCATCTCTTCCAAGAAAGGAGAATCTCTGCGGGAATATACTCACAGATTCAAAGACAAGATGACGAAAGTAGAAAATTGTGACGAGCGAGTGGCCAGATTGTCTTTCAATAGGGACATCAGTTACTCTGAAGGAATTATTGTTCTTCTCGTGAACACATTTCAATCATCTTATGGAATTCGTAGTCTTGGACACATCGTTCCTATACAATACCATTTTGGGAAGAATCTGGCTACACAAGATGAAAGTTGTTCCATCTACTTTCTATCGAGTATATTGAAATGTTTGCCTCTAGAAGGGATCAAACCAATAAAGGGAGATCAGAATACTACTTGTATTTGCGCCGTAACTACACTAGAATATGTTAGGAAAAGACATCAAAAAAGAAAACGAGAGAACATGTTACAACTACGGAACAACAGAAATCATAGGAAAATCGGTAGGTGGACTTGAGGTATGAAGCGCAAGAAGAGACATAGCTCATCTACCTAGATGAAGAAACTCAGAAGACAACCAACATCAGAGCCCACCTCGATCAATCAGAGAATAAGAGACTGACAAACTTCTTGCGGAGAAATAAAGATATCTTTACGACTATGCACAGGAGATGACATGTATTCCTCAAAAAATAATATGTCATAAATTGTATACAAATCCCGCTGTTAAAATTGGTAAGCAACGAAAGAGAAGTTTCACTCTAGAACAGAACAAAGTAATCAAAGAAGAAGTGGAGAAACTTTTGAAAGTTGACTTCATCCGAGAAGTGGTTATAGTAAAAGAAAAAGGACGGGAAATGAAGAATCTTTGTGGAATTTATCGATCTGGATAAAGCATTCCCTAAAGATGATTATCCGTTGCCAAGAATACACCAGATGATGGATGCTACTTCGGGACATGAACTCCTCAGTTTCTTAGATGCCTTCTCTGGATATAACCAGGTGAAAATGTTCCAATATGATCAAGAAAAAATATTATTTATAACTGAATAAGGTACTTTCTGTTATAAGGTAATTCCCTTTAGACTAAAAAATGTAGGTGCAACATAAGCCGACTTATGAACAAATTTTTTCGCGAACAAATTGGAAAGGCCATGGAGGTATATGTGGACGATATGCTGGTTAAAAGTTGTAAACGGGAAGACCACATTGGGGATCTCGATGAGGCCTTCTCAATCTTAAGAAGAAGCTCGATGAAGTTAAATCTGGAGAAGGGCACATTCGGCGTAGCAATAGGAAAATTCTTGGGCCATCTAGTTACATAGCGGATAATTGAGGTTAACCCAGACCAGGTAAAGGCCATTATGGAAATGAAGTATCCCAAAGACTGTAAGGAGATACAAGGCTTGACGAAAAGATTGGTGGCTCTAAATATATTTCTCTCAAGATCAACGGATAAATGCAAACCCTTTTTTGCAAAGTTAAGAAAGAATTTCATTAACATCTGCGATGAAGAATGTGAAGATGCCCTCAACAGAACCAAGGAGTACTTATCAACTTCCTCGTTGCTATCAAAACCAGTACCCGGTGAGTAGTTACTTCTGTATGTATGTGTCACAAATGGGCGTTAGTGCTATTCTTATCAGTGAAGAAGAAAGGAAATAGAATCCCGTATATTTTGTAAGCAAAATTCTATTGGTAGCCGAGACCAGATACAAAAGATTGGAGAAATTGGTGTTGATCGTTATGACTGTTGCAAGAAAACTAAGACCCTACTTCCAATATATAGCATAAAAGTGCTAATAGACTCGCCAATTAAAAGTCTGTTGCACTCACTTTAAGTCTGCAGGAGAATGGAAAAATGGGAAATTAAGCTTAGCCAATAAAAAATCCATTATGAGCCGAGAACGTCGATCAAGGGACAAGTTCTGGCTGACTTCATAGTAGACTTCACCAGCGACAAAGGGGAAGTCAGAAAGGACCTCAAGTCGAAGGAGAAAACAGGTCCTGGAAGTTGTACGTTGATGGAGCCTCAAATAAGAAAGGGGCCAGAGCGGGAGAAGTAGTACATACCCCATTGGGATAAACGTTAGAACACTCCATCTCTTTTGGTTTCAATGCATCAAATAATGAAGTATAGTATGGAGCCTTGATAATAGGAATCTCCCTACTACGGGAATTTGAGGTTACAGATGTAAAAATATTATGTGATTCAATTATAATTGTGAAATAGATTATGGGAGAATTTACAGTGAAAGATAAAAGAATGATAAGCTACTTACAATGGGCATAGGAGTTATTACGTCTGCTGAAAAGTTAAGAAATTCATCGAATCCTGAGAACAGAGAACGAATATGCAGATGCGTTAGCAAATCTAGGGTCATCACTACAACTCTCGTACAAGAGGAGTGTGCCAGTAGAGTTTCTAAAAAAACCAAGTATTTCACTCTTGTTGAACGACGTACAGATGTGGAGATCGAAATAGAACCTAGCTAGCAGGATCATAATCCACTACTTAGAAAATGGGGCGTTAGCTGAAGACAAGCTTCAAGGAAAGTCCAACAACAAAGTGTCATGTACTTTTTAATTAATGGGTTATTATATAAAAGGTCTTTCTCAAGCCCATATTTAAAATGTGTAAGGGGAAAAAGAAGCCAAGTATGTGTTAGCTGAAATCCACGAATGAATTAATGGAAAACGCGGCACACACCCGGTGGAAGCCGTGATGACTTTTAAAAATTTATTTATAAAAGACGAATCATTTTTTTATAAAAGAAATCCTATTTTCGTTGGAATACTGGCGACGCCAGAGCCGAATAGGATAATTATAATTTTTCCTCCACGTTCGTCTCGTGCGATTTCGTCTTCTCGCGATCAGAATAATTATAATTCAAATAACATCACAAAAATTCCTACGCCCCAAAACAGCTTACACAATAAGGAAAAATTAAAGAACAAAGCATAACCCAATAATCACCGTACAATTAACGACCCATTATTTAACCATACATTCAAAAAATAAAACCATCCATTCATTCATACATATCAAATATATTATGAATAATGCAAGAAAACCCACACAGTATTTAATACATAAGTATATAAAAGCCGCTCTGATATCACTTGTTAGAATCTACGATGACGAGCGGAGGGAGGCGTGGTGGCTTTTAAAAATTTATTCATATAAAATATATTATGAATAATGCAAGAAAATTCACACAATATTTAATACATAAATATATCAATACTGCTTTGATACCAATTGTTGAAAAATACAACGCATGCGCGGCGGAAGCCGTGGTGACTTTTAAAAAATTATTTATAAAAAATTAATCTTTTTCGATAAAATAAAATAAATGAGACGCAATGGTTTAAAAAAATTATTGAAAAACTCTTTTCGATTAGGATCCTTATATGTTTATATATTAAATTTAAGACATACATGGATAAGAATCATATACATCTTCTAATCTATATTAACCGTCCTTGCAAACCAACTTTCCACGAACAACGGATTTCAAGATTCACACCAAGATCTTCCAAGTCAATCCTCAAACACACTAGGACATGTGTGGGCATGTAGAATAATTCCAAAATACTTTTCTGTCTCTAAATGTACTCAATACATGAGATGTAAACTTTTAATAACAGAGAAACTTCACCCTGATAGCAACTGTGTTCTCAACACTCAACCAGCACTAAGGCCATTAGAATAATATATATATATATATATATNATTTAATTTAATCAGATAAATATCTAGATATCAGTTAAATCAAAATTAACTTATCTGATTATCCCAACCAACTAGTTTATCTGTTAGCTCACAAATAACAAATTTAGTTGATATAAATTTTGAATTATTATCTAATAATAATTTAACATTATCTAATTCATAAATTAGATATACTGTCTCACTTATCGATAATTAAAAAAATTAATCGATATAATTATTTATATACAATTTCCAAACATTAATATAAATAATTCAATTAATTAATTAATCACACATAATTATCTCATAATTATGTACTTGCCCCAGAAAAATAATTTTTTTTGCAAGTTAATCATTTTCTCATGTCCTGAAATATTCACACTCTAGACTTGTAGTATATAGGTGACTTGGAAAACATGGACCTATAATCTTAATCTCTAATAAACAGATTATTAATTAAACTTTTTCATTAAATAATCTTATTTATTAATTTCATTATTACTCCACTAAAAATATGAAATTGTACTCTTAAAGATTATAGAATATATTTACAGAGTATTCTCATATAATCCATTGATAACAATTTCATGTAGTTTTGTCCTCCAACTATTGGTTTGTAAATTAGAACTGGTCAAAATTATCATTTTACCCTTCTAATTACCTCTTGATCATTAAGTACCATTAATCCACTAGTGAATAACTAATTTATAATTGTATTATAAATTTGAGCTCAATAACCATTCAATGTCAGAATTAACATTTAAAGTAATCAATATACGATCCCTTAGGAAAACTTGGATTCCAAATTTTGTAGGATCATGTTCTCAGCCATCCATATCACTGAATCTTCAAAATAAAAGTCACTAGCTTGTTTTACAAACAAACCTTAAGGAGTGAATCAAAAGATCCAGTAGACATGTATAAGAGTTTATGACTACTCAGGATTCAGACTGATCTTCATATGATCATCAGATTAATGTGTATTAAATCTTTATGATAAATAGTACTTTAATAAAAATATTAATTTACATCGACCCTGTCATATATAATCTTATTATATAAAGTACACTCACAAAGATGTCAAGCCACATCAATGATCCAATTTTAGATCACACGCATTCATAATGTTTAGTGAACCGTACTAGCAACCATTCATTAAAGATTTTATATTTTAATATGTTGCTGACTATTTTAGTCATTATCTATGATCTTAATCATCTCGTACTAATACAATATCATACTCTCATTAATGAATATGAAATTTTTAGATATTTATACAAATTATTCAACGGTAATTTAAAAGAACAACTATAAGAAAAATAAAATCCCATTAAATTTCACATTATAATGTCAATACACATGTTTTGAGGGCAAAACCTCTAACAAACATATGCGAGAATCATACCGGGGGAAGATCATTAGCTCACAAAGTATTGAACGAAGGGTATTACTGGCCTAAAATGCACCAGGACGCCAAACAATATGCGAGAAGTTGTGATAAATGTCAACGTTTGCTCTCATAGTTAAGGTGGGTCTCAGAGAACTCAATATAGTGGAAAGTCTGTGGCCGTTCATGCAATGGGCACTTGACATTATTGGACCACCCCCATGGAGCCAGCTTAGAAACATTTTCTGTTGGTAGCAGCGGATTATTTTACTAAATGTAGATATGGGATTCCTCGAATACTCATTTCAGACAATGAACTTCAGTTCACAGGAAAGACGGTGAAGTCCTTCTATGAAGGTTTAAAATTTTTTAACTGATTCTCCACATCGTATTATCCACAAGGGAACGAGCAAGCTGAAAGGTCAAACTGTCTAATACTCAAAAGCATGAAGAAGCAACTGGAATCAGCCAAAGGAAAATGCGTAGAGGAATTACCGGTAATATAATGGGCGTACAGATCTACTCCCGGAGAGGCAATGGACGAAACACCTTTTGCTCTGTCTAGGGGTGTAAGAAAAACCGCTGAAACCGACGGAACCAATCGAACCGGACCGAACCGATGCAGTTCGATTAGTCTCAACATTTTAGACGTTTCAGTTCAGTCCATGCTATTTTGTTTTTTTAGTTTGTATTTTAGACGTTTCGGTTCGGTCTGTGGTTTTTATAAAGAAACCGTACCAAACTGAACCAAACCGCATATTAAATATATAAAGAGATTTTTACAATACCCTGATCCATAAACATTTTCACCACTTCCTTACTCTCTCTCTCTCTCAGACTCGTTTGTATTTTTTTTTTAGTTTGTATTTTTTTTAGTTTGTATTTTGTTTTTTTGCCTTATGAATTTTCTGATGCTTATGAGGATTTTATTGTATTCTGATTGTATTTATAATCTATTGATAGAATTTTGAATTAGAATGATCTCAATTATTTCTTCTCTGTTTCCACATGGAAATTTACGTTTTTAGGTAATTGTTCAAACTAAGACTTGTTTGTTTTCAATAGAACTTATTCTGTTTATTTTACCGGTTCGGTGCGGTTTAGAAATTTTTTTAAAGGTTTGGTTCGGCGCGGTTTCTTCATTCTGATCGGTTCATGTTGGTTCCTATTTTTTATAAACTGTATTTGCGGTTCAGTTCGTTAAAACACCCTAAAGCGCACTGAATCGAACCGCTTACACTCATTGCTCTGGCATATGGAACAGAAGCAGTAAAGTTGGTTGAAATTGGGAGCCCGAGTATGAGATCAGAATTAAATGAGCAATATAATAAAGAACTTTTAAGGGAAAATCTTGATCTTTTGGAAGAAAAAAAAGAGACGACTCTGATTCCAGATGGCCCATTACAATTAGAAAAGAAGAGGCTACTTTTGAAGAAGAGTCCAAATATGGGAATTCTAGAAAAGGGACCTAGTCCTGAAGAAAGTCTTCCAAACAAAAGGAAAACTCGGTCCAACTTGGAAGGGATCATATATTGTCAGCAGAATTGGTGGCAGTGGATATTATCGTTTAGCAATGGAAGAAGGAGAAGATCTGACAAAATCATGGAATGTTGTTCATTTAAACAGATACTTTGTTTAAATTGTATAGTGAATATTTTTCCATGGCTTTTTCCCTCAAGGGTTTTCCACATAAAATAATTGGTGTCAACTTTCTCTCTCTCTCTTCTTTTAACAAACAATTGCGGGAATAAGGGCGCAAGTCCTTGGGAGCGAGCAATTCATAAGTCATATTCTTAGAATGAAATAAGGACGTAAATTCTTGGTAGTGGGTAATTCATAAGTCCTACTCTTAAAAGGAAATAAGGGTGTAAGTTCTTGGGAGCGGAAGTCCTACTCTGAGAAGGAAATAAGGACGTAAGTCCTAGGGAGCGGGCAATTTATAAGTCCTACTCTCATAAGAAAATAAGGGTACAAATCCTTGGGAGTGGGAAATTCATAAGTCTTATTCTCAGAAGGAAAGAAGGGCACAAGTCCTTGAGAACGGAAAATCTATGAAACCGGTTCTCTAAAAGGTAAAACTAGACTAGGAGTCATCAACGAATCTATTCCAAACTATTGGTTCATTCTCTGAGGAAAGACGAGAAAAACTTCAGCACTGAAAATGGATCCAACTAAAGATTGAAATCCCTATAAGTCCTATAGAACAGATACTTTTAGCTAAAAAATTTAAGTCTTTATAAACGGGAATCATAAGTTTCAATTTAAATTAACAAGTTTTACTTGAAATTATTAAAAATTCTACTTAAGATTATTATAAGATCTTTTTAGTTTTGCTAAGTGTTCAAAGAAAGAATGAAATACTACAAAGGAAAGATTCAATAAAAGGCAATTTTCATTTATCAACATGAAAATACAAAAAGTGCTTGAAATAGAAAATCAAAAAGTACAAAGAACAAAAAGAAAGGAAGCCTAAGACACAATGATCTCCTCATCATCAATAGTAACCTTGAAAACATTATTCTCGGAAGTTTGGGCAGGCTAAATAGTGGCTATTTCAGCAGCGAGCTCAAAGACATTGACTACAATATCTTTCATAGAAGCATTCATCTCAGCTTGAGAAGAGGAGGTGTCAACAAGAAGCATCTTGGGAGGCAGATTTGCTGAGCCCTCCTTATAGCCTAAGCTATAAACCATCTATTCAGCCTGATCAAACAAAGTCTGAAATTCCTCCCTCATTTTCTTTGCCTTCTCCTTTGCTTAACCTCTAGCGAATTCAACTGCTGCCAAGGAATCCTCCAATGTTTTTCAAGACTCCTCGAGCTTTAGGCGCTTCTCCACTACCGCCACCACATCTTAGGTGAGCTTCTCCACGACTCCATGGAGCTCGGCTTTATTTTTCTTCAGCCATTCATTTTCAGTCTAAAGACGATTAAAGATACCATGACCTTCAACTACTTCTTTTTTCATATTAGTCGTGGTGTGTTCACAGGAAAGATAATGCTCCTGAAGAGCTTTATGATAAAAAAAACAGCCTAAAGAAGGAAATGAATGAAAAAGGCAAGTGTTAGTGAACGGGTAAACGAAATGTAAAGGTAAACAAGGAGAAAATAAAATCATACCCTCATAATATTGTGCCTCAAAGAACAAAGAAGATTGCTGATGCCAAGACCACGGGTCACCGCAATATCAGTCTTAGATTGGATATCGTGAAGCATAATGTGAGTGGATCGAGGATCATTTAGAAGACCAACTGATGCTAGAATGGAAGGTCACTAGAATACCTCATTGACTTCCAGCGAGTAGAATCTTCAGCCCTCCCTTAAGAATTAATTAAAATCATCAGCAAGAGCTGGCTCCTTTTGAATAACTGGCGGGGGAAGAACTAGAGGAATGGGAGGGGTTTAAGAGGAGTTTGATGTGTCTGCTCAAGAGCGAACATTCCTTCCACCATCAATGTTGCCATAAATTTATTGCGAAGGCGCTTTGCCATTGCTGCACTTTCAACAACCCTTTGAAACAAGTTGTCCACCTCTTCCTCTTCTCGCGATTCTGTTGACCCAGAAAAGCTTGAAGAAGAATCCCTCGAAATTGGATGGAAAACAGGAACAGGAATACATCTCGGAAGACCGTAGAGCGGATGTTGATGAACTGTGACCGGGACAAGCGCTATGCTAACCTTTCTCCTCGGGTCAAGAAGTTGGTACGACTTCCGCTCCAGACAACGAAAAGCAGCGGTTACCCTTTCGTCAAGCTCCCTTGTTGAGGAAGGCTTCTTGTTGCATTTTTATCTACAAAAGAAAAAGTTTTTTAGAATACAAAGATAAAGCAGAAAAACAAAGAAGGAAATTATAAAAATAAATGCGAAAAATGAGCTCTTGCAACTTACTGAAAATTTCCCAGTTTCGAGGAATTATCCAGCGACCATCAACCTCCCAGTTACCGCCGACTAGTAGTGTATCAAGGGCCCTATCTTTTCAACGGGCGAGGGGCAACCTCCCAACCTTTATCTCCCTTCGGGATTTTGGTTATCAAGGGCCCTATCTTTTCAATAGGCGAGGGGCAAGATAATAGCCCTCATTTCTGTGCTTGGCAATGTAACAACACTGAAGCTCATCTACTCCTAAACCTAAGTTGTATCTCTTATTCATGGCCTCAAAAACCAAAAGTACCCTATAAGAACTCAGAGTAAACTGGGAAGTGGGAAGACCGAAGGTGGAGAATAATTCTTGAAGAAATGAAGAGAATGGAAGTCTAAGACCTAACGCTATATACATCAGGCTAAGGGTAAATTGGTAGGGATCTCTTCACATGACTCATGTGGACAGACTCTCTCATAAAGCACATATGACATCGGGGGGGGGGGGGGGGNGGGGGGGGGGGGGGGGACTTCTCGATAGTAATACATAAACTGCACAAACTCCTCTTGGTTCTTGACTAAGGGGACCGTAGGCTTAACGATGGTATCAAACAAGAATGAAAATGGAAAGTAAGGAAAAAATAGAGGAAGAAGAACCTGAAATAGAGAAACACTTCATAAATTTTGAAACGAGGCAACGAAAAGGCATGACTGATGGTACGATAAG
>QANY01003234.1:0-67500 GCA_003255025.1 Datisca glomerata
GTTCTTAATAGGCTTGCAACTACGGATAGATTGGCTACTTGGACCTCCTCTCCTTGGTTTTCCAATGTTAGTAGCTGTGTTCTTTGCTTGCATCCTTCAGAATCTTCTGAACACCTGTTTGTTTCTTGCCCTTATTCTAGCTTTATTTGGCAGAATTTGGTTGGTTTGTGTGGCTTGGTGTCTTCTCCTAGGAACTGGAATCAACTTATCTCCTGGCTCCTTGTGAAAGCTAGGAAAGGTTACTTCTTGAGCCTTATGTTGAAGCTTATGTTCAGCTCGTTTGTCTATCATATCTGGAGAGAGAGAAATAATCGAGTCTTTGAGGGCAAAATGAGGGACAAGAAAGTGGTCTTGGCTTGCATTAGAAATGCCATTAAAGGTAGATTTTTGAGTCTTAAAGGGTTTTCTGAGACTGAAGATAACAAAACCATTCAGCTTGCCTGGGGATTGAATGCCTCTATTTTTGACAATTAAGCTTGGTTCTTCTGTTTCTTTAGGATGTTATCACTTGTAATCTTCTGTTAGTGTTTGGGTGCCTCCAGCTTGTGTGTTGGCTGGTTCCTTTTTATTTGTGTCTTTTTCCTGGGGCATGCCCCTTGTATATTTGTATGCTTCTTCTTCGGTTTATACAATTTTTTATTTTACCGAAAAAAAAATGCTCATGTGTCTCCTGGTAGCCAACACAACACACACAATCAGAACATAACCCTGGTGTTTGGTCCCATTGTGCAACCCTATCTCTAGTGGTAAGTTTGTTTCTTAAAGCCAACCAAAAGATCAAGCTGCACCTTGGGATATGTTTAGAGAACCATATCACCTTTGCCCACTTAACCGGTTGTCTTGTAGGGGACAATGCATTATAGGTTACTTAGAGAGAAATCTCCATTCTGACTTGAACTCCATTTCCAAACATCTTGTCATTAAGCTTGGAGAGGAGGAATTGGAACACTTCTAATCTCAAGAAGCTCAAAGGTATTTGAAGTTGGCCAATGCCATCAATTGTCTTGAATGACAACACTCATCATAGAGTACATAGTCCAAGAAATTCCTGACAAAAGTCTTTGCCCAAATCTGGCCCAAATGACACCTAGAGGATGCCAATTATATATAAGAAGCTTGAAAGTAGTACCATCTCCAATAGTTATAGAGCAAAAGGGCAGAAACTTGCTCCTGAGCTTGAGAAGCTTTCTCCAAACCCAAGATGGGTTAGAAGGAATGGGAACCAAGAAAATTGAACTATTCCTGATTAGGTATGTTTGACACCAATCTTTCCAAAGTGATCTTTTTAGAAGGGAGTAGCAAGAACCATTTATTCATGGCTATAGCAACTTCATTAGCTAGAACTAGATCCCTAAGGCCTAACCCACCATGTACATTGTCAAAACACAGGTCTGCCCAAGCTATATTGGCCCCAGAACCTTTAGTATCTTGACCATTCCATAGAAAATTTCTTACCAGGCATTGGACTGTCTTCACCACATTTTTTAGGGAGAATGAAGAGAGCACTCCAAAAGTTGACCATAGTCGTAAGGACAGTCTTGATAAGTTGGAGTCTTCCTGCATAAGACAAATACTTTGATTCTCAAGACCTGATTCTCATTGTGAGTCTGTCAACCAAACCTGTACAATCTGATTTGGTAAGCTTGGTTGTAATGAGTGGGACACCAAAATATCTAACTGGAAGAGACCCTTCTGTAAAACCCAATTCATGATGAATGATAGAAGACATCTCTGGGCTCACCCCTGATACGAACAGTTGGCTCTTTGACATATTTTGTTGAAGCCCTGATAACTCTTGGAAAATGGCCAAAGCTTCCTTAAGCACATGCACACTGTTTCTCTCTCCTTTATAGAACAAGAGTAGGTCATTAGCAAAGCACAGATTGACTAAGTTAAGCTCTTCACACCTCCAATGGAACTGGAACTCTGAGTGTTTGGCCGCAAAGCTCAAGATCTCTGTCAAGACCTCCATGATGATGACGAAGATGTAAGGAGAGATTGGATCCCCTTGTCTAATTCCTTTAGCACCCCTAAAATAACCATGCAGCTCACCATTTATATTCACTTAGTATGAGGGAGAAGAAGGCACTCCATGACCCAAGAAATGAAAACATTTGAGAAGCCAAGGCATTGAAAAGCTTTACCTATTAGTGACCAGTTCACACTGTCATAGGCTTTCTTAAGGTCCACCTTGAGAGCACACATTGGCAAACCAAGTGATCTATGATAGCTTCTAAGAAATTCTTGGGAGAGAAAAATATTGTCAGCCATTCTCCTTCCTAGGATAAAAGCACTTTGGTTCTGACTTACGATGTTGGGTAATACAAGCTTGAGTCTTTCAGCAAGTATTTTTGTGATGCACTTGTAGACTACATTGCAGCAAGAGATAGGTCAGAAGTCCCCAATACTAGTGGGATTAGGGAGCTTTGGTATTAAGATGATTGCAGTAGAGTTAACCTCTTTTAGGAGGTTACCTGTTGCAAAGAACTCCAAAACAGCTTTGGTTACATCCCCACCCATCACATGCCATGCTGTCTTAAAGAACCCGAATAAAAAACCATCTGGTCCAGGAGCTTTGTCACTTCCCATACTAAAAATAGCTTGCTTGACCTCATTTTCTTCAATGGAAAGAGCCAAAAGTACAGCCTGATCAGGTCCAAGCTTTCTTGGCAAAGCACAATCAAGTATATTCCAATTGACTCCCATTTCTTCATTTGGTGTACCTAAGAGGTTTTTGTAGTAATCCAAGATATGATCCTGGATCTCCTCATGGGAAGTAAGTAGAGAGCCTTGGTTGTCCAGGTGTGTAATCCTGGTTTTGAATCTATTCTTTTTCATGCTTTGAGAAAAGAAAGAAGTGTTCTGATCACCCAATTGAAGCCATTGTACTCTTGACTTTTGCCTGTAGAAGCTCTCTTCAGCATGTCTAAGCTCAAAGAATTTGGAGCATGCATCTGTCTCCTGAGCCTGTAACAATGCATTTAAAGAGGGTCATTTCCCAACAAAGTTTTGAATTGACTCCATGTGTGCTTCAGCCAACTTAACTCTAGAAGAAAGATCACTGCAAAATCTTTGGTTGAACCTCCTTAGTTCACCTTTGAAAGTGCATTTATTGAAGTCAAAGATGCCTTCATCCCATCCCTTTGCTCCTCCTGATTTCTCATTAGGTGAGGCAATAACATTGAAATCTCCAGTGATAAGCCATGGGGCATGAGAAGTGAGTGAGTCGTGGGAGCACAAGGATTCCCAAAGCTTCTTCCTGATCACTTTAGAATTTGAAGCATATACGAATGTGATATAACATACAACATTAGAATGCTTAATAGTAAGCTGACAAAATATAACTTGGTCAGTAGTATCCAAAACTATTACATCAAGTACTTTTGGGTCCCACGCAACCCAAATTCTACCCCCTGCAGCAAAATTGTAGTTTGCTACCACCTCCCAATTAGGAAAAGTGGCCTTCGCAAGATTATTGAATTTAAAGTTTTTCACTTTAGTTTCAAGTAAAGAACAAAGAGAAAGATTGAAATTCTTACAAAGCTTCCTCACAACAGCTTGTTTTAAGGAGTCATTGAGCCCCCTAATGTTCCAAGTAACAAGATTAAACATGGATGTGTGGGTTGTGAGTTTCCCCACTAGCTGCAACTCCTTTATCTCTACCCTTTGCAGGGTGTGGTGTGCCATTGACCTTCTTCTTCTTCGTCTTTCTCCTTTTTCTTGAGCTGGGAGTGTTTAGAGAAGGAGAAGGAGTGGAAAGCTCTTGGTTCTTGCTCACGACAGCAAGATTATCCTCTTCTTCCTCAGTTGAGTGCTCAATAGGTTCCACCCTTAGTGGGGAAGCTTCAACTATGTCTTGGTCTAGCACTAAGGCCAATTCAAGTCCCACTTCTGAGTTGTCTTTCTTCCTTGATCTCTTGGATTTAATCTCAATCCAGCCTCTGTCATCATCCAAATGGGTTGAAAGAGGTGTGTTTGGGAGAAGTGAGGGAGAAATGGGGGATTTTTTAGGGGTGGAATGTGTGGGGGATGAGGGAGAGGAGTGATTTGGGGAGTTTGAGGTGGAGCTAGGGTTGGATTGAGGCAGAGATGGGGCTATAGCTTGGGGATTTGGAGAATGTGTTTTAGCTTGCTGTATGAAATCACAATCAGGACTAAAGATATCACACTTGGCACACTTCTTTGGTAGACCCTCATACTCTACAAAACATCAATTGGATCCCATCCTTCAATACCGAGATCAATATCAAGATGCTTAAGTATTCTTGACTTGGTTGAAATTTCAACACAGATTCTAGCGAAGTCTCTTTTCACTCCTTTTGCAGTCAAGTGATCCGTGTATAGGGGTTTACCCACTGCACTAGCAATGTAGCTTAGAGCTTCAGAAGTTCTCAACTCAAGGGGAACATTCCAAAGTTTCACCCAAATGGGGATCTTACCTAACTTTTCCTTTGTGAATTTGACATTAGGCTCCCATGGTTGAAGACTAAGAGGTTTCCCTAACAAATGCTAAGGTCCGTCTTTAAAGAAATAATCTCGGTGTTCTAAGTTATCAAATTTGAAATAGAGGAGTCCTTTGAAAGCTTGAACATCAAGGATGATGCAAATCTAGGAGCTGAAATTGGACGTGGGGCTGAGCATACACGCGAGAATGTAGCGGAACTTGCACAAGATCCTTTATCACTCGCTGGTGGTCCAATTACAGGACTTAGAGCCCAAAATTTCAAGAAAGCACTTATTGGGCTTATTCAAGAGAATTGGAATGATTCTGGAAAAGTGAAGCCCAACGTGGATCGAAATGAAAATCAAGGCTTTATCCATGTCATCAAGGCCATTGAAGAGTCTAATTAGCATACAAAAGCAATTGAAAAGAATAATGAACCTACAAAAACGTGTTCATCAAGATAAGGCCATGAAAGGACATGAATTGGACTATTTTCAAGGCTATGAAATAGGGGGATGAATCTAGCTTGGATTGGTTATGCTTAAATACATTTTTCATAGTCAATTAGAATTCAAAAGCAATTGAAAAGGATAATGAACCTACAAAAACGTGTTCATCCAGATAAGGCCATGAAAGGCCATGAATTGGACTATTTTCAAGGCTATGAAATAGGAGGATGAATCTAGCAAGGATTGGTTATGCTTAAATACATTGTTCACAGTCAATTAGTGATATTTACTTATCATTAGTAGTCAAAAAGGTCTAAAAACGTGGGAACTTATTTACTTTAATGTTGGTGTTGTTTCAAAACTAAAATTAATGCTTTTCCTATTCTTGGAGGGTTGTTCCAAGTATAAAACATGGTACGTACGAAAATTTTAATCATGTTATGAATATTGAAATCAAGTTTATTTTATTGTGAGGTGTGTCCTCTTTAATCTTGAAAGAACTCTTTGAACTTATCAAGTTAGTCTTGTGACGTTCAAACAACCAAACTTATCACATTGATTCTTGAGTGATCCTTAGGTTTCTTATCTTGCTAGATAACGGGTTAAGGCTCCACAATCTTGTCTTTAACGTTCTTGGGGTTCTTGAACCATCATTGTTATCGGGTTTCATCATAAATCGACAGTGGCGTTCATATCATTTGGTATCAAAGCTTTGGTTCTAAGGCAAGTTTGACTATCCTTTATCTTTATTTTTTTCTTACTTCTTTCTGTATCGAGGAAAAAAGCAAAAAAATGAAAAAATAATAGAAAAAGGAAGAAGAAGATGAGGAGTCTACAAAAACCAAAAGCAATAAGAATATTTTTGTTCCAATCCTGTTTTTCATTTTCTCAACTCTTTTGACAAAAAAAAACCCAAAAACAACAGAGTTATCAAAATCCGTTATGGACTTGTGTGAATTTTGGGTAATTAGTGAAACCATAGAAACTGTGTATTCCATTCCTTTTCTATCACAATCAAATTTTGACCATTTGTGAGTTTTGGTAATTTTTCATTTTGAATTGCTGCGGATATTTTTATTTGGTTACTTGAGTTTGATTAAGGGCTAAAGAGACACAAAAGAGTGGAAAATGGCAAGAGTGTGTGAGACCATAAGAGGGTAAAAGCCATTTAGAGTGAAAACACGAGAGTGAGTGAATAATTGTTGAGTGAAACACGTGAGGGAGTGTTTGTGAGATTTCGAATCTTATTTTTCAGATTCTAAATATGTCCAATAATCAAGACGAAGACGTATTCAAAGAAGTTCAACAACAAGCCATTCCAAACCTTCAAATGCAAGCGATGTTGGGGCAAATGAGGCGTATGCTGAGGGATGAACTAGAACCTATTCAAGAGAGGTTGGATAGGGTAGAAATGGGAACACCTAGGGGGCAGTAACATGAAATTCCCAATAGACAGCGAGGTTGCGTGTTCGTTGGGATAATGCTGAGGAAGAAGCGGAATTGGAGAAGTTTGAAGAGCCATATATGAACCAGGGCAGGTTTGAGTGTGGTTATGGGAATAGAGAAGTTAGGATGGGTAGACCTAGGAGGGATAATGATCTAGGAAACATAAAGATCAAAATCCCATCTTTTCATGGTAAAAATGATCCGGAAGCTTACTTGGAGTGGGAAACTAAAGTGGAGATGGTGTTTGATTGTCACAACTATTCGGAGATAAAGAAGATTAAGTTGGTAGCAATTGAATTCACCAATTATGCCATTGTTTGGTGGGATCAATTACAAAATAATAGAAGGAGGAACAGAGAGCCACCCGTGAGGACTTGGGAGGAGATGAAATTACTTATGAGGAGACGTTTTGTACCAAGCCACTATTATAGGACTTTGTTTCAAAAACTACAGAGGCTAACTCAAGGTTCCAAGAGTGTAGATGTATACTACAAGGAGATTGAGGTAGCTATGATCCGGGCAAATGTGGAAGAGGACCGTGAAGCCACCATGGCTAGGTTTTTGCATGGTTTAAATCGTGAAATTACGGATATAGTTGAGTTACAACACTATGTTGAGTTGTCGGATATGGTGCATCAAGTCATAAAAGTGGAGGAACAACTCAAAGGCAAAGGATTGGCTAGGAGAGGACAACTTGTGGCTTCCACTAATACATGGAAGACAGCCCCTAAAAGGGATGAGCAGCAACAAAGCAAGTCAAAATTTGAACAATCTAAGAATGCCAAACCCACGACGAACACTTCTCTAGGTAACATCGAAACTTCTATTTCTAAAACCCGTGATATTAAGTGTTTTAAATGTCAAGGGTCACATAGCTAGCCAATATGTAAACAAAAGGGCGATGGTGATAAATGCCCAAGGTGAGCTTAAATCGGAGGATGAGGAGGAAGTAGTTGATGAAATTCCACCTTTAGAAGATGCTGATGACGAGCAAAATGCTGTGGTTGGAGAATTATTGGTAGCAAGGCGAGCTCTCAACATGCAAGTTAAGGAGGAAGAAAGAAACCAAAGGGAGAATTTGTTTCATACTCGTTGCTTTGTCAAAAACAAAGTTTGCAGCATAATTAATGATGGGGGAAGTTGCACAAACGTGGCCAGCACTGATTTGGTGGAGAAGTTGTCCTTAACAATCTTAAACACAGTCGTCCTTATCGACTTCAATGGCTGAATGAATGTGGCGAAATCAAGGAGTTTGATGATGTCTTTCCCGAAGAGATACCTCATGGCTTACCACCAATTCGTGGAATCGAACATCAAATTGATTTCATACATGGTGCATCAATTCCAAACCGACCTGCCTATAGGAGTTATCCCGAGGAAACAATGGAACTTCAAAGGGAAGTAAGTGAATTATTGGAATCGAACATCAAATTGATTTCATACCTCTCATTTTGTTCTAGGATTCTTCTTATTCGTAGGTCATTTATGGCATGCAGGAAGGGCTCGTGCAGCTGCCGCAGGATTTGAAAAAGGAATTGATCGTGATTTTGAACCTGTTCTTTCCATGACTCCTCTTAACTGAGACAGGAAATCCAATCCTTGAAGTCAAAATCCATTTTATTCCATCATACATATTGGGTTGAACGAATCAGGTGTTCAAAAGATTCTGAAGGATGCAAGCTAAGTACACAACTACTAACATTGGAAAACCCAGGAGAGGAGGTCCAAGTAGCCAATCTATCCGCAGTTGCAAGCCTATTAAGAACAGCAAGCCAAGTAATAAAGCTATATCTAGGAATATACTTCTTAAACCAAATAAGAGGAGCCCATCTCACTTTTTCACCAGCTGGAGCCAGTTTCCTAGAAGTGTGCCCCACAGAGAAAAGACCAGAGGGAGAAAGAGTCCAAATCCAAGAGTCCAAAGAGGACTCTTTAGGAGGGGGAAGATGGACCTCTCTAATTGTGATAAGCTCATGGGAGTTAGAAATAGGCCAGTTCCAAGCTGCATTATGGATCACTGAGCTGACCTTGGTAGTCCAATCCCAACCTGTATCAAAATAAATCCTATGACCAAACCTTTGAGAAAGAGCCCCCAAAGGGTGCCAAGGGTCCAATAGAAGAGAGATCTGCTCACCATTTCCCACAAGAGCTTTGCAATACCTAGCAACCCATGCACAACTAGGGTTAGCTAGAATTGGTGAGGTGCAAGAGTTTATTGGCTCTCAAGTACAGCCTCATTGACCAATGGACAAAAGATTTCACCCTTGTTCATCTCTCTTCCTTCGTGCTCCTACTTTGGCCAGAGAACCCTTGGTGATTTGCCTGAGTTTTTTAGACAAGGGAAAGCTTGTTTGCTTCTGAACATGCTCTTTGCCCTTAGAAGCACTTGTAAAAGCTTCATTTACAAAACATGGGGTTCCACCAAAGGATAAAGGGACCCTTAAAGCACTAGAATCCAGTAATAACAAGTCATTGTGTACCTGAGAAGAAGGGACCAAAGAAATGTTCCCACAAGACATTGAAAGCTCATCCAAACCTTTGACTTGCTCCTCATTAGAGCTAGAAGCAGCCTCATCATTGCCATTAATGGCCATTTGGACCTTTCCTCCCTAATTTGGTGAGTTAAGGTTGTAGCTAAAGGTGCCAAAACAAGTAGCATGCTCCTCGTCATCTGCATTAATACGAGCATCAAGTGCTCCTACCACATTTAGTACACGAACACACACTTTCTTTTCACCAACTTCTTTGTTCTCCATAACTAAAATCTTGTCCAAACTTGGAGATTCCTCCAAGGAAGAGCTAGAAGCAACTCTGACTTCTGGGTTTTCCAGCATCGAACTCCCATCTCCTTTAAACTTTGAAACAGCTTCATGAGACTTAAAGCTCATCTTACTTAAACTTTTCTTACTGATCTTTGAACCTTGCTGAGTCTTGGTTTCAAAGTAAGCACAATTCACCATTTTAGAAACTAAGCTCAGCTCCTCCCAGGAGCAACAGAAAACCCTCACCTGGTTTCTAGAGAGAAGGGAGAGCTTCTCTCTCTAGCAGTTTCTCTCAAAGAGGACCTCTCAGGATATGTTTACAGCATGGGGAGTTGAGGTGAGGGATTCAGCCACGTTTAAGCTGACTTCTGTTAAGAAAGCTCTTAGGAGCTTTAATTAGGCCTCTTGCAATGACGTTTTCAGTTAGGGCTCATCTAGCTAGGACTAAATTGAGTGCTATCCAAGCTGCTCTAGCTTCTGACCCTTCTAATTCCTCTGTCCAAACTAAGGAAAAATTGGCTTATAATGACTTCATTGAGAATAGAAATGCCGAGGAGAGCTTTTTTTAAGGAAAAATCAAGAGTGCAATGGCTAAGTTTGGTGGGGTAAACTGGTATTTTAGTGAGAGTCGCTCCTCCCCTCTCTCTAGAACTCTGGTTTTAGTTTTTGCCTCTCCCTCCCTTAGGGGAGGCCACGACCTCTAACAATGGTTAATGATGAGTACATTAAGCATGCTGCGGATGTTGGTAAGCAAGTTTCAGGTGGTGTTAAGAAATATTCAGCTAGAGGTCAATCTAAGCTTGGAGTGTCTTTTAATGGCCATGCTGTTTGAATGATATGGTTACTAAGGGAGCTAGGGAAGCTAATTCCCATGTTATTGGTTTTAATGCTCTTAAGAAAGGTTCTAATACTAAGAAATTTGGACCAGAGAGTGGTTTCGTTGAGCCTGGGAAGTTAGAAGCTCAGTCCAAGGAAGCTTCGGGTTTATTAGTTGCAAAGGAGATAATTTCTGATCATTAAAAGCTTAGAGATAATTTTATTTCTTCTGATCACAATCGGAGCAAATTACCTAAGCTGACTCTTTCAGACCAACTTCGTTCAAGTCTTAAGAGAAGTAGCATAAGAGGAGGACTAGAGGTGGTGCTCGGAGATCAACCAGCTTGCCTAGAGCTCCAAAGGTTGAAGATGATACTCATTACCTCTCTGTCAAAGGTAATGATGAGTGTCCTTTGATAGAAGAAAAATCAAGCTTGCCTCAAATCGTCTTGCTTGGAGAACAGGAAAAGCAGCTACCAAGCATATCAAAAGGGAGAGGTGACGGCTCCTTTTTGGCAAGTGGGTGTGATGTGCTCCGCTTGGAGAAGAGTGAGGCTCCAGCTCCCAAGCTTCAACTTGGTCAAAAATTTACTACTATCCTTTCTAATAAAGGAAAGGACACTCAAGGTAATTCTTTAATAGATAAGGCTCCTCTCTCCCATCATGACGTGGACAGCTTCTTTGTCTAAGGGGAAAGAGAAAGTAGATGGTGTTTGGATAGAAGGGAAAGAGAAAGAATATATTTCTCTTTCCCATGACAATGATGTGAACGTAGGTGGAGTTCCAAAGCTGGTGGCAGATTCTCTCTCCTCGCATAGCTCAACCTCAGCATTGATTGTGAGTGACAAGGTGGATTTGTCTTCTACCAAAGAGGTCAAGGGCTGCCATGGTCGCGGGTTTGAGCTTGGAGAAACCTCTCTCTCTCCTAAACCAGATTCTAATGGGAAACAGAAGGTGAGCTCTTCTCCTTCTTCCCCAACTTCTTCTTCTAAAAAGCTGCATGAGAATAGAGTTTATCAAGACCTTTTAGCTAATAAGAGTGTTGCTCATGAGAAACCGGCTGGTTCATGGGCTGAAAAGGTTAAAGGTAACCTGAAAAAGAAGCTAAGCTTAGGTTATGTGAGCTCTTCCTTTACAGAAAATGGAAATGTCACAGTTAAGCTTCCTGATTATATTACTAAAGAGAATTTTTCTAGGTGGGAAGGCTACCTTGTTGGCTACTTTGTAGGAAGGGCAGCTCCATTTGACTGAGTTAAGAAAATTGCTTTGCAACTTTGGGCTAAAAGAGGAATTCAGGAGGTCTCGGCTGCCAGAGGCCTTTTCTATTTCAAATTTGGCCTTGTGGAAAATAGAAACTCAGTCTTAGAAGATGGACCTTGGCACCTCTTAGGTAGGCCTATTGCGCTTCAAGAGTGGCAGCCAAATGTTAAATTCTCAAAGGAGAAACTTCCAACCCTTCCAATTTGGGTTAAATTGTGGAATGTTCCAATTGAATTATGGACTGAAGAAGCTCTAAGTCACATTGCTAGTGCTGTGGGTATCCCTTCTCACTCTGACAATGCCACTGCCTCTGGTTATAGACATGATTATGATAGAGTTTGTGTTACCTATAAAGCCCTTGCTCCGGATAGGGAGTGTGTGTGGTGGGCTAACCTAATTTCGTTCAATCGCCATGTGTCTAGGTTTAGCTTCCTCTATTGGGTGGCTATCAAAGGCAAGATACTGACTAAGGATAGAATGAAACATTGGTCTACGCCTACATTTATTAGCCCTTCATGTGTATTTTGTGTGGGTGGTTGTGAGTCAGCTGAGCACCTTTTTATGGGATGAAAATCCATAAGGTCAATTTGGGACAGTCTTCTAGCTAAATGTGGTTTGAGCACCCCCATTCCAACTGGTGTCAATGGATCTCTTGGCTCCTAGTTAAGGCCAAAGATAAGTCCCTTGTTAGCTCCATTCTGAAGCTTCTGTTCACCGCCTTTATCTACCATATTTGGTTGGAGAGGAACCTCAGAATCTTCCAGGGAAATCAGGGATAATGTTGTTTTGATCAAGGTTATCTCGGGCTCCATTAGGTATTGGCTTTGGTTTCTTAGGGGTTTTCTTGCCTTAGAGTTAAACCTATCTCTCCAAGCTGCTTGGGATCTCAACCTTTTGATTTTTGAGCCTCCTTAGGGGCTGAGTATGTTAATTTGTTTCTTTGTATTGAGGAGTTTGATTTGTTTTTGTAATGCGTTGAGATTTAGTTGGCTTATATTTTTGGGTTAAGATTTGTTTTGGCTTTAGCTAGCTAGGCTTATTTTTTTATGTTTTGTAGCTTTGTATTTTCTCGGGTATGCCCCTTGTATATTTGTTTGTATTTATCGGGTTAATACATTTTTTTTCTTACCAAAAAAAAAATCTTTGATGGTCTGTACCGACTCCTTAGTTCATTTTTAGAGTATAAGCAAATCATCAGCAAAGTAAAGGTTCTCAATTTTTAGCTTCTCACATCTCAATGGTACTGAAACTCAGCATGTGAAGCTGCTAATAAAGGACCTTGATGATAATCATAAAATGTTTGGGGAGATGGGGTCCCCTTGCCTAATACCTTTGGCTCCTCTGAAGTAGCCATGAATTGGAGCATATTTTAAAGGGGGATCCCAAATAAACTAGATAACTCTCAAGGCAATACTTTTAAATCACCTATCACTACTGAGGAGGTCAAAAGTACTATCTTTAGAATGGGAAGTGATAAATAATTAGAAATGGTTGATCACTGGCGTGTCAGGTGTGTAATTCTTGATCTAATTCTTCTATTTTTCATATTCTGAAAAAAGAAAGAAGAATCTTGGTCTCCCAGATTTAGCCATCGAACTCTTGGGTCAGAAGTGATATGAACCTCACCGTCGCTTTTTGCGATGAAACCCGATAACAATGATGGTTCAAGAACCCGATGATCGATTTTAAAGAAGAAGAAACCCTGACCTGTTTTTTATGACACAAAGAGAACCTTAGGTATAAGACCCAAGACCCAAATTGATGTTTCAAAAAGAACCAAAAGGTATGGTTTAGACGCCACACTCAAGAACAAGAAGGAAAAGTGAGTGATAAGTCTAGATTTAGACACCACAAGAATATTCTTGATAAGTCTGAAAAGTTTTAAGAAGAACCAAAGAAAAAAACTCTCACAAAGAAATTATAATGATCCAAGTTTTTTTAATACATTGTGAAACCACGCATAAATAGAAAAAAACTAGAAGCCTAAAGAGTCCTAAAGTGTTTAAATAACCTAAACTAAATTTAAAAGATAAAAAAATATTAATTGCAATAAATATGGAGCTTGTAATCCACCCAAAAGACTCCTATTGGCTGTCCATTTCTTGGTTAGGATTGTCAAGGCGTCTTGCTTCCTTGTCATCATTTAAAATGGCATGTCATGCTCCATGTGGACTGCCATATTGAACGCCACATCATGCTCCAAGTGTAATGCCATGTAGGATGCCTTTCCATGTTTGTTGCCATGTTGGATACCACATCATGCTCCATGTCGGCTGCCACGTTGGATACCACCACATCATGCTCCATGTCAGCTGTCATGTTAGATGCCATGTCATGGTTCATGTAGGATGTCATGTTGGATGCCACATCATGCTCCATGTAGGCTGTCATGTTGGATGCCACGCCATGCTCCACACAGGTTGTCATAGTCCACGTCACAGTCCATGTCATATTGCTATTGAGTGCTTCAGCCATTATAATTTCTCTAACTTTTGTGATTTTGGCCTCTTTGTACTTGAAGTGGATCCATCATTTGAGCTTGTGCAACCGGATCCTCATCATTCCCTCCCTCTCGAGAAAGATTTGTCCTCAAATCCTCATCAAGAAGATCTAGCTTGTATGCATTGTCATTAAGTCTTGCAAGGACTTGGAATGGATCATCCCCTCTAGGTAGCAGCTTGGAACGTCTTTGCCTTGGAAATCGTTCCTTTCTGATGTTCACGCAAACCCAATCTCCGGGGATCAAAAACCAATTTATGACACTCTTTGTTGGCTTGTTTGCATATTGCTCCGTTCTTCTTACAATATTGAGTTTTGCCTTCTCATGTATCTGCTTAACGAATTCAACCTTCCCCTTTCCATCTTGTTTGTATCGACTGACATATGAGAATGTCTCAATGAACTCCACCCAACGAGCATGTATTTTATTCAGCTTGTGTTGCTCCTTTAAATGCTTCATGGACTCATGATTGTTGTGAATCACAAACATCTGCAAAAGTGAAACAATATTTCTCGGCAAAGAACCTGCGAGATCATTAGTACATAAAAGAGCCTTCTTTGTACATAAGTACAATAAAATGCCGGTTGGAACTCAAAGCTCTCTTAATCTCATTCTCTCTTGCATCAAAACTCTCTTTTCTTCTCTCTTGATTTTTCTCACTTCTCTCACCCAACTCTCTATTTTTCACTCTTTTCTTTTGTTCAAACACTCCTTTTTTGAACTCCCACTCTCTTGATCTTCCTGACCCTCTCTCTTATTTTCATTCTCAATCTCTCTTTGTTTTTCATTCTCTCTTTTCAACCTTAATTGATCTTCTTGAACTTGTTTTGGGGTGAGGGGTACAAGAGTAATCGGTTTCTTATCAATTACAAATGTATATCTATTTTGTAACCATTATCAGTGGCTTTTCTATCACATTTCCACGGTCTCCCCAAGAGAAGATGACTTGCTTGCATTGGCACTACATCACACAAAACTTCATCCTTGTACTTGCCAATAGAGAAAGAAACTAATACTTGCTTATGCACCTCGATTTCCCTACTATCATTCAACTATTTCAGTTTGTATGGATTGAGACGTTTTAATATAGGCAAGTTTAGTTTTTCCACCATGTAAGTGCTAGACACACTAGTACAACTTTCCCCATCAATCATATTACACAATTTATCATTAACAAGGCATCTAGTATGAAAAATATTTTCTCGTTGTACCTTTGTGGAGTTCAATATGGCAGTCCACATGGAGCATGACATGCCATTTTAAATGATGACAAGGAAGCAAGACACCTTGGCAATCCTCACCAAGAAGATCTAGCTTGTAGGCATTGTCATTGAGTCTTGCAAGGACTTGGAATGGATCATCCCCTCTAGGTAGCAGCTTGGAATGTCTTTGCCTTGAAAACCGTTCCTTTCTCATATGAATGCAAACCCAATCTCCGGGATCAAAAACCCATTTATGACACTCTTTGTTGGCTTGTTTTGCATATTGCTCCGTTCTTCTTACAATATTGAGTTTTGCCTTTTCATGTATCTGCTTAACGAATTCAGCGTTCCTTTTTCCATCTTATTTGTACCGACAGACATATGAGAATGTCTCAATGAACTCCACCCAACGAGAATGTATTTTATTCAGCTTGTGTTGCTCCTTTAAATGCTTCATGCACTCATGACCGTTGTGAATCACAAACATCTGCAAAAGTGAAACAATAATGCTTGGCAAAGAACCTGCGAGATCATTAGTACATAAAAGAGCCTCTTTGTACATAAGTACAATAAAATGCCGTTTGGAACTCAAAGCTCTCTTAATCTCACTCTCTTTTGCATCAAAACTCTCTTTTCTTCTCTCTTGATTTTTCTCACTCCTCCCACCCAACTCTCTATTTTTCACTCTTTTCATTTTGTCAAACACTCCTTTTTTTGAACTCCCACTCTCTTGATCTTCCTGACCCTCTCTCTTTTTTTCATTCTCAATATCTCTTTGTTTTTCATTCTCTCTTTTCAACTTCAATTGATCTTCTTGAACTTGTTTTGGGGTGAGGAGTACAAGCGTAATGGGTTTCTTATCATTTACAAAAGTATATCTATTTTTGTAACCATTATGACTGGCTTTTCTATCACATTTCCACGGTCTCCCCAAGAGAAGATGACTTGCTTGCATTGGCACTACATCACATAAAACTTTGTCCTTGTACTTGCCAATAGAGAAAGAAACTAATACTTGCTTATGCACCTCGATTTCTCTACTATCATTCAACCATTTCAGTTTGTATGGATTGAGATGTTTTAATATAGGCAAGTTTAGTTTTTCCACCATGTAAGTCCTAGCTACACTGGTACAACTTTCCCCATCAATAATCATACTACACACTTTATCATTAACAAGGCATCTAGTATGAAAAATATTTTCTTGTTATACCTTCTCATCATCTTCGGCTATGGCACTAAGAGCTCTTCGTTTTACAGAAAGTTCCCCATTGACCGATTCTTTAATGTATGTCACTTGCATCCTCTAGTGGTGGCATGGACTCCTTTTCAGAATCACTTTTGATTTTCACATTCTTGCCTTGCAATGATGGTCTCTTCATCTTAATGCTAGTTAAATAGTTATCCACCCTCTCACCAAACCTATCTTCTCTATTTCCATGTCGGAAACCTCTATCTCCAACCCCATGGCCTAATCTGCCCATGTGAGAATATCACTTATCTTCACATCAAAGTAATTTCCAAATTCATCCTCATACTGAACCCTAGGTGATCGTCTCTCCCTTCGATGCCCCATAGGAGCTCTTGGTTGCTCTACCCGTGTTTCGACTCGATCAATCCTCTCATGCAATCGTTCATGGCCTGCTTCTAACGTTCTCTTAAATTCACCCACTAACACCTCAATTTGTAACTTCAACATACCACCTTCAGCCATTCCTCCGTTACTATTTCTCGTGAAGTGATCAAAACGATGAAATCTGGCTTCACAATGAACGTACATATTGTAGATCTCAAAAATCCGTTCGATTTGATATGTAATAATGACTATTTTGACTCCCGAATCCAAAGTTATGATCTTTTTTCAGAACCACCGTCAAATCAGAAAAAAATCAGAATTGAATCTGACTCTAGAGAACCAAAAGCTCTGATACCAAATGATATGAACCTCACAGTCGCTTTGCGATGAAACCCGATAACAATGATGGTTCAAGAACCGAAGGATCGATTTTAAAGAAGAAGAAACCCTGACCCATTTTCTATGACACAAAGAGAACCTTAGGTATAAGACCTAAGACCCAATTGATGCTTTGAAAAGAACCAAAAGTATGGTTTAGACGCCACACTCAAGAACGAGAAGGAAAAGTGAGTGATAAGTCTAGGTTTTAGACGCCACAAGAATATTCTTGATAAGCCTGAAAAGTTCTATTTAGAACCAAAGAGAAAACTCTCACAAAGAAATTATAATGATCCAAGTTTTTTTAATACATTGTGAAACCACGCTTATATAGAAAAAAAAAAACTAGAAGCCTAAAGAGTCCTAAAGTATTTAAATAACCTAAACTAAATTTAAAAGATAAAGAAATATTAACTGTAATAAATATGGAGCTTGTAATCCACCTAAAAGACTCCTATTCGTCCACTTCTTGGTTAGGATGGCCAAGGTGTCTTGCTTCCTTGTCATCATTTAAAATGGCATGTCATGCTCCATGTGGACTGCCATATTGAACGCCACATCATGCTCCAAGTGTAATGCCATGTAGGATGCCTTTCCATGTAGGCTGAAATGTTGGATACCACATCATGCTCCATGTCGGCTGTCATGTTAGATACCATGTCATGGTTCATGTAGGATGTCATGTTTGATGCCACATCATGCTCCATGTAGGCTGTCATGTTGGATGCCACGCCATGCTCCACGCAGGTTGTCATATTCCACGTCACACTCAACGTCATACTCCTATTGAGTGCTTCAGCTATTATATTTTCTCTAGCTTTTGTGATTTGACCTCTTTGTACTTGAAGTGGATCCATCCTTTGAGCTTGTATAACCGGATCCTCATCAAGAAGCTAACTCAATCTGAGGTTGATCAAGTTTGGCCCTAGCTAGCTTAGTCCTAGAGGGTAGGTCATTGCAGAACTATTTGTTAAATTCTCTTAAAGCCACCTTCACAGCTCTGAGCTTTTTTCTAACCTTGAATATTGCACAACCAGTTACTTGGGTGCCCTATGCTTGTTCAACTATTTCCTAAAAACCTTGCATGTCCATCCAAAAGTTAAAGAACTGGTAAGCTATCTTAGGTTTGAGCTGATTTGAGTCCATTTGAATTACTATGGGACTATGGTCAGAAATGCCAGGTGGTGGAAACTGGCATTGCACATTTGGGATGGAATCAACAAAGTGAGTATTCCCTAGAACTTTGTCCAACTTACACCTGGTGAAGGTACCATCTTGGTGCTTATTAGACCAGGAGAATTGGCATCCAGAATAGGCAAGGTCTTCCACCTCAATGTTGTATATGCAATCATTAAATTCATTTATACCCTCATTCTATCCTGCAACCCCGCCTATTTTTTCATTGCGATTCCAAATCACATTAAAGTCCCCCAAAATAAGCCAATATGATGATGAGCAAATAGGGTGTTGCGTTTCAAGGGAAGCCCAAAGGTCCTTCCAATTACCCATTTCGTTAGAAGCATACACAAACGTGACAAAGCAGTCAGTATTAAAATCTAGAATGGAAACCTTACAAATATTTCTTGAGCTGAGAAGCTAAGTACAATAAGGTTGCCAATAGTTGAGTCCCAAGCCACCCAAATTCTACCACTTGAAAAGGATGCATAATTGGCAATACATTCTCAGTTGCTAGAAATACCACTGAAGTTACCATGTTTGACCTTAGTCTCGATAATTGAGCACACAGAGAGGTTGGAGTCCCTACACAATTTCCTCACATCAGCACAATTTCCTCACATCAGCCTATTAAAGGGAACCATTGAGTCCCCTTATATTCTAAGTGGCTATATTAATCATTGTGAGGTAGGAGCCACCCCCTTTGTAGTTTTTAATTTCCCACCCTTTTTTACTGGGTGACGAGTGAGGTTAATCTTGCTCTTCTTCTTCCTTTCTCTCTTCTTCTTACCAGAGCTAGAGGAAGAGAAAGGAGGAAGGGCTAAAGGGATAGGGGAGACCAAATTTGGATCACCTAAGTCAGGTTCCTTTTCTTGATCTGATTGAATAGCCTCAACCTGAAGTGGGGTAACAATTTCTCCTTCCTCCTGCAAGGGAACCACAGCAAGCTCATTTGGGCAAGAGTTTGTTATTGGGGTTTGGGTTTAGGTCTGATCAAGAGAAGGAACCTGACTTAGGTGATCCAAGAAGGAACCCATTCCAAGCTGAAATCCTAACCCCAATATCCTCAACCTGAGGTGGGGTAACGATTTCTCCTTCCTCCAACAAGGTCATTTGGGCAAGAGTTTGTTACTGGGGTTAGAATTTCAGCTTGGAACAGGTTCCTTCTTGATTTTCTTGAGGTCACCACAGTCCAAGGCTCCTCATCAGGGAGAATATGTGGGTTAGGGGTGGTGGGGTTTCTGTCAGATGGAGAGATAGAGGGGGCGGGGTGATCGGTTGGGTTGCTGGGGGAGGGGTGAATGGGTTTGGGGGGATAGGGGTTTTGGTGCTGTTTGATAGGGTTTAGGTTTGTAATCACAATTATGGCCAAATATGGAGCATTGTTGACATCTTTTAGGAAGACCTTCATAATCCACCTTAACCATAAATCAGATGCCATCCTACAATACCCAAATCAATATCGAAATAGTCCTCCAATCTTGTTTGGACACTAATTTCAGCATAAACTCTTGCAAAGTCCTTTCTAAATCCTTTGGCAGTAGGGGAATCAGTGTATAAAGGTTTTCCAACCGCACTTGCAATATGTCCAAGGGCTTCTTTAGACCATAACCACTAGGACATTCCAAAGCTTCACCCACATAGGCAAGACATCAAGCCTTTCCTTACCAAAGAAAAGCTTAGGTTGCCAAGGCTTTAGAATTAAGGGTTTCCCAAGGAGGTGGCAAGGTTCATCATCTAAGAAAGTGTTCATTTCTTCAATTGAGTTGAATCTAAAATAAAATAAATCCTTGTGCACTGACACATCCACAAGTCCTCTATTTTTCCAAGCTTCTTAACTAAATGGAGAGGGGCTGTCTTCCCAACAAACAACAATCCCATTTAGTGAAGCTATCCCTGGTCACACTCCCCGGCAACACAACTGTAATTCGATCACCATTAATAATAGTAGTGTTCTCATGTGCCAAAGATAGTATTTGTGCAAACTCTTGTGGTTTTTTAGTGAAAGAAGCTCTCCCCTCTCTCTAGAATTCTGGTTTTAGTTTTTGCCTCTCCCTCCCTTAGGGGAGGCCACTACCTCTAACAATGGTTAATGATGAGTACATTAAGCATGCTGCAGATGTTGGTCAGCAAGTTTCAGGTGGTGTTAAGAAAGATTCAGCTAGTGGTCAAGCTAAGCTTGGAGTGTCTTTCAATGGCCATGCTTTTTTGAATGATATGGTTACTAAGGGAGCTTGGGAAGCTAATGCCCATATTATTGGTTTTAATGCTCTTAAGCAAGGTTCTAACACTAAGAAATTTGGACCAGAGAGTGATTTCGTTGAGCCTGGGAAGTTAGAAGCTCAGTCCAAGGAAGCTTCGGGTTTATTAGTTGCAAAGGAGATTATTTCTGATCATTCAAAGCTTAGAGATAATTTTATTTCTTCTGATCACAATCGGAGCAAATTACTTGAGCTGACTCTTTCAGACCAACTTCGTTCAAGTCTTAAGAGAAGTAGCATAAGAGGAGGAGCTAAAGGTGGTGTTCGGAGATCAACCAGCTTGCCTAGAGCTCCAAAGGTTGAAGATGATACTCATTACCTCTCTGTCAAAAGTATTTTGGGAGGATCTTTGCTTCCCTAATCTATGGGGGGACTTGGTTTAAAGGACTTGATTCTCTCCAATGTAGTTTTAGTGGCAAGGCACCTTTGGTTCTTAATCTCAAATGATATTGCTCTTCCTTGTTGAAAGATTGGTGCTTCACCTTCTTAGTGAAAAAGGCTCAATTTTTATTACTCCTATTCCTTCTTATTGCTCTTGGGTTTGGAGAAAGATAATGAAAATAAGGGATAAATTATCTCCCTTTTGTAAAGCTACTATTGACAATGGGGAGTCTGTGAGGCTTCTTACTGATCTATGGCACCCTTTGGGGGTTCTCATTACCAAATTTGGCCCATGGCTTCTCTCGGGTACATGGTGGGATATTGACTCTAGAGTGAGTAAGGTGATTCAAAATGGGTGTTGGACCTGGCCCTCTTCAAACACTTTTGAGCTTATGGAGATAAGAGATACCCCTACGCCCCCCTCCCAAGGTTCTAGTCAGGGATTCATAAGTATGGACCCCTAGCAAGAAAGGGTTTTTCTTAGTTAAAGACACCTATAAAGCCCTTGCTCCGGATACAGAGTGTGTGAGGTGGGCTAAGCTGATTTGATTCAATCGCCATGTGCCTAGGTTTAGCTTCCTCTCTTGGGTGGCTATCAAAGGAAAGTTTCTGACTAAGGATAGAATGGAACTTTGGTCCATGCCTACATCTATTAGCCTTTCATGTCTCTTTTGTGTGGATGGCTGTGAGTTGGCTGAGCATTTTTTTGTGGGATGGAAATTCACAAGGTAAACTGGGATACTCTTCTAGCTATATGTGGTTTGAGTAGACTACACAACAACTTGTGTCAATGGATCTCTTAGCTCCAAGTTAAGGCCAAAGGTAAGTCCCTTGTTAGCTCCATTCTGAAGCTTTTTTTCACAACCTTTTATCTTACCATATTTCGAGGGTGAGGATCCTCAAAATCAGGGATAGTGCTGTTTTGATCAAGGTTACTCGGGCTCCATAAGGGATAGGCTTTGATTTCTTAAGGGTGTTCTTACCTCAGAGTTGAACCTGTCTTTCCAAGCTGCTTGGGATCTCACTATTGATTTTTTGTAATGGGTTGAGATTTAGTTGGGTTAATTTTTTCGTTTAGAGTTGTTTTGGCTCTAGCCAGCTAGACTTATCTCTTTATTGGCTTTTTGGCTTTGTATATCCAAGTGTATGCCCCTTGTATATATTGTATGAATTTTTTTGGGTTAATACATTTTCTGCTTTACCGAAAAAAAATAAGTTCACGTACATGTCATACCCAAAAAGATTCAAGTTTAGTCAAGTTCATTTAGCTTTTGGCCTAAACACGTCACATTAGTTATTGTTGACATCTTTTAGGAAGACCTTCATAATCCACCTTAACCATAAATCAGATGCCATCCTACAATACCCAAATCAACATCGAATGGTGCATGATGTGCACAAGTACAAGTTTCAGATGGTGCATGATGTGCACAAGTCAGTTCGCCATGCCCACAAGATGGACCATTTGTATTGTTAACTTGTGCTTTGCTGATGATCCCTTTATCTTCTGTAAGGGTGATATTACTTCTGTTCAACTTATTATGGAGAGCTTAAACTTGTTTGAGGCTATGTCTGGTCTTCAACCTAATCTACAAAAAAGTCAGATTTTCATGTCTGGGGTCCATCCATCCACTTCTCAAACAATACTGGACTTGTGCAATTTCAGCATTGGGGAGCTTCCTATGAGATACTTGGGGGTTTCTTTGATTTCCTCAAAGCTTAGGAACAAAGATTGTATCACTCTAGTAGACCATATCATAGCTAGGGTGAAGTCTTGGGAGTTTAACTCCCTTTCTTATGCTGGAAGATTACAGTTGGTTAAATCCGTGCTCTATGCTATTTTTCAATACTGGGCTGGCTTATTTATTCTTCCCAAGAAGATCTTGAATATGATTCAGGTGGTTATTAGGATTTACTTGTGGAACGCGTCAGCAGTAAAGCATTCTGGTGCTAAAGTGGCTTGGAGTGACTTGTGCCTTGATAAGTCCCAAGGAGGTTTGGACCTTAGAGATCTCTCTCTAGCTAATGAAGTGGCTGTGGCTAAGCATTTCTGGTTTCTGGTCTCTTTGGATAAAGCTCCCCTTTGGAAGGATTGGTGCAAGTTTTTCTTGATCAAGAAGAGGTCTATCTTCTTTGTTAAGCTTGCCACTAATCCTTCTTGGAGTTGGAGGAAAATTCTAAAAATCAGAGACAAGTTTGCTGGGTATTGCAAAGCTCTTGTGGGAAATGGTGAGCAGATTTCTCTTCTCTTGGACCCTTGGCACCCTTTGGGGGTTCTTTCCCAAAGGATTGGACCTAGGATTCTTTTGGTACTGGTCGGGATTGGACTACCAAGGTGAGCTCAGTGATCCACAATGCAGCTTGGAACTGGCCTATTTCTAACGCCCATGAACTTGCCTTAATAAACCATGAGGTAAGAGTTTTGAACGTCGCCGCTCCGGAAAACGCTCTTTTCTCAAGTGCAACCAAACCCAATCTCCTGGTTCAAAAACTATCTTCTTGCGTCCCTTGTTGGCTTGATTGACATATTGTTCAGTCCTCCTTTCAATATTCAGCCGTGCCTTCTCATGAATTTGCTTCACAAATTCAGCCTTCTTTTTCCCGTCTAAGTTTACACGTTCACTCAAAGGTAGAGGAATTAAATCCAAAGGAGACAAAGGATGAAAACTTAGTTGCTGAATGTGCACTTCTATTGTAAGCAAATTCAACATGTGGAAAACAATCTTCCCACGTTTTCAAGTTCTTCTTAATGATAGCACGCAATAAAGAAGACAAAGTTACATTCACTACTTCAGTTTGACCATCACTTTGTGGATGACAAGTAATAGAAAAAAATAACTTGGTTCCCAACTTTCCCCACAAAGTCTTCCAAAAGAAACTCAAAAACTTTGCATCCCTATCAGAAACAATGGTCTTAGGCATGCCATGTAACCTAACAATTTCTTTGAAGAACAAATCAGCTATAGGTGATGCATCATCTATTTTATGACATGCAATGAAAGGTGCCATTTTAGAAAACCTGTCAACCACCACAAAAATTGAATCTCCCCTCCTTAGTTCTAGATAAACCCAAAACAAAGTCCGTAGAAATATCAGTCCAAGGTTTACTAGTTTTCAATATCCATGTTTTATACTTGGAACAACCCTCCAAGAATAGGAAAAGCATTAATTTTAGCTTTGAAACAACGCCAACATTAAAGTAAATAAGTTCCCACGTTTTTAGACCTATTTTTACTACTAATAATCAGTAACTATCACTAATTGACTAGATTCATCCCCCTCTTTAATAGCCTTGAAAATAGCCCAATTCATGCCTTTTTTTCAGTAAATTAAAAAATTGTATAAACCGAAGAAGAAACATACAAATATACAAGGGGCATACCCCAGGCAAAAGAAACAAAAAAAAAGGAATCAGCCAACACACAATCTTGAGGTACCCAAACACTAACAGAAGATTACAAAGAGATAACAGCCTAAAGAAATAGAAGAACCAAGCTTAATTGTCAAAAATAGAGGCATTCAATCCCCAGGCAAGCTGAATGGTTTTGTTATCTTGAGTCACAAAAAATCCTTTAAGACTAAAAAATCTACCTGTAATGGCATTTCTAATGCAAGCCAAGACCACTTTCTTGTCCCTCATTTAGCCCTCAAAGACTCGATTATTTCTCTCTCTCCAGATATGGTAGACAAACGATCTGAACATAAGCTTCAACATAAAGCCCAAGAAGTAGCCTTTCTTAACTTTCACAAGGAGCCAGGAGATAAGTTGATTCCAGTTCCTAGGAGAAGACACCAAGCCACACAAACCAACCAAATTCTGCCAAATAAAGCTAGAATAAGGGCAAGGAAAAAACATGTGTTCAGAAGATTCTGAAGGATGCAAGCAAAGTACACAACTACTAACATTGGAAGACCCAGGAGAGGATGTCCAAGCAGTCAATCTATCCGCAGTTGCAAGCCTATTAAGAACAGCAAGCCAAGTAATAAAGCTTTTTTTTTGGTAAATTAAAAAATTTTATAAACCGAAGAAGAAACATACAAATATACAAGGGGCATACCCCAGGAAAAAGACACAAATAAAAAGGAACCAGCCAACACACAAGCTGGAGGCACCCAAACACTAACAGAAGATTACAAGTGATAACAGCCTAAAGAAACAGAAGAACCAAGCTTAATTGTCAAAAATAGAGGCATTCAATCCCCAAGCAAGCTGAATGGTTTTGTTATCTTCAGTCACAGAAAATCCTTTAAGACTCAAAAATCTACCTTTAATGGCATTTCTAATGCAAGCCAAGACCACTTTCTTGTCCCTCATTTTGCCCTCAAAGACTCGATTATTTCTCTCTCTCCAGATATGATAGACAAACGAGCTGAACATAAGCTTCAACATAAGGCTCAAGAAGTAACCTTTCCTAGCTTTCACAAGGAGCCAGGAGATAAGTTGATTCCAGTTCCTAGGAGAAGACACCAAGCCACACAAACCAACCAAATTCTGCCAAATAAAGCTAGAATAAGGGCAAGAAACAAACAGGTGTTCAGAAGATTCTGAAGGATGCAAGCAAAGAACACAACTACTAACATTGGAAAACCCAGGAGAGGAGGTCCAAGCAGCCAATCTATCCGCAGTTGCAAGCCTATTAAGAACAGCAAGCCAAGTAATAAAGCTATATCTGGGAATATGCTTCTTAAACCAAATAAGAGGAGCCCATCTCACTTTTTCACCAGCTGGAGCCAGTTTCCTATAAGTGTGCCCCACAGAGAAAAGACCAGAGGGAGAAAGAGTCCAAATCCAAGAGTCCAAAGAGGACTCTTTAGGAGGGGGAAGATGGATCTCTCTAATAGTGATAAGCTCATGGGAGCTAGAAATAGGCCAGTTCCAAGCTGCATTCTGGATCACTGAGCTGACCTTGGTAGTCCAATCCCAACTAGTACCAAAATAAATCCTAGGACCAAACCTTTGAGAAAGAGCCCCCAAAGGGTGCCAAGGGTCCAATAGAAGAGAGATCTGTTCACCATTTCCCACAACAGCTTTGCAATACCCACCATTTACAGCTGATGCGTTCCACAAGTAATTCCTAATAACCACCTGAATCATATTTAAGATCTTCTTGAGAAGAATAAATAAGCCAGCCCAGTATTGAAAGATAGCATAGAGCACGGATTTAACCAACTGTAATCTTCCAGCATAAGAAAGGTAGTTAGACTCCCAAGACTTCACCCTAGCTGTGATATGGTCTACTAGGGTGATACAATCTGTTTTTCTAAGCTTTGAGGAAATCAAAGGAACCCCAAAGTATCTCATAGGAAGCTCCCCAATACTGAAATTGCACAAGTCCAGACTTGCTTGAGAAGTGGAAGGATGGACCCCAGACATGAAAATCTGACTTTTTTCTAGATTAGGTTGAAGACCAGACATGGCCTCAAACAAGTTTAAGCTCTCCATAATAAGTTGAACAGAAGTAATATCACCCTTACAGAAGATAAAGAGATCATCAGCAAAGCACAAGTTAACGATACCAAGCTCCTTACACCTCTAGTGATAGCCAAAGTCTGCTTGATGAGAAGCATGCTTGAGAATACCAGATAGAACCTCCATAACCAACACAAACAGATGGGGAGAGATAGGATCACCCTGTCTAAGCCCTTTAGCAGCAGAGAAGTAGCCAGTCAACTCACCATTGACCACAATAGAGAAAGAAGGAGAGGAGATACACTCCATCACACAGTTAGAGAAATGATCAGGAAACCCCAAGCAGTCAAAGATTCTCCCGATACTCTCCCAATTCAAGCTATCATAAGCCTTTTTTATATCAACCTTGAAAGCACATCTGGGACTATTAGAAGGCCTATGGTAACCTCTAACCAGCTCTTGAGATAAGAGGATGTTGTCAGCGATTCTCCTCCCTGGCACAAAAGCAGTCTGGTTGCTACTAATAAGATCAGGGAGCACTCTTTTAAGTCTATCAGCAAGCATTTTAGAAATGCATTTATAAACAACATTACAACAAGATATAGGCCTAAAGTCACCAACCTTAGAAGGATTGGAGACCTTAGGTATAAGAGCAATGACAGTAAAGTTAACCTGTTTCAATAAAGATTGGGAGCTAAAAAACTCCAAAACAGCCTTAGTAACATCTTTGCCCACAATATGCCAACATCTTTTGAAGAAACCAGCAGAGAAGCCATCTGGACCAGGGGCTTTACTACTCACCAAACTAAAGATAGTTGTGTGAACGTCTTCCTCTGTATAAAGGTGGTTGAGGATAGCTAAGTGAGCTTGAGAGAGCTTATTAGGGAGAATCTGAGAGAGAACACTCTAATCCACCTCCTGATCAATGTGAGAAGTCCCAAGAAGATTCTCATAATAAGAAAGAATTTGATCTTTGATAGCCTGGTCATCAGTAATAAGGTCACCCTCCTCATTAACCAACTGATTAATTCTGGATCTGACTCTATTCTTCATTAGTTTCTGAAAAAAGAAAGAGGAATTCTGATCACCCAAGGCAAGCCAATCAACTCTGCTTTTTTGCCTCAGAAAATCTTCTTCTGCATTCCTGAGCTTAGTGAAATCAGCTAATCTAATTTTCTCCTCCTCTTGAAGAGAGACAACACTAGGAGTCTCAATAAGGTCAGCTTGCACTTTAGAGAGGGCTTCTCTAGCCATAAGAGCCCTTTTAGAAATATCTGAGCAAAAAGTGGCATTAAATTTCTTAAGAGCAAATTTAACAGATTTAAGTTTCTTATAGAGACAAAACATGGCCGTCCCAAACACCTCAATCTCCCACGCATCCTTAAGAGCAGCCCAGAAGCCTTCAAAATCCATCCAAAAATCAAAGAACTTAAAAGAAGGCTTAGGTCTAGTTGAGTTAGCCCTAAACTGAATATTAATAGGAGAGTGATCAGAGATACCCGGGGTGTGAAAATGGCTAGAAGTAGCAGGAAACAACATAGCTCAATCACCGTTAACCAGGGCTCTATCGAGCTTGCGCATCTTGCTACCCTCACCAACTTGACCATTCCACCAGGTGAATTGACAGCCACTATAATGGAGGTCGAGAACCTCCAAATGATCAAGACAAGAAGCAAAGTCATATCATTCCACTTGAAATCACCACCACAATGCTCAATAGGTTTCAAAATAGCATTAAAATCACCAAGAATTAGCCAAGGCTTCCCCTGACTTAATGTCTTATGAGAGCCAAGCTTTTCCCACAAAGGCTTCTTGGATATAGCATCATTGGCTGCATACACCACAGAGACAAAGAAATCTGTCTTTTCATGGAGAATGGTTAGCTTACAAAACATAGCTTGATCAAAGGCATCAATTAGAAGAACATCCAAAATCTTGGGATCCCAAGCTAAAACAATTCTACCTTTGCTAGTAGGAGAATGGTTAGCAAAGGTAGCCCAATTGGGAAAAACAGATCTAGAAAGTCCAGCAAAATTATTACACTTGATCTTAGTCTCAACTAAAGCACAAAAAGATAATTTAAAGTCTTTACAAAGTTTTCTAACTTCAGCTTGCTTTAGAAGGCCATTAAGCCCTCTTATATTCCAAGAAGCTAAATTAATCATAAAAAGGGGGGGAGAGAGTCACCATTCTCAGGGGGAGCCTGAGTAACTTGATCAGCCAATAAGAAAAAGCCTTCAGCCGTTCGCTTCTTTTTCAACCTCTTCAAAGCTGATTTAGAGAGCTTGGGAGAAGGACCAGGTTGGATAGTGATATTGACAATTGAGGAAGCTTTGGGGGGAGCCAAACTCAATGTAGAGTCAGAAGAGGCTTGAGGCTCATTTTTATCCTCACAAGGCACAATGAGACCCTTACCCTTCCTTTTGCTAACCACCTGAGTCCATTCATTGACTTGGTCTTCCACATGGATGGTATTAAGAGGAAAGGGAGGAGAGATTTCACCCTTTGGCTCCTCATAAACCATAAGCTCCCTATTATCTTGGGGAGAAGAATCTTTGCTAGCGGTTTCTTCCTCACTAGCTAGATTATTCTTAGGGGCCACTTTAGCATCACAATCATGACCAAAGAGGCAACATTTAGCACATCTCTTAGGTAGACACTCATACTCCACCTCCACCACCACTGGATCCCATCCGTCAAGGCCAAGGTCAATGGTGAAAAACTTAATCAAATCAGAGGAGGCTGAAATTTTCACACAAACTCTAGCATAATCATGTCTATAACCAGAGGCAGTAGCATTGTCAGAGTGAGAAGGGATACCCACAGCACTAGCAATGTGACTTAGAGCTTCTTCAGTCCATAATTCAATTGGAACATTCCACAATTTAACCCAAATTGGAAGGGTTGAAAGTTTCTCCTTTGAGAATTTAACATTTGGCTGCCACTCTTGAAGCACAACAGGCCTACCTAAGAGGTGCCAAGGTCCATCTTCTAAGACTGAGTTTCTATCCTCCACAGAGCCAAATTTGAAATAGAAAAGGCCTCTGGCAGCCGAGACCTCCTGAATTCCTCTTTTAGCCCAAAGTTGCAAAGCAATTTTCTTAACTAAGTGTAAAGGAGCTGCCCTTCCAACAAAGTAGCCAACAAGGCAGCCTTCCCACCTAGAAAAGTTCTCTTTAGTAATATAATCAGGAAGCTTAACTGTGACATTACCATTTTCCGTAAAGGAAGAGCTCACATAACCTAAGCTTAGCTTCTTTTTCAGGTTACCTTTAACCTTTTCAGCCCATGAACCAGCCGGTTTCTCATGAGCAGCACTTTTATTAGCTAAAAGGTCTTTATAAACTCTATTCTCATGCAGCTTTTCAGAAGAAGAAGTTGGGGAAGGAGGAGAAGAGCTCACCTTCTGTTTTCCATTAGAATCTGGTTTAGGAGAGAGAGAGATTTCTCCAAGCTCAAACCCACGACCATGGCAGCCCTTGACATCTTTGGTAGAAGTCAAATCCACCTTGTCACTCACAATCAAAGCTGAGGTTGAGCTAAGGGAGGAGAGAGGATCTGCCACCAGCTTTGGAACTCCACCCACGTTCACATCATTGTCATAGAAAAGAGAAATATCTTCTTTCTCTTTCCCTTCAATCAAAACACCATCTACTTTCTCTTTCCCCTTAGACAAAGAAGCTGCCACCTGTCGCCCTAAGGGGCTGTCCACGTCATGATGGGAGAGAGGAGCCTTATCTAATAAAGAATTACCTTTTTGAGTGTCCTTTCCTTTATTTGAAAGGATAGTAGTAGATTGTTGACCAAGTTGAAGCTTGGGAGCTAGAGCCTCACTCTTCCCCAAGCTGACCACATCACACCCACTTGCCAAAAAGGAGCTGTCACTTCTCCCTTTTGATATGTTTGGCAGCTGCTTTTCCTCTTCTCCAAGCAAGATGATTTGAGACAAGCTTGATTTGTCTTCTATCAAAGGACACTCATCATTACCTTTGACAGAGAGGTAATGAGTATCATCTTCAACCTTTGGAGCTCTAGGCAAGCTGGTTGATCTCCGAGCACCACCTCTAGCTCCTCCTCTTATGCTACTTCTCTTTAGACTTGAACGAAGTTGGTCTGAAAGAGTCAGCTCAAGAAAATTGCTCTGATTGTGATCAGAAGAAATAAAATTATCTCTAAGCTTTGAATGATCAGAAATAATCTCTTTTGCAACTAATAAACTCGAAGCTTCCTTGGACTGAGCTTCTAACTTCCCAGGCTCAACAAAACCACTCTCTGGTCCAAATTTCTTCGTATTAGAACCTTGCTTAAGAGCATTAAAACCAATAACAGGGGTTTAGCTTCCCTAGCTCCCTTAGTAACCATATCATTCAAAACAGCATGGCCATTGAAAGACACTCCAAGCTTAGCTTGCCCACTAGCTGAATCTTTCTTAACACCACCTGAATTTTGCTTACCAACATCTGCAGCGTGCTTAATGTACTCATCATTAACCATTGTTAGAGGTCGTGGCCTCCCCTAAGGGAGGGAGAGGCTAAAACAAAAACCAGAATTCTAGAGAGAGGGGAGAGTTTCTCTCACTAAAAAACCAGGTTTTTTTTTACCCCCCAAATTTCTCTTTCATGCCCTTTCATGGCCTTATCTTGATGAACACGTTTTTGTAGGTTCATTATCCTTTTCAATATGCTAATTAGACTCTTCAATGGCCTTGATGACATGGATAAAGCCTTGACTTTCATTTAGACCCACATTGGGCTTCACTTTTCCAGAATCATTCCAATTCTCTTGAATCAACCCAATAAGTGCTTTCTTGAAATTTTGGGCTCTAAGTCTTGAAATTGGACCACCAGGGAGTGATAAATGATCTTGTGAAAGTTCAGCTCCATTCTCACGTGTATGCGATGTCCCACGTCCATTTTCAGCTCCTAGATTTGCATCATTCTCCCCCTTTGAGAAGGATTTGTCCTCAAATCAACACCTGCATCAAATGGAGACAAATCAGCAACATTAAAGTTTGTACTGACATCGTATTCACCTGGCATGTCAAGTTTGTAAGCATTGTCATTAATGCGTTCCACCACTTGAAATGGTCCATCACCCCGAGGTAGGAGTTTTGAACGTCGCCGCTCCGGAAAATGCTCTTTTCTCAAGTGAAACCAAACCCAATCTCCTGGTTCAAAAACTATCTTCTTGGGTCCTTTGTTGGCTTGATTGACATATTGTTCAGTCCTCCTATCAATATTCAGCCGTGTCTTCTCATGAATTTGCTTCACAAGTTCAGCCTTCTTTTTCCCGTCTAAGTTTACACGTTCACTCAAAGGTAAAGGACTTAAATCCAAAGGAGACAAAGGATGAAAACTTAGTTGCTGAATGTGCACTTCTATTGTAAGCAAATTCAACATGTGGCAAACAATCTTCCCACGTTTTCAAGTTCTTCTTAATGATAGCACGCAATAAAGAAGACAAAGTTAGATTCACTACTTCAGTTTGACCATCACTTTGTGGATGACAAGTAGTAGAAAAAAATAACTTGGTTCCCAACTTTCCCCACAAAGTCTTCCAAAAGAAACTCAAAAACTTTGCATCCCTATCAGAAACAATGGTCTTAGGCATGCCGTGTAACCTAACAATTTCTTTGAAGAACAAATCAGCTATAGGTGATGCATCATCTGTTTTATGACATGCAATGAAAGGTGCCATTTTAAAAAACCTGTCAACCACCACAAAAATTGAATCTCCCCCCTCCCCTTAGTTCTAGATAAACCCAAAACAAAGTCCGTAGAAATATCAGTCCAAGGTTTACTAGTTTTCAATATCCATGTTTTATACTTGGAACAACCCTCCAAGAATAGGAAAAGCATTAATTTTAGCTTTGAAACAACGCCAACATTAAAGTAAATAAGTTCCCACGTTTTTAGACCTTTTTTGACTACTAATAATCAGTAACTATCACTAATTGACTAGATTTATCCCCCTCTTTAATAGCCTTGAAAATAGTCCAATTCATGCCCTTTCATGGCCTTATCTTGATGAACACGTTTTTGTAGGTTCATTATTCTTTTCAATATGCTAATTAGACTCTTCAATGGCCTTGATGACATGGATAAAGCCTTGACTTTCATTTAGACCCACATTGGGCTTCACTTTTCCAGAATCATTCCAATTCTCTTGAATCAACCCAATAAGTGCTTTCTTGAAATTTTGGGCTTTAAGTCTTGAAATTGGATCACCAGGGAATGATAAAGGATCTTGTGCAAGTTCAGCTCCATTCCCACGTGTATGCTCAGTCCCACGTCCATTTTCAGCTCCTAGATTTGCATAAAAAATGCTCATGTGTCTCTTGGTAGCCAACACAACACACACAATCGGAACAAAACCTTGGTGTTTGGTCCCATTGTGCAACCCTATCTCTAGTGAAAAGTTTGTTTCTCAAAGCCAACCAAGAGATAAAGCTGCACCTTGGGATCTGTTTAGAGAACCATATCACCTTTGTCCAGTTAACCAGTTGTCTTGTGGGGACAGTGCCTTATAGGTTAGACTCGGAGAGAAATCTCCATTGTGACTTGAACTTCATTTCCAAACATCTTGTCTTTGAGCTTGGGGAGGAGGAATTGGTACACTTCTAATCTCAAGAAGCTCAAAGAAGTTTGAAGTTGGCCAATGCCATTGATTGTCTTGAATGACAACACTCACCATAGACAAAAGCCTTTGCCCAAATCTGGCCCGAAGGACTCCTATAGGATGCCAATTATCTGTAAGAAGCTTGACAGTAGTACCATCTCCAATAGTTATAGAGCAAAAGGTTAGAAACTTGCTCCTGAGCTTGAGAAGCTTTCTCCAAACCCAAGATGGGTTAGAAGGAATGGAAACCAAGAAATTGAACTCTTTCTGATTAGGTATGTTTGACACCAATCTTTCCAAAGTGATCTTTTAGAAGGGAGTAGCAAGAACCATACGTGTTTGGCTATAGCAACTTCATTAGCTAGAACCATATCCCTAAGGCCCAACCCACCTTGTACCTTGTCAAAACACAGGTCTGTCCAAGCTACCTTGGCCTCAGAAGCTTTAGTATCTTGACCATTCCATAGAAAATTTCACACCAAGCATTGGACTGTCTTCACCACTTTTTTAAGGAGAATGAAGAGACCATTCCAAAAGTTGACCATAGCCATAGGACATTCTTGATAAGTTGGAGTCTTCCTGCATAAGACAAATACTTTGATTCCCAAGACCTGATTCTCATAGTGAGTCTTTCAACTTGGTTGTAATGAGTGGGACACCAAGATATATAACTGGAAGAGACCCTTCTGTAAAACCCAGTTTAGCATGAATGACAGAAGAAATCTCTGGGCTCACCCCCGATAAGAACTGTTGGCTCTTTGAAATATTTGGTTGAAGCCCCGATAGCTCTTGGAAAATGGCCAAAGCTTCCTTAAGAACATGCACGCTATTTCTCTCTCCTTTACAGAACAAGAGTAGGTCATCAGCAAAGCACAGATTGACAAAGTTAAGCTCTTTGCACCTCCAATGGAACTGGAACTCTGAGTGTTTAGCTGCAAAGCTCAAGATCCCTGTCAAGACCTCCATGATGATGACGAAGATGTAAGGAGAGATTGGATCCTTTTGTCTAATTCCTTTAGCACCCTAAAGTAACCATGCAGCTCACCATTTATATTCACTGAGTATGAGGGAGAAGAAAGGCACTCCATGTCCCAAGAAATGAAAACATTTGGGAAGCCAAGGCATTGAAAAGCTTTACCTATTAGTGACCAGTTCACACTATCATAGGCTTACTTAACGTCCACCTTGAGAGCACACCTTGGCAAACTAAGTGATCTATGGTAGCTTCTAAGCAATTCTTGGGAGAGAAAAATATTGTCATCCATTCTCCTTCCTGGGATAAAAGCACTTTGGTTCTGACTTACGATGTTGGGTAATACAAGCTTGAGTCTTTCAGCAAGTATTTTTGTGATGCACTTGTAGACTACATTGCAGTAAGAGATAGGTCTAAAGTCCCCAATACTAGTGGGATTAGGGACCTTTGGTATTAAGGTGACTGCAGTAGAGTTAACCTCTTTTAGGAGGTTACCTGTAGTAAATAACTCCAAAACAGCTTTGGTTACATCCCCACCCACCACATGCCATGCTTTCTTAAAGAACCCGGCTGAAAAACCATCTGGTCTAGGAGCTTTGCCACTTACTATACTGAAAATAGCTTGCTTAACCTCATTTTCTTCAATGGGAAGAGCCAAAGGTACAGCCTGATCAGGTCCAAGCTTTCTTGGCAAAGCACAATCAAGTATACTCCAATTGACTCCCATTTCTTCATTTGGTGCACCCAAGAGGTTTTTGTAGTAATCCAAGATATGATCCTGGATCTCCTCATGGGAAGTAAGTAGAGAGCCTTGGCTGTCCAGGTGTGTAATCCTGGTTTTGAATCTATTCTTTTTCATAGCAATGTAGCAATGGGGTGGGGTTAGAACCAAAATATAACATAGTATTAACTAACATAAAAAGACTGAAATTTAAACTAGTGAAGGGTATTTATAGCATAGAACCCTTTCAATTACAAGGAAATCAAATAAAGCAATAGAAAAATGAAGCACTTGCATGGTGGTCTTTAAATGTGAGATCTGAGCCTGAGAGACCATATGAGTAAGTAGAGAGCCCCTAACACCTCCCAAACAACCAAAGCCATTGCAAAATAATATGTAGCAGCACCAAACTGGGGCCCTATGGAAATGCAGCGATGTAACTAAGGTGCATGTAAGAGAGAGGGAATAAAAAAAGGTGGGGGAGGTTGTGGGGGGGGGGGGNTTCAAACAAGTAACCAAGAGATCAATTGTGTCCAATTAGTAGCACATTTGCTCATTAGGGAGTCCCAAACTATTTTAGCATATTCATATTCACATTCAATGAAGAGGTGGGAATGGGATTCATCATGACCCACACAAAACACATAGTCTATAGCATGCGGAGTTGGAGGATGGTTCCACAGAGTAATTTTGTCCCTAGTAGCTAGCTTGTGAAGAATAGCAAGTCAGGAGATAAAACTACACCTCGAAATACTATATTTAAACCAGAGTAGCCTTGCCCATCTTACCTTTTCCCTTGGGGGAGCCAAAATTTTGTAGGTATGAGAAGACGAGTATGATCCATTCGAGCTAGGAGTCCAAACCCAAGGTCTAGTTACTTGAGGTAGAGGTAGTTGGATATTTCTAAGTTCTAGAAGCTCCAATGTATTGGTTGTAGGCTAGTGCCATGGTCCATTATGAATAATTTCACTTACTTCAGAGTCAAGTTGCTTGCAGTACCTGATAAAATTCTTTTTTGCCAAACTTGGGTCGCAAAGGACCTAAGGGGTGCCAGGAATCACTCATGAGGTTGTCCCTACCATTACCTATAGAAGCTTTTCAAAAAGGCAGGAATTTATTTCTAAGCTTAAGAATCTTTCTCCAAACCCAAGATGAGTAGTTAGAAGGGATTGGAGCTAAGAATATGAAGTTTTTCCTTAGAAGATAGATTTGGCACCAATTTTTCCATCATGAGTGCTTCGATATCATGATTAAAAACCACATGTGCTTGCCACTGCCACCTCATTTTGTAATACCAACTCCTTAAGACCCAAACCCCCTTGGGCCTTATCACAGCATAAATCAACTCAAGCTACCTTGGCACCTGAGTGTGTACTCTCTTCCCTATTCCACAAGTAGTTACTGAGAGTGTCTTGAACCTTCTTTACCACTTTCTTTGGCATGATGAAGAGCCCTGCCCAAAATTGGAACATTGCCAGTAACACTGATTTAATGAGTTGTAATCACCCTGCATAACTAAGAAATTTGGAATCCCAAGAACTAATTTTCTGTGTAATCCTGTCAACTAGTGTGTCATAGTCACTCTTGGGTGATCAAGGGCATTTCTAAATATCTCATTGGCAATTGTCCTAGAGGGAAGCCCAATATAGATAGAATATCAACTATGTGTTCCTCTTGGACTCTTGAAAGGAAGATTTGGCTTTTTAGCTTGTTGGATTGAAGGTCAGAAATGTATTGAAAGAGCTCTAGGGTGTCTTTAATGGTTTGTACTAACTCCTTAGTCCCTTTGCAGAGTTAAGCAAATCATCAAGAAAGCAAATGTTTACAATTTTTAGCTATTCACACCTCCAATAGAATTGTAGAAAGCTAGTAAGGACCCCCATGATAATCACAAACAGGTAAGGGGAGATGGGATCCCCTTGCCTTATCCTTTGGCTCCTCTAAAGTGGCCATGAAGCTCCCCATTAATCTTAATAGAGTAAGATGGAGAGGATATGCACTCCATTATCCAGGAGATGAAAGGATCTGAGAAATTGAGGCATTGTAGAGCTTTACCAATTAACACCCAGTTCACACTGTCATATGCTTTCTTTAAATCCACTTTTAATGTACACCTTTACATTCCCAAAGATCTATGATAGCTCCTAAGAATTTCTTGTTAGAGGAAGATATTGTCAACTACCCTTCTATCTTGAATGAAAGCACTTTGATTCTGAATTATGAGACTAGGCAGCAAGAGCATCATTCTTTCAGTGAGGATTTTAGTAATGCATTTGTATAAGACATTACAACAGAAAATGTATCTAAAATCACCAATAGAGGTGGGGTTTGGGACCTTAGTAAAGCTGTAGAATTAATTTCTTTCAAGAGGTTCCCAATCTGAAAGAACTCCAAAACAACTTGAGTCACACACACCCTACAATATGCCAAGCTTTTTTGAAGAAATTAGCTGGAAACCCACCAGGTCCTGGGGCTTTGTCACTTCCCATACTACAAATAGTGCTTTTTGACCTCCTCAACAATGATAAGAGAAATTAAAATGTTGCCTTGTGACACATCCAGTTTGTTTGAGAGAGCCCTTTCCAAAATGCTCCAATTTATAACTGGTGGTGGGTTAGGGTTCCCAAAAGGTCAACATAGTATTGTAAGATGTGGTCCTTAACTTCCTTAGGGTAAAAAATGGTTGATCCTTGGTGTGTCAAATTTTTACTTCTTGACTTAATTCTCCTCTTTTTCATATTTTGAAAGAAGAGAGAAGAATTCTGGTCTAAAAGATTTAGCCATTGAACTCTTGATTTTTGTTTGTAGAATCTTTCTTCAGCGTGTCTGAGCTTAATATATTCAATGTGCAAGCTTCTCTTGTCCAATTAAAGCTGCATTAGTTGGATCAGAAGCTAACTAAACTTGAACTTGGTCAAGTTTGGCCCTAGCTAGCTTGGCCTAGAAGGTAGATCATTGCAGAACTAATTATTGAATTCTCTTAAAACCACTTTCACAGCTCTGAGCTTTTTTCTAACCTTGAACATTGCACAACCAGTCACTTGGGTACCCCATGCTTGTTCAACTATTCCCTAAAATCCTTGTCTGTCCATCCAAAAGTTAAAGAATTAGAAAGCTATCATAGGTGATATGAACGTCACCGTCGCTTTGTGATGAAACCCGAAAACAATGATGGTTCAAGAACCCAATGATCGATTTTAAAGAAGAAGAAACCCGACCCGTTTTCTATGACACAAAGAGAACCTTAGGTATAAGACCTAAGACACAAATTGATGCTTCGAAAAGAACCAAAGGTATGGTTTAGATGCCACACTCAAGAGCAAGAAATGGGGGATTGTTTAGGGGTGGAATGTGTGGGGGATGAGGGAGAGGAGTGATTTGGGGAGTTTGAGGTGGAGCTAGGGTTGGATTGAGGGAGAGATGGGTCTGTAGCATGGGGATAAGGAGAATGTGTTTTAGCTGCCGGATGAAATCACAATCATGATCAAAGATATCACACTTCTCACACTTCTTTGATAGGCCCTCATACTCTACAAAAACATCAATTGGATCCCATCCTTCAATACCAAGATCAATATCAAGATGCTTAAGGATTCTTGACTTGGTTGAAATCTCAACACAGACTCTAGCGAAGTCTCTTTTCACTCCTTTTGCAGTCAAGTGATCCGGGTAGAGTTATGAATTTGTATTTCCTGGGGTATGCCCCTTGTACATGTGTAAGTATCTTTTGGTTTATTGAATTTGTTTACAAAAAAAAAAGTGATCCGAGTATAGGGGTTTACCCACTGCACTAGCAATGTAGCTAAGAGCTTCACAGGTTCTCAACTCAAGGGGAACATTCAAAAGTTTCTCCCAAATGGGGACTTAGCTAACTTTTCCTTTGTGAATTTGACATTAGGCTCCCATGGTTGAAGAATAAGAGGTTTCCCTAATAAATGCCAAGGTCCATCTTTAAAGAAATAATCTCGGTGTTCTAATTTATCAAATTTGAAATAGAAGAGTCCTTTGGAAGCTTGAACATCAAGGAGACCTCTCCCTTTCCAAAGCTGCAACGCAATCCTCTTAACCAAGTGTAATGGAGTTGTTTTACACACAAAATAGCCAACCAAACAAGTCTCCCATTTGGCAAAGCTGTCTTTGGTAACAAAGTCAGGGAGCTTAACAACGACCCTATGTTCTTCGTAAATTGTAGACTCCTGAAACTCAAGCTCAAACCTACTAGGTTGGTTTCTCTTAACTTTATCAGCCCAAGATCCATCCTTTTGTTGAGCTTTAGGTGAATCTTCACAAAGTTTATGGTAGATAATGTTGCCCTTAAAGGTTTCAGAAATACCCTTAGCAGCCTCCTCCTTATTCTTTAAAGGTTTCAAAGGTTTGGGGTGAAGGATAATACTCACAATTTCATCTAAACCCCTGAGTAAAAGCATATAACTCAAGATCATCAACTACTTGATTGTATTCTTGAAAAATGGAAGAATGAGGTTTTTGAGCTGTTCGAGAAGATGAAACTGACGTGGAGGTGTCCTTTCCATGCTTAGGTGGTAGTACAAAGGTAACTGAAACATACTCCAAGGATGTCTTAAGCAAAGGCAAAGTCAAATCCCCTTTATGTTCAGGTACAACTGTAATTATGAGAGGATGTCCTTGCTCCGGGTTTTGGGGCAGGTTGCCTGTCCTTAATGAAGCTGACGTGGAGGAGTCATATCCATGCTTAGGTGGTAGTACAAGGGTACCTAAAACGTGCTCCAAGGATGTCTTGGGCAAAGGCAATATCAAATCACCTTTATCTTCAGGTACAGCCACAATTAAGACTAATTGTCCTTTCTCCGGGTTTTGGGGCAGGCTGTCTGTCCTTGTAAGTAAAGTTTTAGCTTTGTTGTTGCCCAAGGTATGCGAGAGTAGGTGTCCTTTCTCCTTTTGCTTTTGTCCTTTCACTTTTTTATCAGAATGCATGTCATTGTCTGTACTCCATGCACACCTAGGGTTAGCTAGAATTGGTGAGGTGGCAGGAGTTGATTGGCTCTCAAGTACAGCCTCATTGACCAATGGACAAAATATTTCACCCTTGTTCATCTCTCTCCTTCGTGATCCTCCTTTGGCCAGAGAACCCTTGGTGATTTGCCTGAGTTTTTCAGACAAGGGAAAGTTTAGTTTTTCCACCATGTAAGTGCTAGCCACATTAGTACAACTTTCCCCATCAATAATCATACTACACACTTTATCATTAACAAGGCATCTAGTATGAAAAATATTTTCTCGTTGTACCTTCACATCTTCTTTGGTTAGGGAACTAAGAGCTCTTCTTTTTACTGAAAGTTCTCCATCCACCGGTTCTTTAATGTCACTTGCATCCTCTACTGGTGGCATGGACTCCTCTTTGGAATCACTTTTGATTTCCACATTCTTGCCTTGCAATGATGGTATCTTCATCTTAATGCTATCAAATTATTATCCACCCTCTCGCCAAACCTATATTCTCTAGCTCCATGTCAGAATCCCCTATCTCCAACCCCATGGCCTAATTTGCCAAAGTGAGAATATTGCTCCTCTTCATCAAAGTAGTTCCCAAATTCTTCCTCATACTTAACCCTAGGTGATCGTCTTTCCCTTCGATGTCCTATAGGAGCTCTAGGTTGCTCTACCCATGTTTCAACCCGATCAATCCTCTTATGTAATCGTTCCAGGCCCTCTCCTAACATTCTCTTAAATTCACCCAGTAACGCCTCCATTTGTAACTTCAGCATACCACCTTCTGCCATTCCTCCACTACCATTACTTTTGACATACTTGAAAGAGAATAAGATTAGTAGAAAAAAATGAAGGACCTTACAATCTCTCCCTAACGTGTTTACACACAAAGTTTGAGGTTCACTCAATTTCTCTCGTGTTTCACTCAAAATATTTGGTTTTTACCCTCTGATTTTCTCACACACTCTTGCCTTTTACCACTCTTAGTTTTCTCTTTCGGTTCTTGTTAAACTAATAAACGAATCTGGAATTTTCAAGCAACAACCAAAAGACATAAACAAATCAACACTATGAGAAGATTAGGAAAGGAAACAACTCGGATAAAATTTAGAGATAAGGAAACAAAAGGAGATCAACTTATACTATCTTTTTTTACAGAAGATAAGTTAGGACAAGATAAGGTAAGGATAATATAAGATAAGATGAGATAAACACTAGATAAGACTAGATAAGATAAGATAAGATAAGATGAGATAAACACTAGATAAGACTAGATAAGATAAGATAAGATAAGAAAAAGATAAGATAAGATGAGATAAGATGAGATAAGATTAGATATGATAAGATAAAAAAAGATAAGATAAGATAAGAAACAAGATCAGATAAGTTATGACAAGATAAGATAATATAAGATGAGATGAGAAAAGATAAGATAATTTGACAAGATGAGATATGATATGATGAGATAAGACAATGATAAGATAAGATAAGATAAGAAAAGATATGATAAGATAAGACAAGGATAAGATAAGATAAAATAAGACAAGAAAAGATATGATAAGATAAGACAATGATAGGATAAGATAAGATAAAATAAGATAAGATAAGATAATTTATGATAAGATGAGATAACATATGATATGACAAGATATGACAGTATATGATGAGATAAGATATTGATAAGATAATATAAGATAAGATGGGATAAGAAAACATATGATAAGATAAGACAAGGATAAGATAAGATAAAATGAGATAAGAAAAGATATGATAAAATAAGACAAGGATAAGATAAGGTAAGATAAGAAAAGACAAGATAATTTATGATAAGATTAGATAAGATATGATATGACAAGATATGATGAGATAAGATGATAACTAAAAAAATGGAAATTTGAATTTGAAATTTGAAATTCTGTATTTTTAGATGAAACTGCAGAGAAAAATTAAACACCTCATGAAGTGATCAAAACGATGAAATCTGGCTTCGCAATGAACGTACAGATTGTAGATCTCGAAAATCCGTTCGATGTGATATGCAATATAGAATATTTTGACTCCCGAATCCAAAGTTATGATCTTTTTTCCAGAACCACCGTCAAATCAGAAAAAAATCAGAATTAAATCTGACTCTAGAGAACCAAAAAGCTCTGATACCAAATGATATGAACCTCACCATCGCTTTGCGATGAAACTAGATAACAATGATGGTTCAAGAACCCAATGATCGATTTTAAAGAAGAAGAAACCCTGACCCATTTTCTTTGACACAAAGAGAACCTTAGGTATAAGACCTAAGACCCAAATTGATGCTTCGAAAAGAACCAAAGGTATGGCTTAGACGCTGCACTCAATAACAAGAAGGAAAAGTGAGTGATAAGTCTAGGTTTTAGACGCCACAAGAATATTCTTGATAAGTCTGAAAAGTTCTAAGAAGAACCAAAGAGAAAACTCTCTCTTTTTTTCATTCTTAATCTCTCTTTGTTTTTCATTCTCTCTTTTCAACTTCAATTGATCTTCTTGAACTTGTTTTGGGGTGAGGGGGACAAGAGTAATGTGTTTCTTAACAATTACAATGGCTTAGATGGCAAAAAGAAAGTGAATTTGTGAGGAATATCCATTAGAAGGCACGGCTCAACATTGAAAAGAGAACCGAGCATTATGCCAAGCAAGCAAACAAAGCAAGGGAAAAAATTATCTTTGAACCAGAGATTGGGTATGGCTGCACATGAGAAAAGAGAGATTTTCCAAACAAAGGAGGTCTAAATTGCAGCCAAGGGGTGACGGACCATTCCAAGTCCTTGCATGAATCAATGACAATGCCTACAAGCTAGACCTGCCAGGTGTGTATAATGTAAGTGCTAAATTTAATGTGACTGACTTGTCCCCATTTGATGTAGGTGACGATTTGAGGACAAATCTTTCTCAAGAGGGAGGGAATGATGAGGATCGAGTTGTACAAGCTCAAATGATGGATCCATTTCAAGTAACAAGCGGTCCAATCATAAGAGCTAGAGGAAAGAGGATGACTGAAGCACTCAATGGGCTAGTGGAGCAAGTGGAGGCCCAAAATATTGTACTCACCAGGAAGATCAAGCTTGTAGTTATCATTCAAAAGAATGAAAGAGGGATATGAATGGGAAAAAACCATTAAAAGTAAACATGGATTGCATGACTGGTTTGTAATGATATATGGTTTAACTAGTTCACCTAGTACACTCATGAGGTTGATCAATCATGTCTTGTGTGCGTTCATGGGAAAATTTATGGTAGTTATCATTCAAAAGAATTTAAGGCAATGGGAGAAATGTTTACATTTTAAGTTTGCATATAATAGGTTTCTTCATTTTAACACTTCTTCCTTTTCAGAATTAGACATCTCCACACTTGTTTGGGCCTCCACTTGCTCCACTAGCCCATTGAGTGCTTCAGCCATCCTCTTTGCTCTAGCTCTTGTGATTGGACCGCTCGTGACTTGAAATGGATCCATCATTTGAGCTTGTACAACCGGATCCTCATCAATTTACAAGAACACCAAAGCTTTAGGACAAGTGCAGCTCAAGCTTAATACAACTTAATTCTAGTCCAAGTTACTAATGGGTTTAATTAAGTACGTAATGGGCCACTTTTATGTTTTCTATATGGGCTGGATGAAATTTGACTTTATTTAGAGTCCATTAGTTTTATTTAGCTTAATATAGTCTATTCTTAATTATTATTTAAAATATAATTAGGCTAGTTTTCTATTTTTGTGTTTTAAGGTTGTTAGGAAACATTTGTTTTTAGGAAACTTTTGTAAGCGCTATAAATATGCCTTGGTAGAATGTTTTAGGGGTCCAGAATTTTATTTTTTAAAACCTAAATGTTGTTTTTGCTATTATCTTTGTGTTCTTGAGTAGAATACATGCTTTAAGAAGAATGGGAATGCCATGTAGTGGGTTTCTAGATAGAGAAGCTCTCCTTTCTCTCTAGAATCTTGAGACTCCGAGGGTTTCATTTCCTCCTCGAAGGAGGAGGGGGAACTCTCCTCCTGTTTTCAGCCATGGTGAATGAGGATTATTTTGTAAACCACCAGTTAGAGCATCTTCTAGCTCTAGCTTGGAGGATTCTTCAAGCATGGAAATTATTTCAGTCAACAAAGTTAAGGAAACCAAGGAAGTTGGTGAGAAAAAAGTGTGTGTTCGTGTGACTGAAGCTGTTGATGCACGCATCAATGGTGTTGGTAAGGAGCTGACTACTTGTTTTGGCACTATTAGCTACAACCTAAACTCACCAAATATGAGAGAGAATGTTCAAATAGCCATTATTGGCAATGATGAGACTATCTCAAGCTTAAATGCGGAGCATTTATCACAAGTCAAAGGTTTGGATTAGCTTTCAATGCTATGTGAGAACATTCCTTTGCCCCCTTCTTCTCAGGTACATAGTGACAAGTTATTACTTAATTCTAGTGTTATAAGGGTCCCTTCATCTCTTGGTGGAGCTCCATTGCTTTGTCAATAAAAATTTTATTGGCTCTTCTAAGGATAAAGAGCACATTTTAAAGCCAACAACCACCTTCCCTTTGGCCAAGGGAGGAGCACGGAGGAGGGAGGTGAACAAGGGTGTGAGCCTTTGTCCAGTGGATAATGAGCATGTACAAGAGAGCCAATCAATTTCTGCCACCTCATTACCAAAGCATGCTAAACCTAGCTATGCATGGGGATTAAGCATGGACATGCAATCTGAATTTAATGTTAAAGGACAAGCAAGTAAGGTGGAAGGACACGGGTTAGACTAGACTTTGCATGATTTGGATAACCCTAGGCTGCCAGGTACATACAAACAACCACAAAACCCGGAGTAAGGACATTCTCTCTTTAATGCGGCTGTACCTGCAAGTAAAGGGGATTTGACCTTGCCTTTGCACAAGACAACCTTGGAGAATGTATCAGGTACCATTTTACAGACTTTGCATGATTTGGGTAACCCTAGGCTGCCAAGTACAGACAAACAGCCACAAAAGCCGAAGCAAGGACATTCTCTCTTTAATGCGGTTGTACCTGCAAGTAAAGTGGATTTGACCTTGCCTTTGCCCAAGCCAACCTTGGAGAATGTATCAGGTACCTTGTACATACTTTGCATGATTTGGGTAACCCTAGGCTACCAAGTATAGACAAACACCCACAAAACTCATAGCAACGACATTCTCTTTTTAATTTGACCTTGCCTTTGGATGAGACAACCTTGAAGAATGTTTCAGGTACCCCAGTACTACATCCCAAGCATGGTGAGAAGACCTCCATGTCAGCTTCATCTTCTCCAACAGCTCGAAGACCTCACTCTTCTATTTTTCCAAAATACAATCAAGTAGTCACTGAGGGTTTTTCTAGAGAGAGAAGCTCTCCCTTCTCTCTAGAAACCAGGTGAGGGTTTTCTGTTGCTCCTCCTCCGGGAGGAGCTGAGTTTAGTTTCTAAAAATTGTGAATGATGCTTATTTTGAAACTAAGACTAAGCAAGGTTCAAAGATCAGTAAGAAAAGTTTAGGCAATATGAGCTCTAAATCTCATGAAGCTGTTCTAAAGTTTAATGGAGATGGGAGTTCCATGCTGGAAAACCCAGAAGTCAGAGTTACTTCTAGATCTTCCTTGGAGGAATCTCCAAGTTTTTGGACAAGATTTTAGTTATGGAGAACAAAGAATTTGGTGAAAAGAAATTGTGTGTACGTGCACTAAATATGGCGGAAGCACTTGATTCTAGTTTAAAGGAGATGGCGAGGAGCATGCTACTTGTTTTGGCACCTTTAGCTCAACCTTAACTCACCAAATAAGGGAGGAAATGTCCAAATGGCCATTAATGGCAATGATGAGGCTGCTTCTAGCTTTAATGAGGAGCAAGTCAAACATTTGGATGAGCTTTCAATGTCTTGTGGGAACATATCTTTGGTCCCTTCTTCTCAGGTATACAATGACTTGTTACTGGATTCTAGTGCTTTAATGGCCTCTTCATCCTTTGGTGGAGCCCCATGTTTTGTAAATGAAGCTTTTACAGGTGCTTCTGAGGACAAGAAGCATGTTCAGAAGCAAACAAGCTTTCCCTTATCTGAAAAACTCAGGCAAATCACCAAGGGTTCACTGGCCAAAGGAGGAGCACGAAGGAGAGAGATTAATAAGGGTGAAATCTTTTGTCCATTGGTCAATGAGGCTCTACTTGAGAGCCAATCAACTTCTGCCACCTCACCAATTCTAGCTAACCCTAGCTGTGTATGGAGTAAAGACAATGACATGCATTCTGATCAAAAAGTGAAAGGACAAAAGCAAAAGGAGAAAGGCACCTACTCTTGCATACATTGGGCAACAACAAAGCTAAAACTTTGCTTGCAAGGACAGACAGCCTGCCCCAAAACCCGGAGGAAGGACAATCACCCTTAATTGCGGTTGTACCTGAAGATAAAGGGGATTTGACATTGCCTTTGCCTAAGACATCCTTGGAGCACGTTTTAGGTACCCTTGTACTACCACCTAAGCTTGGTATTGAAGGATGGGATCCAATTGATGTTTTTGTAGAGTATGAGGGCCTACCAAAGAAGTGTGACAAGTGTGATATCTTTGATCATGATTGTGATTTCATCCGGCAGCTAAAACACATTCTCCTTATCCCCATGCTACAGACCCATCTCTCCCTCAATCCAACCCTAGCTCCACCTCAAACTCCCCAAATCACTCCTCTCCCTCATCCCCCACACATTCCACCCCTAAACAATCCCCCATTTCTCCCTCACTTCTCCCAAACCAACACAACACACACAATCAGAACAAAACCCTGGTGTTTGGTCCCATTGTACAACCCTATATCTAGTGGAAAGTTTGTTTCTCAAAGCCAACCATGAGATAAAGCTGCACCTTGGGATGTGGTCAAAGGTGATATGGTTCAGGATTACACACCCAGGACAACCAAGGCTCTCTACTTACTTCCCATGAGGAGATCCAGTATCATATCTTGGATTACTATAAAAACCTCTTGGGTACACCAAATGAAGGAATGAGAGTCAATTGGAGCATACTTGATTGTGCTTTGCCAAGAAAGCTTGAACCTGATCAAATAAGTGTGAGAAGTGTGATATCTTTGATCATGATTGTGATTTCATCCAGCAAGCTAAAACACATTCTCCTAATCCCCAATCTGCAGCCCCATCTCTACCACAATCCAACCCTAGCACCACCTCAAACTCCCCAAATCACTCCTCTCCCTCATCCCCCACACATTCCACCCCTAAAAAATCCCCCATTTCTCCCTCACTTCTCCCAAACACACCTCCCTCAACCCATTTGGATGATGACAGTGGCTGGATTGAGATTCAATCCAAGAGATCAAGGAAGAAAGTCAACTCAGAAGTGGGACTTGAGTTGGCCTTAGTGCAAGACCAAGACATAGTTGAAGCTTCCCCACTAAGGGTGGAACCTATTGAGCACTCAACTGAGGAAGAAGAGGATAATCTTGCTGTCGTGAGTAAGAACCAAGAGCTTTCCACCCCTTCTCCTTCTCTAAAGCAGAAAGAAGAAGAAGAAGAAGGTCAATGGCACACCACACCCTGCAAAGGGTAGAGATAAAGGAGTTGCAGCTAGTGGGGAAACCCACAACCCACACATTCATGTTTAATCTTGCTACTTGGGACATTAGGGGGCTCAATGACTCCTTGAAACAAGCTGCTGTGAGGAAGATTTGTAAGAATTTCAATCTTTCTCTTTGTTCTTTACTTGAAACTAAAGTGAAAAACTTTAAATTCACTAATCTTGCTAAGGCCATTTTTCCTAATTGGGAGGTGGTAGCAAACTACAATTTTACTGCAGGGGGTAGAATTTGAGTTGCTTGGGACCCAAAAGTACTTGATGTAATAGTTTTGGATACTAGTGACCAAGTTATATTTTGTAAGCTTACTATTAAGCATTCTAATATTGTATGTTATATCACATTCGTATATGCTTCAAATTCTAAAGTGATCAGGAAGAAGCTTTGGGAATCCTTGTGCTCCCACCACTCACTCACTTCTCATGCCCCACGGCTTATCACCGGAGATTTCAATGTTATTGCCTCCCCTAGAGAGAAATCAGGAGGAGCTAAGGGATGGGATGAAGGCATCTTTGACTTCAACAAAGAGTAGTGTCATCTGTGTCATAGTTCTTTGGAGTTCCAAAGCCTTAATCTTATTATTTGTGAGGACCTTAGAATCTCTAATTTTACCCTCAAAGATTCTGGAATTTCTTTCTCTCCATATATAGTAGATGAAAGCAGTGATAGCTAGCTTGACCAAGACTCCCTTGAGTGACTTCCCTTTTGCATTGGCAAGCATCCAATCTACAAATTGACCCCAATCCATGGCTTGGAAAAGGTCACATTTGGTCACAAGTGAGGACCATAATTTAGAAGCATAACCACAATTGACAAACAAGTGCTCATTTGACTTCTTGAAGCCAACACAACACACTCAATCTGTGCATAAACTTGGGGTATGATCCCATTGTGCAACCATATCTAGAGTGGCAAGATTATTTTGTAATGCCAGCCAAGAGATAAAGTTGCACCTTGGGATGTGTTTGGACAACCATATTAATTTATCCCACTTTACAATAGGTTTTGAGGGGGATAATGCCTTATAGGTCAAGGTCAGAGAAAATTCCCCATTCTGCCTTGCATTCCATTGCCAAATATCTTGCCTATGAGTTAATGGGGTGGTATGGGAACACTCCTGATCTCAAGAAGCTCACAAAGAGATCGAGATGAAGAGAGAGGGAGAGAGAGGGAGAGAGTTAGAGAGAGAGACTCTAAGAGAGTGAGAGAGAGACAGAGAGAGAGATGTAGAGAGAGTTAGAGAGAAGGAGAGAGGGAGACATAAAAGGTAGAGGGAGAGAGATGGAGAGAGAGAGGGAGAGGGAGAGAGAGTGCGAGAGAGAGTCAGAGTGGGAGAAAGAGAGAGAGAACGGGAGAGAGAGGGAGGGAAAGGGTTATAGAAGAAGGGTTAGAGAGAGATAGAGATAGGAAGAGAGAGTCAGCGCTAGAGAGAGATAGAGGGAGGTAGAGAGAGAGTCGGAGACAATTAGAGAGATACAAGAGACAAAGAGAGGGAGAGAGAGAGGGAGTGAGATAGAGATAAAGAGAGGGAGATTTTTATATATATATATATATATTAGAGAGAGGGGGAGGGGAAGAGAGAGAGAGTCTGAGAGAGAGAGAGAGGGAGAGAGGGAGAGTGAATGAGGGAAAGAGAGAGAAAGAGAAAGAGAGAATGAGTGAGATAGCGAGACGAAGAGAGAGAGAGAGAGACGGAGAGAGAGATAGTGAGTGAGAGAGAGAGAGAGATAGAGATGGCGATAGAGGGGGAGAGTGACAGAGAGTGAGCGAGAGAGAGAGAGGGAGAGAAAGACAGAGAGGGAGAGAGAGAGAATAGAAAAGAGAGAAAGAGATAGGGATTGAGAGTTAGAATGTGTGTCTTTGTGCGTGTGTGTGTGTGTGTGTGTGTGTGTTTGAGAGATAGATGAAGGGTGGGAGAGAGATAAAGATAGAGATAGTAAGTGAAAGAGAAAGAAAAAGAGCGAGAGATAGGGTGAAAGAGAGAAAGAGTGAGAGAGAGAAAGAGAGTGAAAGAAAGATAATGAGAAGGGGGGGAGATAGAGAGTCAGAGAGAGTGTGAGAGAGAGATAGAGAGAGGGAGAGCAAGAGAGAGAAAGATAGATAGATAGAGAGGGTGTGTGAGTGAGGGAGACACGAAGAGAAGGAGAGAAGGATAGAGAGAGGGAGAGAGTTAAATAGGGTGTGTGAGTGAGGGAGACACGAAGAGAGGGTGTGTGTGTGTGTGTGTTTGTTTGTTTGAGAGATAGGAGGGTGGGAGAGAGATAAAGAGAGAGAGTGAGGGGAAGAAAAAGAAAAAGACCGAGAGATACCGTGAAAGAGAGAAAAAGAGAGTGAGAGAGAGTGTGTGTGAAAGAAATGAGAGAGAGGGGGAGAGAGAGAGAGAGATAGAGTCAGAGAGAGGGAGAGCAACAGAGAGAGATAGAGAAAGATAAATAGATAGAAAGATAGAGAGGGTGTGTGAGTGAGGGAGAGAGGAAGAGAGGGAGAGAAGGATAGAGAGAGGGAGAGAGGGAGATAGAGCAAGAGGGAGATAGAAAGTGGGGGAGAGAGATAGAGATAGAGAGACAGTGAGGGAAGAGAAAGAAAAAGAGTGACAGATAGCGTAAGAGAGAGAGAGAGTAAGAGAAAAAGATAGCGGGGGAGAGATAAAAAGAGAGATAGAGAGTCACAGAGAGAGAGAGAGTGTGTGTGTGAGTGAGAGATAGAGAGAATAAGAGAAAGAGAGAGCCGGGGGAGAGATAAAAAGAGAGATAGAGAGTCACAGAGAGAGAGAGAGTGTGTGAGTGAGAGATAGAGAGAGAGGGAGAGAGGGGAAGAGCGAGAAAGAGAGAGAGAGAGAGAGAGAGAGAGAGAGAGAAATATATAGATAGATAGAGAGGGTGTGTGTGAGTGAGAGAGAGGGGAAAAGAGGGAGAGAGAGTCTGATAGAAAGAGAGAATGAGAGAGGGAGACAGCGAGGGAAAGAGGGAAGGAGAGAGAGTGAGAGAGAAAAAGATAACGAGTGAGGGAGAGAGAGAGAAAGATAACGAGTGAGTGAGGGAGAGAGAGAGAAAGATAACGAGTGAGTGAGGGAGAGAGAGAGAGAAAGATAACGAGTGAGTGAGGGAGAGAGAGAGATAGAGATGGAGATTGAGAGGAGAGTGAGAGAGATGGAGATAGAGAGGGAGAGTGAGAGAGAGGGAGAGCGAGAGAGAGGGAGAGAGAGGGAGAGAGAGACATAGAGGGAGAGAGAGAATAAAAAAGAGAGAAAGAGATAGGGATTAAGAGTTAGAGTATGTGTTGTGTGTGTGTGTGTGTGTGTTTGAGAGATAGAAGGAGGGTGGGAGAGAGATAAAGAGAGAGATAGTGAGGGAAAGAGAAAGAAAAAGAGTGAGAGATAGCGCGATAGAGAGAAAAAGAGAGTGAGAGAGTGAGAGAAAGATAGAGAGGGGGGAGAGAGAAAGAGAGAGATAAAGAGTCAGAGAGAGTGTGAAAGAGAGATAGAGATTGAGAGCAAGAGAGAGAGAGTGAGAGATAAATAGATAGATAGATATAGAGGGTGTGTGAGTGAGGAAGAGAGGAAGAGATGGAGAGAAGGATAGAGAGAGGGAGAGAGAGAGATAAAGCAAGAGGGCGATAGAGAGTGGGGGAGAGAGATAGAGATAAAGTGAGAGAGAATCTTAGAGAGAGAGGGAGAGTAAATGAGGGAAAGAGAGAGGAAGAGAAAGAGAGAGTGAGTGAAAGAGCGAGACGAAGAGAGAGTTTGTGAAAGAGCGAGACGAAGAGAGAGAGAGAAAGAGAGACGGAGAGAAAGATAGCGAGTGAGTGAGAGAGAGAGATAAGATGGAGATAGAGAGGGAGAGTGTGAGAAATAGAGAGAGCGAGAGAGAGAGGGAGAGAAAGACAGAAAGGGAGAGAGAGAATAAAAGGGAGAGAAAGTGATAAGGATTGAGAGTTAGAGTGCATGTGTTTGTGTGTGTGTGTGTGTGTGTGTGGTTGAGAGATAGAAGGAGGGTGGTAGAGAGATAAAGAGAGAGACAGTGAGGGAAAGGAAAGAAAAAGAGCGAGAGATAGCGCGAAAGAGAGAAAAAGAGAGTTAGAGAGAGAGTAAGAGAAAGAGAGAGAGAGAGAGTAAGAGAAAGAGAGAGGGGAGAGAGAAAGAGAGATAGAGAGTCACAGAGAGAGATAGTGTGAGATAGAGTTAGAGAAAGAGGGAGAGAGGGAGAGCGAGAGAGAGAGAGAGAAATATATAGATAGATAGAGAGGGTGGTTGTGAGTGAGGGAGAGGGGAAAAGAGGGAGAGAGGGGGAGAGGGAGAGAGAGAGCCTGATAGAAAGAGAGAATGAGAGAGGGAGACAGCGAGGGAAAGAGGGAAGGAAAGTGAGAGAGAGAGCGTGAGAGAAAGATAGCGATTGAGTGAGAGAGAGAGATGGAGATGGATGGAGAAGGAGAGAGAGAGAGAGGGAGAGAAAGACATAGAGGGAGAGAGAGAAAGAATAAAAAAGAGAGAAAGAGATAGGGATTGAGAGTTAAAGTGCGTGTCTTTATGTATGTGCGTGCGTGTGTGTTTGAGAGATAGAAGGAGGGTGGGAGAGAGATAAAGAGAGAGATAGTGAGGGGAAGAGAAAGAAAGAGACCGAGAGATAGCGTGAAAGAAAGAAAAAGAGAGTGAGAGAGAGTGTGTTTGTGAAAGAAAGAGAGAGGGTATGTGAGTGAGGGAGAGAGGAAGAGAGGGAGAGAAGGATAGAGAGAGGGAGAGAGAGGGAGAGAGCGAGAGGGAGATAGAGAGTGGGGGAGAGAGATAGAGATAGAGAGACATTGAGGGAAAGAGAAAGAAAAAGAGCGATAGATAGCGCGGAAGAGAGAAAAAGAGAGTAAGAGAGATAGAGTAAGAGAAAGAGAAAGAGGGGGTGAGAGAAAGAGAGAGATAGAGAGTCATAGAGAGAGAGTGTGTGAGTGAGAGATAGAGAGAGAGAGGGGGGAGCGAGAGAGAGAGAGAGAGAGAGAGAGAGATTTATAGATAGATAGAGAGGGTGTGTGTGAGTGAGGGGGAGGGGAAAAGAGGGAGAGAGAGAGAGTCTGACAGAAGGAGAGAATGAGAGAGGGAGACAGCGAGGGAAAGAGGGAAGGAGAGAGAGTGAGAGAGAGAACGTGAGAGAAAGATAACGAGTGAGTGAGAGAGAGAGAGATAGAGATGGAGATAGAGAGGGAGAGTGAGAGAGTGAGAGAGTGAGAGAGAGAGAGAGGGAGAGAAAGACAGAGTGGGAGAGAGAGAGAATAAAAAAGAGAGAAAGAGATAGGGATTGAGAGTTAGAGTACGTGTTGTTGTTGTCATTGTGTGTGTGCGCGTGTGTGTGTGTGTGTGTGTGTGTTGGAGAGATAGAAGGAGGGCGGGAGAGAGATAAAGAGAGAGAAAGTGAGGGAAAGAAAAAGAAAAAGAGCGAGAGATAGCGTGAAAGAGAGAAAAAGAGAGTTAGAGAGAGAGTAAGAGAAAAAGAGAGAGGGGAGAGAGAAAGAGAGAGATAGAGAGTCACAGAGAGAGTGTGAGATAGAGATAGAGAGAGGGAGAGAGAGAGAGAGAGAGAGATAGAAATATATAGATAGATAGAGAGGGTGTGTGTGAGTGAGGGAGAGGGGAAAAGAGGGAGAGAGAGAATCTGATAGAAAGAGAGAATGAGAGAGGGAGACAGCGAGGGGAAGAGGGAAGGAGAGTGAGTGAGAGAGAGAGCGTGAGAGAAAGATAGCTAGTGAGTGAGAGAGAGAGCGTGAGAGAAAGATAGCTAGTGAGTGAGAGAGAGAGATGGAGATGGAGAGAGAGAGGGTGAGAGAGAGAGCGAGAGAGAGAGAGGGAGAGAGAAAGACAAAGGGAGAGAGAAAGAATAAAAAAGAGAGAAAGAGATAGGGATTGAGAGTTAGAGTGTGTGTCTTTATGTGTGTGTGTGTGTGTGTGTGTGTTTGAGAGATAGAAGGAGGGTGGGAGAGAGATAAAGAGAGAGATAGTGAGGGGAAGAGAAAGAAAAGGACCGAGAGATAAGAAAGGCTACTTGTGAAAGTTAAGAAAGGCTACTTCTTGGGTCTTATGTTGAAGCTTATGTTCAGCTCGTTTGTCTACCATATCTGGAGAGAGAGAAATAATCGAGTCTTTGAGGGCAAAATGAGGGACAAGAAAGTGGTCTCGGCTTGCATTAGAAATGCCATTAAAGGTAGATTTTTGAGTCTTAAAGGATTTTCTGTGACTGAAGATAACAAAACCATTCAGCTTGCCTGGGGATTGAATGCCTCTATTTTTGACAATTAAGCTTGGTTCTTCTATTTCTTTAGGCTGTTATCTCTTGTAATCTTCTGTTAGTGTTTGGGTGCCTCCAGCTTGTGTGTTGGCTGATTCCTTTTTTTGTTTTTTTTCCTGGGGTATGCCCCTTGTATATTTGTATGTTTCTTCTTCGGTTTATACAATTTTTTAATTTACCGGAAAAAAAAAGGACTGAGAGATAGCATGAAAGAGAGAAAAAGAGAGGGGGAGAGAAAGAGAGAGATAGAGAGTTAGAGAGAGAGAGAGGGTGAGATTGAGAGAGTGAGAGCAAGTGAGAGAGAGAGATAGAGAGAGATAAATAGATAGATAGATGGAGAGGGCGTATGAGTGAGGGAGAGAGGAAGTGAGGGAGATAAGGATAGAGAGAGGGAGAGAGAGAGAGAGCAAGAGGGAGATAGAGAGTGGGGGAGAGAGATAGAGATAGAGAGTGAGGGAGAGAAAGAGAGAGAGAGAGAGAGGGAGAGACGGAGAGTAAATGAGGGAAAGAGTGAGAAATAGAAAGAGAGAGTGAGTGAGAGAGCGAGATGAAGAGAGAGAGAGAGAGAGAAAGAGAGAGACGAAGAGAAAGATAACGAGTGAGTGAGAGAGAGATAGAGATGAAGATAGAGAGGGAGAGTGTGAGAAAGAGAGAGAGAGAGAGAGAGAGAGAGAGAGAGAGAGAGAAGGAGAGAAAGACAGAGAGGGATAGAGAGAGAATAAAAGGGAGAGAAAGAGATAGGTATTGAGAGTTAGAGTGCGTGTGTTTGTATGTGTGTGTGTGGTTGAGAGATAGGAGGGTGGTAGAGAGTTAAAGAGAGAGACAGTGAGGGAAAGAGAAAGAAAAAGAGCGAGAGATAGCGCGAAAGAGAGAAAAAAAGAGTAAGAGCAAGAGAGAGGGGGAGCGAGAAAGAGAGAGAGTCACGGAGAGAGAGAGAGTGAGTGAGAGATAAAGAGAGGGAGAGCGAGAGAGTCACCCTAGTAGACCATATCACAGCTAGGGTGAACTCTTGGAAGTCTAACTACGTTTCTTATGCTGAAGATTATAGTTGGTTAAATCCGCGCTCTGTGCTATTTTTCAATACTGGGCTAGCTTATTTATTCTTCCCAAGAAGATCTTAAATATGATTCAGGTGGTTATTAGGAATTACTTGTAGAACGCATCAGCTGTAAAGCATTCTGGTGCTAAAGTGGCTTGGAGTGACTTGTGCCTTGATGAGTCTCATGGAGGTTTGGACCTTAGAGATCTCTCTCTAGCTAATGAAGTGGCTGTGGCTAAGCATTTCTGGCTCCTGGTCTCTTTGGATAAAGCTTCCCTTTGGAAGGATTGGTGCAAGTTTTTCTTGATCAAGAAGAGCTCTATCTTCTTGGTTAAGCTTGCCACTAATCCTCCTTGGAGTTGGAGGAAAATTCTGAAAATCAGAGACAAGTTTGCTGGGCATTGCAAAGCTCTTGTGGGAAATGGTGAGCAGATCTCTCTTCTCTTGGACCCTTGGAACCCTTTGGGGGCTCTTTCTCAAAGGTTTGGACATAGGATTCTTTTTGGTACTGGTTGGGATTGGACTACCAAACTACTAAAATCATGCACAAATCGTCTATAGAAGCTAGCTAGGTCGTGAAAACTCCTCACTTGGCTGATTGTTGTTGGCGTTGCCACTCTTGTATTGCCTTCGCATTTTCCTCGTCCACCTCAATTCCTTTAGAACTAATAACAAAGCCAAGAAACACAAGCTTATCCTTGCAAAAGGTGCACTTCTTGAGGTTAGCAAACAAGTTTTCTTCCTTAACACATCTAAAACAGATTTCAAATGCTTAACATGTTCTTGCAAAAGGTGCACTTCTTGAGGTTAGTGTTTGGGTGCCTCCAGCTTGTGTGTTGGCTGGTTCCTTTTTTATTTCTTTTGCATGGGGTATGCCCCTTGTATATTTGTATGTTTCTACTTCGGTTTATACAAATTTTCAGTTTACCGGAAAAAAAGAGCGAGAGAAAGAGAGAGAGAAATATATAGATAGATAGAGAGGGTGTGAATGAGTGAGGGAGAGGGGGAAAGAGGGAGAGAGGGGGAGAGGGAGAGTCTGATAGAAAGAGAGAATGAGAGAGGGAGACAGCTAGGGAAAGAGGGAAGGGGAGAGAGAGAGAGAGAGAGCGTGAGAGAAAGATAGCGAGTGAGTGAGAGAGAGAGAGAGATAGAGATAGAGATGGAGATGGAGATAGAGATAGAGAGGGAGTGTGAGAAAGAGAGAGAGATAGAGAGGTAGAAAAAGACAGAGAGGGAGAGTGAGAGAGAGAGAGAGAATAAAAAAGAGAGAAAGAGATAGGGATTGAGAGTTAGAGTGCGTGTCTTTGTGTATGTGTGTGCGTGTATGTTTGAGAGATAGAAGGAGGGTGGGAGAGAGATAAAGAGAGAGATAGTGAGGGGAAGAGAATGAACTAGACCGAGAGATAGCGTGAAAGAGAGAAAAAGAGAGTGAGAGAGAGAGTATGTGTGAAAGAAAGAGATAGAGAGGGGGAGAGAGAAAGAGAGAGATAGAGAGTGGGAGAGAGAAAGAGAGAGATAGAGAGTCAGAGAGAGAGAGATTGAGAGAGGGAGAGAAAGAGAGATAGAGATAGATAGATAAATAGATAGATAGCTAGATAGGGTGTGTGAGTGAGGGAGAGAGGAACAAAGGGAGAGAAGGATAGAGAGGGAGAGAGAGAGATAGAGCAAGAGGGAGATACAGAGTGGGGGGGAGAGATAGAGATAGAGAGAGCGAGAGAGAGAGAGAGTCTGAGAGAGAGGGAGAGACGAAGAGTAAATGAGGGAAAAAGAGAGAAATATAAAAAGAGTGTGAGTGAGAGAGTGAGACAAGGAGAGAGAGAGAGAGCGAGAGAGAGAGAGAAGGAGAGAAAGACAGAGAGGGAGAGAGAGAATAAAAGGGAGAGAAAGAGATAGGTATTGAGAGTTAGAGTGCGTGTGTTTGTGTGTGTGTGTGTGGTTGAGAGATACAAGGAGGGTGGTAGAGAGATAAAGAGAGAGACAAAGAGGGAGAGAGAAAGAAAAAGAGCGAGAGATAGCGCGAAAGAGAGAAAAAGAGAGTAAGAGAGAGAGTAAGAGCAAGAGATAGGGGGAGCGAGAAAGAGAGGGATAGAGAGTCACTGAGAGAGAGAGTGAGTGAGAGATAAAGAGAGGGAGAGCGAGAGAGAGAGAGAGAGAGAGAGAGAGAAATATATAGATAGATAGAGAGGGTGTGTGTGAGTGAGGGAGAGGGGAAAAGAGGGAGAGAGAGGGAGAGGGAGAGAGAGATAGTGTGATAGAAAGAGAGAATGAGAGAGGGAGACAGCGAGGGAAAGACGGAAGGAGAGAGAATGAGAGAGAGAGAGAGCGTCAGAGAAAGGTAGCGAGTGAGTGAGAGATAAAGAGAGGGAGAGAGAGGGAGAGAGAGGGAGAGAGAGGGAGAGCGAGAGAGAGAGAGAGAGAGATAGATAGATAGAGAGGGTGTGTGTGAGTGAGGGAGAGGGGAAAAGAGGGAGAGGGAGAGAGAGATAGTTTGATAGAAAGAGAGAATGAGAGAGGGAGACAGCGAGGGAAAGAGGGAAGGAGAGAGAGTGAGAGAGAGAGCGTGAGAGAAAGATAGCGAGTGGGTGAGAGAGAGAGATAGAGAGGGAGAAAGAGAGAGAGAGAGAATAAAAAAGAGAGAAAGAGATAGGGATTGAGAGTTAGAGTGCGTGTCTTTGTGTATGTGTGTTCGTGTATGTTTGAGAGATAGAAGGAGGGTGGGAGAGTGATAAAGAGAGAGATAGTGAGAGGAAGACAAAGAAAAAGACCGAGAGATGGCGTGAAAGTGAGAAAAAGAGAGTGAGAGAGAGAGTATGTGTGAAAGAAAGAGATACAGAGGGGGAGAGAGAAAGAGAGAGATAGAGAGTCAGAGAGAGAGAGATTGAGAGAGGGAGAGCAAGAGAGAGAGAGAGATAGCTAGATAGGGTTTGTGAGTGAGGGAGAGAGAGAGAGATAGAGCAAGAGGGAGATAGAGAGCGGGGGAGAGAGATAGTGATAGAGAGAGCGAGAGAGAGAGAGAGTCTGAGAGAGAGAGGGAGAGACAGAGAGTAAATGAGGGAAAAAGAGAGAAATAGAAAGAGTGTGTGAGTGAGAGAGTGAGACGAGGAGAGAGCGAGAGAAAGAGAGACGGAGAGAAAGATAGTGAGTGAGTGAGAGAGAGAGAGATAGAGATAAAGATAGAGAGGGAGAGTGTGAGAAAGAGAGAGAGAGCCAAAGAGAGAGAGAAGGTGAGAAAGACAGAAAGGGAGAGATAGAGAATAAAAGGGAGAGAAAGAGATAGGTATTGAGAGTTAGAATGCGTGTGTTTGTGTGATTGAGAGATAGAAGGAGGGTGGTAGAGAGATAAAGAGAGAGACAGTGAGGGAAAGAGAAAGAAAAAGACCTAGAGTTAGCGTGAAAGAGAGAAAAAGAGAGTAAGAGAGAGAGAGTAAGAGCAAGAGAGAGGGGAAGCGAGAAAGAGAGGGATATAGAGTCACAGAGAGAGAGAGTGGGTGAGAGATAGAGAGAGGGAGGGAGGGAGAGAGAGAGATATATGGATAGATAAAAAGGGTGTGTGTGAGTGAGGGAGAGGGGAAAAGAGGGAGAAAGAGGGAGAGGGAGAGAGAGAGAATGTGATAGAAAGAGAGAATGAGAGAGGGAGACAGCGAGGGAAAGAGGGAAGGAGAGAGAGTGAGAGAGAGTGTGTGTGTGAGAGAGAGAAAGAGAGAGAGAGAGAGAGTAAGTGAGAGGGGGACTAAGATAGATAGATAGAGGGATAGAGAGTGAGAGGGAGAGAGATAGATCGATAGAGAGAGACAGAGAGAGAGAAATAGAGAGACATAGATTGAAAGAGAGAGGGAGAGAGTGAGAGCGAGAGAGAGAGTGTGTGTTACGGAGTGAGAGTGGCAGAGAGAGATATATAAGGAGATAGATAGAGAGGGAGAGAGACAGCGAGAAGGAGAAAGAAAGGTAGAGAGACATAAAGAGAGAGAGAGAGAGCGAGAGAGTGAGAGATAGGGAGGGAGAGAGTGAGAAAGGGAGTGAGAAAGAGAGAGAGATAGAAAGACAAAGAGAGAGAAGGAAAGCGTGAGGGAGAGAAAGAGAGTTTGTGAGAGAGAGAGCGAGGGAGAGTGAGAAAGAGAGAGAGTGAAAGAGAAAGGGAGAGTGAGTGAGAAAGATAGATATAGGGAGTGAGAGAGATAGAGATAGAGTGAGAGAGATAGACTGAGAGAGTCAGAGAGAGAATAAAAGAGAGAGAAAGATAGGGATTTAGAGTTGGAGTGAGTGTAACTTTGTTTTTGTGTGTGTGTGTGTTTGAGAGAGAGATAGAGAGAGAGCGGGGGGAGAGAGAATCAGAGAGAGAGAGAGGAAGTGAGAGAGAGATTTATTGATAGATAGATAGATATATTGGTTAGATAGATGGACAGAGAAAGTGTGTGTGTGAGTGAGGGAGTGAGGAAGAGAGGGAGGGAGAGAGAGAGATAAATAGATAGATATAGAGAGAGTGTGTGTGTGTGTGTAAGTGAGGGAGAGAGGAAGAGAGGGAGAGAGAGACAGTGAGGGAAAGAGCGAGGGAGAGAGCACGGAGAGAGAGAGATAGAGAGAGAGAGAGGGAAAGAGATAGATAGAGAGAGAGTAGGAGAGAGTGAGAGGGATAGACAAAGATAGATAGATAGATAAATGGATGAAGAGAGGGAAATAGAGATAGAGGGAGAGAGTTAGGGTGAGAGAGAGAGAGAAAGAGAGTTAGGGAGAGAGAGTTAGGAAGAGAGAGAGATATAGGGAGAGAGAAGGAGAGAGGATGTGAGATAGAGAGACAGAGAGAGTGAGAGAGAAAGAGTGAGAGATTGTGAGAGAGAGAGGGGGGAAAGGGAGAGGGAGAGAGAGTGTGTGAGAAAGAGAGCGAGGGAGAGAGAGCGGGGGAGAGTGAGATAGTGAGTGAGAGAGAGAGAGAAAGAAAGAGAGTGAGAGAGATAGATAGAGAGAGCGAGAGAGATGGATAGGCAGATAGAGAAAGAGAGAGGGAAGGTGAGAGAGAGGGAGGAGGAGAGAGAGAGAGCGTGAGAGTTAGAGAAAGAGAGAATCAAAGAGAGATAGAGATTGGGATTGAGAGAGAGTGAGTAGCAGAAAGAGAGAGAGAGAGAAGGAGTTGGAGAGAGAATCAAAGAGGAAGAGATAGGGATTGAGAGTTAGGGTGCGTGCGTTTGTGTGTGTGTGTGTGTGTGTGTTTGGGTTTGAGAGAGAGAGAGGGTGAGAGAGAGATAGGGAGAGATAGTGAGATTATTCTTAGGGGCCTGGTTTTTTTAGTGAGAGAAACTCTCCCCTCTCTCTAGAATTCTGGTTTTTGTTTTAGCCTCTCCCTCCCTTAGGGGAGGCCACGACCTCTAACAATGGTTAATGATGAGTACATTAAGCATGCTGCAGATGTTGGTAAGCAAGTTTCAGGTGGTGTTAAGAAAGATTCAGCTAGTGTGCAAGCTAAGCTTGGAGTGTCTTTCAATGGCCATGCTGTTTTGAATGATATGGTTACTAAGGGAGCTAGGGAAGCTAAAACCCATGTTATTGGTTTTAATGCTCTTAAGCAAGGTTCTAATACGAAGAAATTTGGACCAGAGAGTGGTTTTGTTGAGCCTGGGAAGTTAGAAGCTCAGTCCAAGGAAGCTTCGAGTTTATTAGTTGCAAAAGAGATTATTTCTGATCATTCAAAGCTTAGAGACAATTTTATTTCTTCTGATCACAAGCAGAGCAATTTACTTGAGCTGACTCTTTCAGACCAACTTCGTTCAAATCTAAAGAGAAGTAGCATAAGAGGAGGAGCTAGAGGTGGTGCTCGGAGATCAACCAGCTTGCCTAGAGCTCCAAAGGTTGAAGATGATACTCATTACCTCTCTGTCAAAGGTAATGATGAGTGTCCTTTGATAGAAGACAAATCAAGCTTGTCTCAAATCATCTTGCTTGGAGAAGAGGAAAAGCAGCTGCCAAACATATCAAAAGGGAGAGGTGACAGCTCCTTTTTGGCAAGTGGGTGTGATGTGGTCAGCTTGGGGAAGAGTGAGGCTCTAGCTCCCAAGCTTCAACTTGGTCAACAATCTACTACTATCCTTTCAAATAAAGGAAAGGACACTCAAAAAGGTAATTCTTTATTAGATAAGGCTCCTCTCTCCCATCATGACGTGGACAGCCCCTTAGGGCGACAGGTGGCAGCTTCTTTGTCTAAGGGGAAAGAGAAAGTAGATGGTGTTTTGATTGAAGGGAAAGAGAAAGAAGATATTTCTCTTTTCTATGACAATGATGTGAACGTGGGTGGAGTTCCAAAGCTGGTGGCAGATCCTCTCTCCTCCCTTAGCTCAACCTCAGCTTTGATTGTGAGTGACAAGGTGGATTTGACTTCTACCAAAGATGTCAAGGGCTGCCATGGTCGTGGGTTTGAGCTTGGAGAAATCTCTCTCTCTCCTAAACCAGATTCTAATGGAAAACAGAAGGTGAGCTCTTCTCCTCCTTCCCCAACTTCTTCTTCTGAAAAGCTGCATGAGAATAGAGTTTATAAAGACCTTTTAGCTAATAAAAGTGCTGCTCATGAGAAACCGGCTGGTTCATGGGCTGAAAAGGTTAAAGGTAACCTGAAAAAGAAGCTAAGCTTAGGTTATGTGAGCTCTTCCTTTACGGAAAATGGTAATGTCACAGTTAAGCTTCCTGATTATATTACTAAAGAGAACTTTTCTAGGTGGGAAGGCTGCCTTGTTGGCTACTTTGTTGGAAGGGCAGCTCCTTTACACTTAGTTAAGAAAATTGCTTTGCAACTTTGGGCTAAAAGAGGAATTCAGGAGGTCTCGGCTGCCAGAGGCCTTTTCTATTTCAAATTTGGCTCTGTGGAGGATAGAAACTCAGTCTTAGAAGATGGACCTTGGCACCTCTTAGGTAGGCCTGTTGTGCTTCAAGAGTGGCAGCCAAATGTTAAATTCTCAAAGGAGAAACTTTCAACCCTTCCAATTTGGGTTAAATTGTGGAATGTTCCAATTGAATTATGGACTGAAGAAGCTCTAAGTCACATTGCTAGTGCTGTGGGTATCCCTTCTCACTCTGACAATGCTACTGCCTCTGGTTATAGACATGATTATGCTAGAGTTTGTGTGAAAATTTCAGCCTCCTCTGATTTGATTAAGTTTTTCACCATTGACCTTGGCCTTGACGGATGGGATCCAGTGGTGGTGGAGGTGGAGTATGAGTGTCTACCTAAGAGATGTGCTAAATGTTGCCTCTTTGGTCATGATTGTGATGCTAAAGTGGCCCCTAAGAATAATCTAGCTAGTGAGGAAGAAACCGCTAGCAAAGATTCTTCTCCCCAAGATAATAGGGAGCTTATGGTTTATGAGGAGCCAAAGGGTGAAATCTCTCCTCCCTTTCCTCTTAATACCATCCATGTGGAAGACCAAGTCAATGAATGGACTCAGGTGGTTAGCAAAAGGAAGGGTAAGGGTCTCATTGTGCCTTGTGAGGATAAAAATGAGCCTCAAGCCTCTTCTGACTCTACATTGAGTTTGGCTCCCCCCAAAGCTTCCTCAATTGTCAATATCACTATCCAACCTGGTCCTTCTCCCAAGCTCTCTAAATCAGCTTTGAAGAGGTTGAAAAAGAAGCGAACGGCTGAAGGCTTTTTCTTATTGGCTGATCAAGTTACTCAGGCTCCCCCTGAGAATGGTGACTCTCTCCCCCCCTTTTTATGATTAATTTAGCTTCTTGGAATATAAGAGGGCTTAATGGCCTTCTAAAGCAAGCTGAAGTTAGAAAACTTTGTAAAGACTTTAAATTATCTTTTTGTGCTTTAGTTGAGACTAAGATCAAGTGTAATAATTTTGCTGGACTTTCTAGATCTGTTTTTCCCAATTGGGCTACCTTTGCTAACCATTCTCCTACTAGCAAAGGTAGAATTGTTTTAGCTTGGGATCCCAAGATTTTGGATGTTCTTCTAATTGATGCCTTTGATCAAGCTATGTTTTGTAAGCTAACCATTCTCCATGAAAAGACAGATTTCTTTGTCTCTGTGGTGTATGCAGCCAATGATGCTATCTCCAGGAAGCCTTTGTGGGAAAAACTTGGCTCTCATAAGACATTGAGAGAAAGTGAGGGAAAGAGAAAGAAAAAAGTGAGAGATAGAGCGAAAGAGAGAAAAAGAGAGTAAGAGAGAGAGATAGAAAGTGAAAGAAAGAGAGAGAGCGAGGGGAGAGAGAAAGAGATAGAGAATCAGAGAGAGAAAGAGAGCGAGAGAGCGAGAGAGAGAGAGAAATAAATAGATAGATAGATAGAGAGTGTGTGTGTGTGTGTGGGTGATGGAGAGAGGAAGAGAGGGAGAGAGAGTGGGAGAGAGAAAGAGAGAGAAAGAGAGAGAGAGTCTAAGAGGTAGAGAGAATGAGAGAGAGACAGCGAGGGAAGGATGGAGGGAGAGAGAGTTAGAGAGTGAGCGAGTGAGCGAGAGAGAGAGAGAGAGGAGGGAGAGATAGATAAATGGAGAGAAAGTGGGAAAGAGTGAGAGGGAGAGAGATAAAGAGCAAGAGAGATTGGATTTAGAGTTAGTGTGCGTTTGTGTGTGTGTCTATGTGTTTGAGAGAGAGGGTGGGAGAGAGATAGAGAGAGACAGTGAGGAAAAGAGAGAAAAAGAGCGAGAGGTAGCACGAAAGAGAAAAAAGGGAGTAAGAGAGAGAGCGATAGAAAGATAGATCGATAGATAGGGAGAGAGTGGGAGAGATTGAGAGGCCGAGAGAGAGAGAGATAGATAGAGAGAGAGGGAGAGAAGGAGACATAGATTGATAGAGAGAGGAAGAGAGAGTGAGAGAGACAGTTAGGGAGAGATAGAGAGAGGGAGAGAGATATATAGGGAGAGAGAGAAAGATAGAGTGAGATAAAGAGAAAGTTAGAGAGAGAGAAAGAGAGAGAGAGAAAGAGATGAAGAGGGAGAGAGAGAGAGTTAGAGAGGGAGAGAGAGTGAGAAAGGGAGAGTGAGAAAGAGAGAAAGTGAGAGAGATAGAAAGAGAGAAAGTGAGGGAAAGAGAGATGGAGAGAGAGAGAGTGTGTGTGTGTGTGTGAGAGAGAGAGAGGGAGAGAGAGATAGCGAATGAGAGAGAGTGAGAGAGAGAGGGAGAGAGAGTGTGATAGGTAGATAGATAGAGAGAGAGAGGGAGAGAAAGAGTGTGTGATAGGTAGATAGATAGAGAGAGAGGGAGAGAGAGAAAGAGAGAGCAAGAGAGTCAGAGAGAGAATCAAAGAGAGATAGAGATAGGGATTGAAAGAGTGAGTGGCAGAAAGAGAGATAGAGAGAGAGAGAGAGAGAGAGAGAATCAAAGAGAGATTGAGATAGATCGAGGGAGAGAGCGCGGGGGAGAGGGAGATATTGAGAGATAAAGAGAGAGAGAGTGGGATAAAGAGAGGGAGAGACAGAGAGAGAGAGGGGACGACATTGAGACAGCGAGAGAGTCAAAGGGAGAGAGATAGAGGGAGAGAGAGTGTTTGTGAATGTGTGTGTCCGCGTGAAAGCGCGCATGTGTGTGTGAGAGAGAAGGAGGGATAGTGATAGAGAGAGACAACGAGGTAAAGAGAAAGAGAGAGCGAGAGAGTGAGAGAGCGAGAGAGAGCACGAAAGAGAAAGTAAGGGAGAGTGAGAGAGTTGGAGCGAGATAGAGAGTGAAAGAAAGAGACGGGAATAAAGGGAGAAGAGAGATAGAGGAAGAAAGAGACACAGAGAGTGAGGGAAAGGCAGTTTGAGAGAGGGGAAGGGAGGAATGGAGACAGAGAAAGAGTGTGTGTGTGTGTGTTTGAATGAGATAGATAGATAGAGACAGAGAGAGTGTGTGTGTATTCGTGATTGAGATAGATAGATAGGCAGAGAGAGATCGAGTGAGAGAGAGAGGGTGGGAGACAGATAGAGAGAGAGAGAGAGAATGTGTGTGTATGTGTGTTAGTGAGATAGAGAGAGAGACAGAGAGAGAAAAGGTGGGATGGACATATAGGGAGGGAAAGAGAGAGATAGGGAGAGAGAGATAGGGAAATACAAAGAGAGAGATAGAGAGCGAGAGAGAGAGAGAGAGGGAGAGAGCACGAGAGAAACATAGAGAGAAAGGGAGGGGGAGAGAGAGTGAGAGAGAGTTAGAGAGAAAGAGAGAGAAAGGGAGAGAGAGATAGAGAGAAAGAGAAAGATAGAGAGAGACATAGAGAGAGAGTGTGAGAGAGACATTGAGAGAGAGGGAAAGAGAAAGAGAGAGAAAGATAGTGAGTGAGAGAGAGCGAGAGGGAAAGGGAGAGAGTGAGTGAGAGAGATAGATATAGGGAGTGAGAGAGAGAGATAGAGTGAGAGAGATAGAGAGAGAATCAAAGAGAGAGAATCAAAGAGAGAGAAAGATAGGGATTGAGAGTTGGAGTGTGTGTGTGTGTTTGTGTGTGTGTGTGTTTGGGAGAGAGAGAGACGGTGGGAGAGAGATAGAGAGAGACAGTGAGGGAAAGAGAAAAAAAAAGAGTGAGAGATAGCGCGAATGAGAGAAAAAGAGAGAGAGAGAGAAAGATTGATAGAGAGAGATAGGTAGAGAGGGAGCGAAAGAGAGAAAGACAGATAGAGAGATATGGAGAGATATGGAGAGAGAGATAATGTGAGATGGAGAGAAAGGGAAAGAGGGAGAGAGTGTGTGTGTGAGATAGAGAGAGGGAGAGAGAGATGGAGAAAGATAGAGAGATAGAGATAGATAGTGAGTTAAAGAAAGAGATAGGGACAGTTAGAGAGAGAGTGAGAGAGAGAGAGGGGGGAGAAAGGAAGAGAGATAAAGAGTAGAAAGAGTGAATGAGTTAGAGAAAGAGAGAGGGAGAGAGAGGGAGAGAGAGAAAGATGGAGAGAGATGGAGAGAGAGATTGAGAGAGAGAGTGGAAGAGAGAGAGATGGAGAGAGAGATGGAGAGAGAGATTGAGAGAGAGAGAGTGGAAGAGAGAGAGATGTAGAGACATTGAGAGAGCGAGAGAGAGTGGGAGAGAGTCGGAGAGAGAGAAAGATAGATAGAGAGAGAGGGAGAGATTAAGAGAGTGAGAGGGAGAGAGAGAGAAAGACATATATAGAGAGAAATAGAGATAGAGAGAGAAAGAGAGAGATTGGTAGAGAGCGAGATATGTAGAGAAAGAATAAGAGACATTGAGAGAGAGAGGGGGAGTGAGAGAGGGAGAGAGAGGGAGAGAGAGAGAGAGAGTGAGTGATAAAGAGATAGGGAGAGAGAGAGCGAGAGAGAGAGTGAGAGAGAGTGGGAGAGAGTGAGAGGCCGAGAGAGAGAAATATAGATAGATAGATAGAGAGAGAGAGAGAGAAATACAGAGACATAGATTGATAGAGAGAGGGAGAGAGATTGAGAGAGAGTGTGTGTGTGTGTGTTAGGGATAGATAGAGAGAGATATATAGGGAGAGAGAGAAGGAGAGAGGGAGAAGAGAGAGAAAGAGAGAGATAAAGAGAAGGGGGAGAGAGAAAGAGAAAGAGTGTGAGAGAGAGGGGGAGGGGGAGAGAAAGAGAGAGAAAGAGTTAGAGAGGGAGAGAGAGATAGAGGTGAGAAATAGGGAGAGAGAGAGAAAGAGAGAGAGAGGTGAGAAATAGGGAGAGAGAGAGAGAAATAGAAAGAGAGAGAGAGAGACTGTGGGAAAGAGAGATGGAGAGAGAGTGTGAGAGAGAGAGTGCGAGGGAGAGAGAGGGAGCGAGGGAGAGAGAGATAGCGAGTGAGAGAGAGCGAGAGAGAGAGAGAGAGAGATACATAAAGAGAGTGAGATAGAGAGAGATAGAGAGAGTGATAGGTAGATAGATAGAGAGAGGGAGAGGGAGAGAGAGAAAGAGAGTCAAAGAGAGAGAATCAAAGAGAGATAGGGATTGAGAGAGTGTGAGTGGCAGAAAGAGGGAGAGAGAATCAAAGAGAGATAGAGATAGATCGAGGGAGAGAGTGCGCGAGGGAGAGGGAGATATAGAGAGATAAAGAGAGAGAGAGTGCGAGGGAGAGAGAGGGAGAGACAAAGAGAGAGAGGGGGCGACAGAGAGACAGCGAGAGATTAAAAGGGAGAGAGATAGGGGGAGAGAGTGTTTGTGTGTGTGTGCACGCGTGTGTGAGAGAGAGAAGGTTGGATAGTGATAGAGAGAGAGAGACAACGAGGTAAAGAGAAAGAGAGAGAGCGAGAGAGAGCACGAAAGGTAAAGCAAGGGAGATTGAGAGAGATGGAGCGAGATAGAGAGTGAAAGAAAGAAATAGGGATAGAGGGAGTAGAGAGCGAGGAAGAAAGAGACACAAAGAGAGAGGGAGAGGCATGCTGAGAGCGATGGAGGGAGTGAGGGAGGGAGACAGAGAGAAAGAGAGGGTGTGTGTGTTTGAGTGAGATAGATAGATAGATAGAAACAGAGAGAGATGTGTGTGTGAGTGAGATTGATAGATAGGCAGAGAGAGATAGAGTGAGAGAGAGAGAGGGTGGGAGACAGATAGAGAGAGACAACGAGGGAAAGAGAAAGCGAGAGAGCGAGTGAGAGCGTGAAAGAGAGAAAAAGAATATGAGAGAGAGTGTGAAAGATGCGGTACTAATTAGCGAGCGTCTGGTATATGAAGATATTTATACTTCTTTTCACATACGGAAGTATGAAATTCAAACTCATGTGACAAGCCACGGCCCTGAAAGAATCACTAACGAAATACCACATCTAGAAGCCCACTTACTCCACAATTTAGACAAAAATGGAATTGTGATGCTGGGATCTTGGGTAGAGACGGGCGATATTTTAGTAGGTAAATTAACGCCTCAGATGGTAAGAGAATCATCGTATGCCCTGGAAGATAGATTATTACGAGCCATACTTGGCATTCAGGTATCCACTTCAAAGGAAACTTGTCTAAAACTACCTATAGGTGGTAGGGGTCGAGTTATTGATGTGAGATGGATCCAGAAAAAGGGGATTCTAGTTATAATTCAGAAACGATTCGTGTATATATTTCACAGAAACGTGAAATCAAAGTAGGCGATAAAGTAGCTGGAAGACATGGAAATAAAGGTATCGTTTCAAAAATTTTGCCTAGAGAAGATATGCCTTATTTACAAGATGGAAGACCTGTTGATATGGTCTTCAATCCATTAGGAGTACCCTCACGAATGAATGTAGGACAGATATTTGAATGCTCGCTCGGGTTAGTGGGGGGTTTGCTAGATAGGCATTATCGAATAGTACCTTTTGATGAGAGATATGAACAAGAGGCTTCGAGAAAACTAGTCTTTTCTGAA
>QANY01003234.1:70000-101003 GCA_003255025.1 Datisca glomerata
GTGGTCTAATTAGATAACATTTTGCTTCGAACATAGGAGTTGCTAAGAGTCAAATTCGGGAAAAAGAACCGATTGTAAGGGAAATACTTTAGGAAGTTATGCAGGGGCATCCCGTATTGCTGAATAGAGCGCCTACTCTGCATAGATTAGGCATCCAGGCTATTTGTTTACATCCATTAGTTTGTAAGGGATTCAATGCAGACTTTGATGGGGATCAAATGGCTGTTCATGTACCTTTATCTTTGGAGGCTCAAGCGGAGGCTCGTTTACTTATGTTTTCTCATATGAATCTCTTGTCTCCAGCTATTGGGGATCCCATTTCTGTACCAACTCAAGATATGCTTATTGGGCTCTATGTATTAACGAGCGGGAATCGCCGAGGTATTTGTGCAAATCGGTATAATCCATGGAATCGCAAAAATCATAAAAATGAAAAAATTTACGATAATAACTATAAGTATACGAAAGAAAAAGAACCCTTTTTTTGTAATTCCTATGATGCAATTGGAGCTTATCGGCAGAAAAGAATCAAGTTAGAGAGTCCTTTGTGGCTCCGCTGGCGACTAGATCAACGCGTTATTGCTTCAAGAGAAGCTCCTATATCGAAGTTCACTATGAATCTTTGGGTACCCATCATGAGATTTATGGGTACTATCTAATAGTAAAAAGTATAAAAAAAGAAATGCTTTGTCTATACATTCGAACCACTGTTGGTCATATTTCTCTTTATCGAGAAGCTATACAAGGATTTTGCCGGGCCTGTTCATATGGTACCTAATCGTATGGTATCTAAGCTAAATAATTCTATAACACCGGTATGCATTTTTGTCTTTCCGGTTCAACTAGGACCATAGTTCCTGAATTTCTACGCGAATCAAGATCGAGAAAAGGAAGTTTTTCAATCATTGACTCAAACCTATTGTCGAACCCCACTCAGTGGAATATGGAGGTACTTATGGTGGAACGGGCCGATCTGGTCTTTCACAATAAAGTGATAGATGGAACTGCCATTAAACGACTTATTAGCATATTAATAGACCACTTCGGAATGGCATACATCACACATCCTAGATCAAATAAAGACTCTGGGGTTCCAGCAAGCCACTGCTACATCCATTTCATTAGGAATTGATGATCTTTTAACAATACCTTCTAAGGGATGGCTAGTCCAAGATGCTGAACAACAAAGTTTGATTTTGGAAAAACACCATCATTATGGAAATGTACACGCAATAGAAAAATTATGCCAGTCGATTGAGATATGGTATGCTACAAGTGAATATTTGCGACAAGAAATGAATCCTAATTTTAGGATGACTGATCCTTTTAATCCAGTCCATATAATGTCTTTTTCGGGAGCTCGAGGAAATGCATCTCAAGTACACCAATTAGTAGGTATGAGAGGATTAATGTCGGATCCACAAGGACAAATGATTGATTTACCCATTCAAAGCAATTTACGTGAAAGGTTGTCCTTAACAGAATATATCATTTCTTGCTACGGAGCCCATAAAAGAGTTGTGGATACTGCTGTACGAACATCGGATGCTGGATATCTTACACGCAGACTTATTGAAGTAGTTCAACACATTGTTGTACGTAGAACCGATTGTGGCACCACCCGAGGGATTTGTGTGAGGCCTCGAAATGGGATGATGCCGGAAAGAATTTTTATCCAAACATTAATTGGTCGTGTATTAGCAGACGATATATATATGGGCCCGCGATGTATTGGCATTCGAAATCAAGATATTGGTATTGGACTTGTCAATCGATTCATAACCTTTCAAACACAACCAATATCTATTCGGACCCCCTTTACTTGTAGGAGTACATCTTGGATCTGCCGATTATGTTATGGACGAAGTCCTACTCATGGTGACCTGGTCGAATTGGGAGAAGCTGTAGGTATTATTGCGGGTCAATCTATTGGAGAACCGGGCACTCAACTAACATTAAGAACTTTTCATACGGGCGGAGTATTCACAGGGGTACTGCAGAACATATACGAGCTCCTTCTAATGGAAAAATTAAATTCAATGAGGATTTGGTTCATCCCACACGTACACGTCATGGGCATCCTGCTTTTTTTGTTATATAGACTTGTATGTAACTATTGAGAGTGAGGATATTATCCATAACGTGACTATTCCACCAAAAAGTTCTCTCTTAGTTCAAAATGATCAATATGTAGAATCAGAACAAGTGATTGCTGAGATTCGCGCGGGAACATACACTTTCAATTTTAAAGAGAGGGTTCGAAAACATATTTATTCTCACTCAGAGGGAGAAATGCACTGGAGTACCGATGTGTATCATGCACCTGAATTTACATATAGTAATGTCCATCTCTTACCAAAAACAAGTCATTTATGGGTATTATCAGGAGGTTCGTGCAGATCCAGTGTAGTTCCTTTTTCACTCTACAAGGATCAAGATCAAATTAACGTTCATTCTATTTCTGTCGAAGAAAGATATATTTCTAGCCTTTCAGTAAATAATGATCAAGTGAGACAGAAATTTTTTAGTTCAGATCTTTTTGGTAAAAAAGAAAGCACAATTCCTGATTATTCAGAACGAAATCGAATCATATGTACGGGTCATAGTAATCTCATATATCCTGCTATTTTCAAAGGGAATTCTGATTTATTGGCAAAGAGGCGAAGAAATAGATTCATCATTCAATTTGAATCACTTCAAGAACGAGAGAAAGAATTTCTGCCCCCTTAGGGTATTTCGATTGAAATACCCATAAATGGTATTTTTTTGTAGAAATAGTATTCTTGCTTATTTCGATGATCCTCAATGAAGAAGAAATAGTTCAGGAATTACTAAATATGGGGCTATGGGGGTGCATTCAATCCTCAAAAAAGAGGATTTGATTGAGTATCGATGAGTCAAAGAATTAAAGCCAAAATATCAAATGAAAGTAGATCGATTTTTTTTCATTCCCGAGGAAGTGCATATTTTACCTGAATCTTCTTCCATAATGGTACGGAACAATAGTATCATTGGAATAGATACACGAATCACTTTCAGTACAAGAAGCCGAGTAGGCGGATTGGTACGAGTGGAGAAAAAAAAAGATTGAACTAAAAATATTTTCTGGAGATATACATTTTCCTGGAGAGATGGATAAGATATCCCGACACAGTGGCATCTTGATTCCACCTGAAAGGGTAAAAAAAAATTCTAAGAAATCAAAAAAATTTAAAAATTGGATTTATGTCCAATGGATCGCACCTACCAAGAAAAAGTATTTTTTTTTGTTCGACCTGTAATTCTATATGAAATAACGGACGGTATAAATTTAGTAACACCTTTCCCACAGGATCTGCTGCAAGAAAGGGATAATCTGGAGCTTAGAGTTGTCAATTATATCCTTTATGGAAATGGCAAACCAATTCGGGGAATTTCTGGCACAAGTATTCAATTAGTTCGGACTTGTTTAGTGTTGAATTGGGACCAAGATAAAAAAAGTTCTTCTATCGAAGAAGCCCTCACTTCCTTTGTTGAGGTAAGTACAAATGGTCTGGTTCGAAATTTTATAAGAATAGACTTAGTGAAATCCCATATTTCGTATATCAGAAAAAGGAAAGATCCGTCAGGTTTAGGATTGATCTCTAATAATGAGTCAGATCGCACCAATAACAATCCATTTTATTCTATTTATTCCAAGGCAAGGGTTCAACAATCCCTTAGTAAAAATCAAGGAACTATTCGTACGTTGTTGAATAGGAATAAAGAACACCAATCTTTGATAATTTTGTCAGCATCTAATTGTTTTCAAATGGATCCATTCAACGATGTAAAATATTCTAATGTGATAAAAGAATCAATTAAAAAAGATCCTTTAATTCCAATTAGGAATTCGTTAGGACCTTTAGGGGCAGTCCCTCAAATTGCGAATTTTTATTCCTTTTCTCAGTTAATAACTACTCATAATCAGATCTCGATAACTAAATATTTGCAACTTGACAATTTAAAACATACTTTTCAAGTACTTAAATATTATTTAATGGATGAAAATGAGGGAATTTATAATTCCGATCCATGCAGTAACATCGTTTTGAATACATTCAATTTGAATTGGCATTTTCTCCATCATAATTATCATCATAGTTATGGTGATGAAACACCCACAAGAATTAGCCTTGGACAGTTTATTTGTGAAAATGTATGTATAGCCAAAAACAGACCACACCTAAAATCGGGTCAAATTATAATTGTTCAAGTTGATTCTGTAGTAATAAGATCAGCTAAGCCTTATTTGGCAACTTCAGGAGCAACTGTTCATCGCCATTATGGAGAAATCCTTTATGAAGGAGATACGTTAGTTACATTTATATATGAAAAATCACGATCTGGTGATATAACGCAAGGTCTTCCAAAAGTGGAACAAGTGTTAGAAGTGCGTTCGATTGATTCAATATCGATGAGCCTAGAAAAGAGAGTTGAGGGTTGGAACGAGCGTATAACAAGAATTCTTGGAATTCCTTGGGGATTTTTGATTGGTGCTGAACTAACTATAGTGCAAAGCCGTATTTCTTTGGTTAATAAGATCCAAAAGGTTTATCGATCCCAGGGAGTGGAGATCCATAATAGACATATAGAAATTATTGTACGTCAAATAACATCAAAAGTGTTGGTTTCAGAAGATGGAATGTCTAATGTTTTTTTACCTGGAGAACTAATTGGATTGTTGCGAGCGGAACGAACAGGGCGTGCTTTGGAAGAAGCGATCTGTTACCGAGCCATATTATTGGGAATAACGAAAGCATCTCTAAATACTCAAAGTTTCATATCGGAAGCGAGTTTTCAAGAAACAGCTCGAGTTTTAGCAAAAGCCGCTCTCCGAGGTCGTATCGATTGGTTGAAAGGTCTGAAAGAGAACGTTGTTCTAGGAGGGATGATACTCGTCGGTACCGGATTCAAAGGATTAGCGCACCGTTCGAGGCAACATAACAACATTCCTTTTGAAACCAAAAAGAATAATTTATTCGAGGGGGAAATGAGAGATATGTTGTTCCAACACAGAGAATTATTTGATTTTTGCATTTCAAAGAATTTAAATGATACATTAGAACAATCATTTCTAGGATTTAATGATTCCTAAGAGCAGATTCATCCTGTTAACTAGCTGCGGTCATTTGATTTGATAATAATAAAGATAATAACGAATAGAAAAAAATGAATGGCTTGGATCGTGTATCAACGGCCAATCCCCGGTAGAGGTAGAAGATAAGGTTCCATCGGAACAATTATTTATTTCTATTTCAAGGTACCTCGTCTCTTTTTTTATTTTTTTCTTAAAAAAAAGAGACGAGGTGTGGGGAGAAATGACAAGAAGATATTGGAACATCAATTTGGAAGAGAGGCGTTCAAAGATTGGCCTACACGTAAGAATGCAAATGATACGAACACACTAGGTGACCTGCCCTAGGAACCCGATAACAAGATGGTCAAGAACCCTAGGATTGATTTCAAACCAAGAAGGGTAAAAGCTTGACCCAAATCAAACTTGTTGAAGAGAACCAAAGCTATTCGAAGACGCCACAATCCGGGAAGAAAGAACGGACTGATAAGTCGAGGTATGTTGAAGACGCCACAATCCGGGATGGATAAACAGATTGATAAGTCGGGGTGAGCGTGACAGATAAAAAATCTCATAAGTTCAAATAGTTCAAAAAGAACTAGAGAGAATTTCTCTAAATTTAATTACCAATAATCTACTCTTTTTACAAAATATAAACCCTCTTTATAGAGAGGTTTGGCCAGCACATAATATTAAATGATACCTAATTGTAGTCTATTTGCTAATTAAGATAAACCCTAAAAAATTCTAATAAATAAAACTGAAATTACATTTGAAATATTAAAAGACTCTTAATTTTAATCTAATTGCTAATTTAACCTCTAAAACAACTTTGATGACATGGAAAAAACCTTTATTATCATTTAGACTCATTTTTTGCACGTAATTTTCCAGAACAGCCCAAAACTCCTTGAATTTCAGAGATCTAGCCCTTGTAATTGACCCATTTGGAATGAGTAATTGGCTCCCTTTGGTTTGCTTCTTGGTTCTCATCAAGTGGCCAACAAGGTAAATTCCCTAAGTATGATGTTGTGGTCCAAGATCTTGAACTTTATGCTTTTACCCAAGAATTCGTAGATAGATCCCTCCCCGTCTCCCTTTTTTTGGTAAACAAATTGTATAAACCAAAAGATACTGACACATGTACCAGGGGCATACCCTAGAAAATACATAATTAGAGCCTAATCAAAGGCTTAAGATCTCATGTAAATTAAACTAATAATGTGTAAAGTACTGAAATTAGATACCAAGGATTTATCAGACAGCCAAGGTTTACAAAATGCTTGGGTTAAGACCCCATCTATCCACTAAAAGTAGATTAGTATCATTAGTGCCAAAACACTTCAAATCCCAAAGCCTTAATCTGACTAATTGTAAGATAGTTTCAATTAGGACCTTGGAATCTCTGGTTTTTCCTTAAAAATCCTTGCATTTCTTTCTCTCCATATATAGTAGATGAAGGAAGTAAAAGCTAGCTTAACTAGGACTCCTCTGAGTGACTTCCCTTTTGCATTAGCTAGCATCCAATCTACAAACTGAGATCTAGCCCTTGTAATTGACCCATTTGGAATGAGTTATTGGCTCCCTTTAGTGTGCTTTTTGGTTCTCCTCAAGTGGTCAACAAGGTAAATTCCTTGAGTATGATGTTGTGGTCCAAGATCTTGAACATTATGCTTTTACCCAATAATTCGTTGATAGATCTCTCCTTCTCTCCCTTTTTTGGTAAACAAATTGTGTAAACCAAAAGATACTACTTACACATGTACCAGGGGCATACCCTAGGAAATACAAACTTAGAGTCTAATCAAAGGCTTAAGATCTCACATAAATTGAACTACTAATCTGTAAAGTACTGAAATTAGATACCAAGGTTTTATAAGACAGCCAAGGTTTATAAAACGCTTGGGTTAAGACCCCATCTATCCACTAAAAGTAGATTAGTAGCATTATTTTCAAAACACTTCGAATCCCAAAGCCTTAATCTGACTAATTGTGAGATAGCTTCAATTAGGACCTTGGAATCCCTGATTTTGCCATAAAAATACTTGCATTTCTTTCTCTCCATATATAATACATGAAGGAAGTAAAAGCTAGCTTAACTAGGACTCCTCTGAGTGACATCCCTTTTGCATTAGCTAGCATCGAATCTACAAACTTACCCCAATCCCTAACCTGGCAGTATAAATCACATTTGTTCACAAGTGTGGCGCATACTCTTGCTGAATAGCTAAAATTGACAAAAAGATTCTCATGTGTCTCCTGGTAGCCAACACAACACACAATCAGCACAAAACTCGTGTGTTTGGTCCCATTGTGCAACCCTATCTCTAGTGGCAAGTTTGTTTCGCAAAGCCAACCAAGAGATAAAGCTGAACCTTGGGATATGTTTAGAGAACCATATCACCTTTGCCCACTTAACCATTGGTCTTGTAGGGGATAGTGCCTTATAGGTTAGACTTAGATAGAAATCTCCATTCTGACTTGAACTCCATTTCCAAACATCTTGTCTGTGAGCTTGGGGAGGAGGAATTGGAACATTTCTGATCTCAAGAAGCTCGAAGGTGTTTGAAGTTGGCCAATGCCATTGATTGTCTTGAATGACAGCTCTCGCCATAGAGTCCGTAGTCCAAAAGTTCATGACTTAAAGCCTTTGCCCAAATCTGGCCCAAAGGACACCTAGAGGATGCCAATTATCTGTAAGAAGCTTCACACTAGTACCATCTCCAATAGTTATAGAGAAAAATTCCAGAAACTTGCTCCTGAGCTTGACAAGATTTCTCCAAACCCAAGATGGGTTAGATAGAAGGAACCCTCCCCCTCTCCCTTTGAAGAACAATGGTATCTATGAGAAACTTTGTAAAGCTGCCCCAACTAGTAATCCTACGCCTAAGGGTTCTTGGGCTGAAAAGGTTAAGCAAAATCAGTGGAAAAAGCTTCACTTGGCTTATGAAGAAATTACAATATTTGAAGAAGAAAGAATTACAGTCATGCTACTGGGTTGTATATCCGAAGAAAGCTTTGCAAAATGGGAAAGATGTCTTGTGGGTTTCTTTGTGTGTAAGTCCTTTCATTTGCATTTGGGTAAAGACTATTTCCATGCAATTACGGGGCAAAGAAGGTTTAGTTGAGCTCTCGGCCAACAAGGATGTCTTGTTTTTCAAATTTGACACTATTGAAGCTAGAGATGTTCTTGAAGCTGGACCATGATTCTTACTCGGCAAACCCATTATTCTCCAAAAATGGCAGCCTAATGTCAAATTTTGCAAGGAGAAGGTCTCTAAAAACCCTATTTGGGTAAGACTTTGGAATGTTTCCCTTGAACTAAAGTCAGTAGAGGCCTTGAGACACATTGCTAGTTTTGTTGGTACTCCACTCTATACTGTCCTGTGGACAACCAAATGAGGTAAATATGAGTATGGTCGTGTTTATGTTGAAATCACTACCCAAACTATAGTGGTTACACGTTTTGATATTGATCTTTGATTGGAGGGGTGGCTCCTAATTATTGTCCAAGATGAATATGAAGCTCTACCTAAGAGATGCTACAAGTGAAACATTTTTGTCCATGATTGTAATGCTGTTCCCCGAGTCCATAAACCTATATATTCTCCCCCCCCCCCGCAACCCCTAACCAACCAGATACTCCCCCCTCCCCTCCCCACTCTCCCAAAGAGACCTCATCTCCCTCTCCTAGCCCCACCAAAATATCCACCCCTGAGCTCCCTATAATTCCCATCGCTTCCATTGACCCCCCCTCTGCCCCATCTTACCTATTATCGCTCACAATGAATTTGATTTAGAAGAAGGACAGACAGTGGTCAGAAAAAAGAAAGCTGGGAGAAAGTCTCCTTCAGTGGATGAAAGCTGCTATTGTTCCAAGTTTTAATGATTTGGAGCTTGGTTCATTGGATAGCCCTATAGCCATGTTCCCACCCATAGAAGAGGCTCCCCATGGTGAGGAGGAGATGAAGATGGGTACTGATCAGGATAGTGAGTCCCTCATCGCTGTGGCTCCTAATTCTTTGTTCCAAGATTCTAAGAGCTCCAAGAAAAAGCTGAAGAAGAAAGGGAAAGGTACCCCTCACCCTAGTAAGGTGAAGGGGAGTTTGGTTACCAAAGGTGGGGTAACCCAATGCCCTATCAATTTATGATTAATCTTGCCACTTAGAATTTGAGAGGCTTCAATAGTACTCTCAAGCTCTTAGATGTTATTTACCAAAAAAAGTAACCTCAAGCTAGCGGAGGTTAGGAAGTAGTGTAGAGACTTTCAATTAAATTTGTGCTCTTTGGTGGAAACTAAGGTGAAATTCCCTAAGTTTTCTTCAATTGCTCAAAGTGTGTTCCCTAATTGGCAGATTCTAGCTAATTATAATTTTTCTCGAGGAGGGAGGATTTGGGTTGCTTTGGATCCAGAAATGCTTGAGGTAGAGTCTATTTTTAGCTCCAATCAGGATATTTTGTGTAAAATCACTTTGAGGCTCTTGGGAATGGTTCTCTCTGCTTCTTTTGTGTATGCTTCAAACTCTAGCTCTGGGAGAATTGAGCTTTGGAAGAGCCTTGTTCAGCACCATGGCAAGTGTGCTCAATCCCCTTGGATTATCACAGGTGATGCTAATGAATCTTTGCACCCTAATGAGAAAGTGGGGGCAGGTTTGAATGGGACACTGGAATGAGTAAGTTTGGGGAGTGCTTATTCAGAATTGAAATGGAGGACCACCCTTATAGTGGCAGCCAATTCACTTGGAGTAATCGCCAAGATGATGGTACTTATATCATGAAAATATTGGATAAAGCTTTAATCAACTCTTTGTGGTTAGACTATTTCCCTTCTTCTACTTCCAATTTTCACTCTCTGGGTGCTTCTGATCATAGCCTAACCATTATTAAGGGGGGTGGGAGCAATGCGAGACCTAAGACTTGCTTTAGATTCTTTGATTTCTGGATGGATAGAGAGGGATTTTGGCCCGTGGTCCAAAGAGCATGGGGAGTTTTTTTTGGTAGACAATTTGTATAAACCAAAAGATACTTACACATGTACAAGGGGCATACCCCAGGAAGTACAAAATTAGAGCATGATTAGAGGCTTAAGATCTGCACGCAAATTAAACTGGTAATATGTAAAGTACTGAAATTAGATATCAATGTTTCATAAGACAGCCAAGGTTTACAAAATGCTTGGGTTAAGACCCCATCTATCCACTAAACGTAGATTAGTATCATTAGTGCCAAAACACTTCGAATCCCAAAGCCTTAATCTGACTAATTGTGAGATAGCTTCAATTAGGATCTTGAAATCTCTGATTTTGCCTTAAAAAATCCTTGCATTTCTTTCTCTCCATATATAATAGATGGAGGAAGTAAAAGCTAGCTTAACTAGGACTCCTCCAAGTGACTTCCCTTTTGCACAAGCTAGCAATCTAGAAACTGACCCCAATCTCTAACCTGACAGTGTAGATCACATTTATTCACAAGTGTGGCCCATACTCTGGCTGAATAACAACAATTGACAAAAAGATGCTCATGTGTCTCCTGGTAGCCAACATAACACACACAATCAGAACAAAACCCTGATGTTTGGTCCCATTGTGCAACCCTATCTCTAGTGGCAAGTTTGTTTCTCAAAGCCAACCAAGAGATCAAGCTGCACCTTGGGATGTGTTTAGAGAACCATATCACCTTTGCCCACTTAACTGGTTGTCTTGTAGGGGACAGTGCCTTATAGGTTGGACATAGAGAGAAATCTCCATTCTAACTTGAACTCCATTTCCAAACATCTTGTCATTAAGCTTGGAGAGGAGGAATTGGAACACTTCTAATCTCAAGAAGCTCAAAGGTATTTGAAGTTGGCCAATGCCATCGATTGTCTTGAATGACAACACTCACCATAGAGTCCATAGTCCAAGAAGTTCCTGACAAAAGTCTTTGCCCAATCTGGCCCAAAGGACACTTAGAGGATGCCAATTATCTATAAGAAGCTTGAAAGTAGTACCCTCTCCAATAGTTATAGAGCAAAAGGGCAGAAACTTACTCTTGAGCTTGAGAAGCTTTCTCCAAACCCAAGATGGTTTAGAAGGAATGGGAACCAAGAAAATTGAACTCTTCCTGATTAGGTATGTTTGACACCAATCTTTCTTAAGTGATCTTTTTAGAAGGGAGTAGCAAGAACCATAAGTGTTTGGCTATAGCAACTTCATTAGCTAGAACTAGATCCCTAAGGCCCACCCCACCTCGTACCTTGTTTACACAGGTCTGCCCAAGCTACCTTGGCCCCAGAACCTTTAGTATCTTGACCATTCCATAGAAAATTTCTTACCAAGCATTGGACTGTCTTCACCACCTTTTTTAGGGAGAATGAAGAGACCACTCCAAAAGTTGACCATAGCCATAAGGACAGTCTTGATAAGTTGGAGTCTTCCTGCATAAGATAAATACTTTGATTCCTAAGACCTGATTCTCATAGTGAGTCTGTCAATCAAACCTTGACAATCTGATTCACCAAGATATCTAATTGGAAGAGACCCTTCTGTAAAACTCAGTTCAGGATGAATGATAGAAGACATATCTGGGCTCACCCCTGATAGCTTTTGGAAAATGGCCAAAGCTTCCTTAAGCACATGCACGATGTTTCTCTCTCCTTTATAGAACAAGAGTAGGTCATCAGTAAAGCACAGATTGACCAAGTTAAGCTCTTTACACCTCCAATGGAACTGGAACTCTAAGTGTTTGGCTGCAAAGCTCAAGATCTCTGTCAAGACCTCCATGATGATGACGAAGATGTAAGGAGAGATTGGATCCCCTTGTCTAATTTATTTAGCACCCCTAAAGTAACCATGCAGCTCACCATTTATATTCACTGAGTATGAGGAAGAAGAAGGCACTCCATGACCCAAGAAATTAAAACATTTGAGAAGCCAAGGCATTGAAAAGCTTTACCTATTAGTGACCAGTTCACACTATCATAGGCTTTCTTAAGGTCCACCTTGAGAGCACACATTGGCAAACCAAGTGATCTATGGTAGGTTCTAAGAAATTCTTGGGAGAGAAAAATATTGTCAGCCATTCTCCTTCTTGGGATAAAAGCACTTTGGTTCTGACTTACGATGTTGGGTAATACAAGCTTGAGTATTTCAGCAAGTATTTTTGTGATGTTCTTGTTGACTACATTACAGCAAGAGATATGCCTGAAGTCCCCAATACAAGTGGGATTAGGGAGCTTTGGTATTAAGGTGATTGCAGTAGAGTTAACCTCTTTTAGGAGGTTACTTGTTGCAATGAACTCAAAACAGCTTTGGTTACATCCCCACCCACCACATGCCATGCTTTCTTAAAGAACCCGAAGGAAAAACCATCTGGTCCAGGAGCTTTGTCACTTCCCACACTAAAAATAGCTTGCTTGACCTCATTTTCTTCAATGGAAAGAGCCAAAGGTACAGCCTGATCAGGTCCAAGCTTTCTTGGCAAAGCACAATCAAGTATACTCCAATTGACTCCCATTTCTTCATTTGGTGTACCCAAGAGATTTTTGTAGTAATCTAATATATGATCCTGGATCTCCTAATGGGAAGTAAGTAGAGAGCCTTGGTTGTCCAGGTGTGTAATCATGGTTTTGAATCTATTCTTTTTCATACTTTGAAAAAAGAAAGAAGTGTTCTGATCACCCAACTGAAGCCATTGTACTCTTGACTTCTGCCTGTAGAAGCTCTCTTCAGCATGTCTAAGCTCAAAGAATTTGGAGCATGCATCTCTCTCATGAGCCTGTAGCAATGCATTTAAAGGATCATTTCCCAACAAAGTTTTGAATTGATTCCATGTGTGCTTCAGCCAACTTAACTCTAGAAGGAAGATCACTGCAAAATATTTGGTTGAACCTCCTCAATTCACCTTTGAGTGCCTTAAGCTTCTTACAGAGTCTAAACATTGTTGTCCCTGAAATCTGAACCCCCCAAACTCTATCCACAAGCTGCCAAAACCCTTCTCTTTCAAACCAAAACTCAAAAAACTTGAAGCTTACTCTTGGTTTATAGGAGTCCTCTCCATTTGTAAGACAATTGGACTATGATCAGAGATGCCAGGAGGAGCAAAGACAGTTTGTGTCGGGGAACGAGTCCATCCAATGAATATTGCCATGGCTCTATCCAGCTTACACAAGGATGATGCAAATCTAGGTGCTAAAAATGGGCGTGGGGCTGAGAATACACGCGGGAATGTTGCAGAACTTGCACAAAATCCTTTATCACTCCGTGGTGGTCCAATTACAAGACTTAGAGCCCAAAATTTCAAGAAAGCCCAATGCGGGTCCAAATGAAAATCAAGGCTTTATCCATGTCATCAAGGCCATTGAAGAGTCTAATTAGCATACAAAAAGCAATTGAAAAGGATAATGAATCTACAAAAACGTGTTCATCAAGATAAGGCCATGAAAGGACATGAATTGGACTATTTTCAAGGCTATGAAATAGGGGGATGAATCTAGCTTGGATTGGTTATGCTTCAATACATTGTTCATAGTCAATTAGCATACAAAAGCAATTGAAAAGGATAATGAACCTACAAAAACGTGTTCATCCAGATAAGGCCATGAAAGGCCATGAATTGGACTATTTTCAAGGCCATTAAATAGGGGGATGAATCTAGCAAGGATTGGTTATGCTTAAATACATTGTTCACAGTCAATTAGGGATATTTACTTATTATTAGTAGTCAAAAAAGGTCTAAAAACGTGGGAACTTATTTACTTTAATGTTGGTGTTGATTCAAAACTAAATTTAATGCTTTTCCTATTCTTGGAGGGTTGTTCCAAGTATAAAACATGGTAACCACGAAATTTGTAATCATGTTATGAATATTGAAATCAAGTTTATGTTATTGTGAGGTGTGTCCTCTTTGTTCTTGAAAGAACTCTTTGAACTTATCAAGTTAGTCTTGTGGCGTTCAAACAACCAAACTTATCACCTTGATTCTTGAGTGATCCTTAGGTTTCTTGGTGTGGCGTTTCTATCCTTCGTAGTCTTAGTTCTTATCTTGCTAGATAACGGGTTAAGGCTCAACAATCTTGTCTTTAACGTTCTTGGGGTTCTTGAACCATCATTGTTATCGGGTTTCATCGTAAATCGTCGGTGGGGTTCATATCATTTGGTATCAAAGTTTTGATTCTAAGGCAAGTTTGACTATCCTTTATCTTTATTTTTTTCTTATTTCTTTCTGTATCGAGAAAAAAAAGCAAAAAAATGAGAAAAAAAATAGAAAAAAAGAAGAGAAGAAGATGAGGAGTCTACAAAAAACAAAAGCAATAAGATTTTTTTTGTTCCAATCCTGTTTTTCATTTTCTCAACTCTTTTGACCCAAAAAAACCAAAAACAACAGAGTTATCAAAATCCATTACGGACTTGTGTGAATTTTGGGTAATTATTGAAACCATAGAAACCGTGTATTCCATTCCTTTTCTATCGCAATCAAATTTTGACCATTTGTGAGTTTTGGTTATTTCTCATTTTGAATTTCTGCGGATATTTTTATTTGGTTACTTGAGTTCGATTAAAGGATAAAGAGACACAAAAGAGTGGAAAAAGGTAAGAGAGAGTGTGAGACCATAAGAGGGTAAAAGCCATTTAGAGTGATAACACGAGAGTGAGTGAATAATTGTTGAGTGAAACACGTGAGGGAGTGTTTGTGAGGTTTCGAATCTTATTTTCCAGATTCTAAATATGTCCAATAATCAAGACGAAGACGTATTCAAAGAAGTTCAACAACAAGCCATTCCGAACCTTCAAATGCAAGCGATGTTGGGGCAAATGAGGCGTATGCTGAGGGCTGAATTAGAATCTATTCAAGAGAGGTTGCATAGGGTAGAAATGGGTACACCTAGGGGGCGGCAACATGAAATTCTCAATAGACAGTGAGGTGGGCGTGTTCGTTGGGATAATGCTGAGAAAGAAGCGGAATTGGAGGAGTTTGAAGAGCCATATATGAACCAAGGCAGGTTTGAGCGTGGTTATGGGAATAGAGAAGTTAGAATGGGTAGACCTAGTAGGGATAATGATCTAGGAAACATAAAGATCAAAATCCCATTTTTTCAAGGTAAAAATGATCCGGAAGCCTACTTGGAGTGGGAAACTAAACTGGAGATGGTGTTTGATTGTCACAACTATTCAGAGATAAAGAAGATTCAGTTGGCAGCAATTGAATTCAACGATTATGCCATTGTTTGGTGGGATCAATTACAAAATAATAGAAGGAGGAAAAGAGAGCCACCCGTGGGCACTTGGGAGGAGATGAAATTACTTATGAGGAGACTTTTTGTACCAAGCCAATATTATAGGAGTTTGTTTCAAAAACTACAGAGGCTAACTCAAGGTTCTTAGAGTGTAGATGAATACTACAAGGAGATGGAGGTAGCTATGATCCGGGCAAATGTGGAAGAGGACCGTGAAGCCACCATGGCTAGGTTTTTGCATGGTTTAAATCGTGAAATTGCGGATATAGTTGAGTTACAACACTATGTTGAGTTGTCGAATATGGTGCATCAAGCCATAAAAGTGGAGGAACAATTCAAACGCAAAGGATTGGCTAGGAGAGGACAACTTGTGGCTTCCACTAAAAGGGATGAGCAGCAACAAAGCAAGTCAAAATTTGAACAATGTAAGAATGCCAACTGCAACAAAGCAAGTCCATTAATACGAGCATCAACTGCTCCTGCCACATTTAGTGCACGAACACACACTTTCTTTTCACCAACTTCTTTGTTCTCCATAACTACTTGGAGATTCCTCCAAGGAAGAGCTAGAAGCAACTCTGACTTCTGGGTTTTCCAGCATCGAACTCTCATCTCCTTTAAACTTTGAAACAGCTTCATGAGACTTAAAGCTCATCTTACCGGAACTTTTCTTACTGATCTTTGAACCTTGCTGAGTCTTGGTTCCAAAGTAAGCATCATTCACCATTTTAGAAACTAAGCTCAGCTCCTCCTAGAGGAGGAGCAACAGAAAACCCTCACCTGGTTTCTAGAGAGAAGGGAGAGCTTCTCTCTCTAGCAATTTCTCTCAAAGAGGACCTCTCAGGATATGCTAAGAGCATGGGGAGTTGAGGTGAGGGATTCAGCCACGTTTAAGCTGACTTCTAAGCTCAAATCAGTTAAGAAAGCTCTTAGGAGCTTTAATTAGGCCTCTTGCAATGACGTTTTCAGTTATGGCTCATCTAGCTAGGACTAAATTAAGTGCTATCCAAGGTGCTCTAGCTTCTGACAATTCTAAATCCTCTGTCCAAACTAAGGAAAAATTGGCTTATAATGACTTCATTGAGAATAGAAATGCCGAGGAGAGATTTTTTAATGGAAAAATCAAGAGTGCAATGGCTAAGTTTGGTGGGGTAAACTGATATTTTAGTGAGAGTAGCTCCTACCCTCTCTCTAGAACTCTGGTTTTAGTTTTTTCCTCTCCCTCCCTTAGGGGAGGCCACGACCTCTAACAATGGTTAATGATGAGTACATTAAGCATGCTGCGGATGTTGGTAAGCAAGTTTCAGGTGGTGTTAAGAAAGACTCAGCTAGAGGTCAATATAAGCTTGGAGTGTCTTTTAATGGCCATGCTGTTTTGAATGATATGGTTACTAAGGGAGCTAGGGAAGCTAATTCCCATGTTATTGGTTTTAATGCTCTTAAAGCAAGGTTCTAATACGAAGAAATTTGGACCAGAGAGTGGTTTTGTTGAGCCTGGGAAGTTAGAAGCTCAGTCCAACATAGCTTCGAGTTTATTAGTTGCAAAGGAGATTATTTCTGATCATTCAAAGATTAGAGAATTTTATTTCTTCTGATCACAATCGGAGCAAATTACTTGAGCTGACTCTTTCAGACCAACTTCGTTCAAGTCTTAAGAGAAGTAGCATAAGAGGAGGAGCTAGAGGTGGTGCTCGGAGTTCAACCAGCTTGCCTAGAGCTCCAAAGGTTGAAGATGATACTCATTACCTCTCTGTCAAAGGTAATGATGAGTGTTCTTTGATAGAATACAAATCAAGCTTGTCTCAAATCGTCTTGCTTGGAGAAGAGGAAAACCAGCTACCAAGCATATCAAAAGGGAGAGGTGATGGCTCCTTTTTGGCAAGTGGGTGTGATGTCGTCAGCTTGGAGAAGAGTGAGGCTCCAGCTCCCAAGCTTCAACTTGGTAAAAAATTTACTACTATCATTTCTAATAAAGGAAAGGACACTCAAGGTAATTCTTTAATAGATAAGGCTCCTCTCTCCCATCATGACGTGGACAGCCCCTTAGGGTGACAGGTGGCAGCTTCTTTGTCTAAGGGGAAAGAGAAAGTAGATGGTGCTTTGTTTTTTTTTTGGTAAACAAATTGTATAAACCAAAAGATACTTCCACATGTACAAGGGACATACCCCAGGAAATACAAAATTAGAGCCTAATTAGAGGCTTAAGATCTGCACACAAATTAAACTGGTAATATGTAAAGTACTGAAATTAGATATCAATGCTTCAAAAGACAGCCAAGGTTTACAAAAGTCTTGGGTTGAGACCCCATCTATCCACTAAACGTAGATTGGTATCATTAGTGCCAAAACACTTCGAATCCCAAATCCTTAATCTAACTAATTGTGAAATAGCTTCAATTAGGATCTTGGAATCTCTGATTTTGCCTTAAAAAATCCTTGCATTTCTTTCCCTCCATATATAATAGATGAAGGAAGTAAAAGCTAGCAGAACTAAGACTCCTCTGAGTGACTTCCCTTTTGCATTAGCTAGCATCCAATCTACAAACTGATCCCAATCCCTAACCTAGCAGTGTAGATCACATTTGTTCACAAGTGTGGCCCATACTCTGGCTGAATAACAACAATTGACAAAAAGATGCTCATGTGTCTCCTGGTAGCCAACACAACACACACAATCAGAACGAAACCCCGGTGTTTGGTCCCATTGTGCAACCCTATCTCTAGTGGAAATTTTATTTCTCAAAGCCAACCAAGAGATCAAGCTGCACCTTGGGATGTGTTTAGAGAACCATATCACCTTTGCCCACTTAACCGGTTGTCTTGTAGGGGACAGTGCCTTATAGGTTAGACTTAGGGAGAAATCTCCATTCTGACTTGAACTCCATTTCCAAACATCTTGTCGCTGAGCTTGGGGAGGAGGAATTGGAACACTTCTAATCTCAAGAAGCTCAAAGGTGTTTGAAGTTGGCCAATACCATTGATTGTCTTGAATGAAAACACTCACCATAGAGTCCATAATCCGAAAAGTTCCTGACAAAAGTCTTTGCCCAAATTTGGCCCAAAGGGCACCTAGAGGATGCCAATTATCTATAAGAAGCTTCACAGTGGTACCATCTCTAGTAGTTATTGATCAAAAGGGCAGAAACTTGCTCCTGACGTTGAGAAGCTTTCTCCAAACCCAAGATGGGTTAGAGAAGGAATGGAAACCAAGAAAATTGAACTCTTTCTGATTAGGTATGTTTGACACCAATCTTTCCAAAGCGATCTTTTACAAGGGAGTAGCAAGAACCATAAGTGTTTGGCTATAGCAACTTCATTAGCTAGAACCCAATCCCTAAGGCCCAACCTACCTTGTACCTTATCAAAACATAGGTTTGCCCAAGCTACCTTGGCCCCAGAAGCTTTAGTATCTTGGCCATTCCATAGAAAATTTCTTACCAAGCATTGGACTGTCTTCGTCACTTTTTTAGGGAGAATGAAGACTCCACTCCAAAAGTTGACCATAGCCATAAGGACAGTCTTGATAAGTTGGAGTCTTCCTGCATAAGACAAATACTTTGATTCCAAAGACCTGATTCTCATAGTGAGTCTGTCAATCAAACCTTGACAATCTGATTTGGTAAGCTTGGTTGTAATGAGTGGGACACCAAGATATCTAACTGGAAGAGACCCTTCTGTAAAACCCAGTTCAGCATGAATGATAGAAGACATTCCTGGGCTCACCCCTGATAAGAACAGTTGGCTCTTTGACATATTTTGTTGAAGCCGTGATAGCTCTTGGAAAATGGCCAAAGCTTCCTTAAGCACATGCACGCTGTTTCTCTCTCCTTTATAGAACAAGAGTAGGTCATCAGTAAAGCACAGATTGACTAAGTTAAGCTCTTTACACCTCCAATGGAACTGGAACTCTGAGTGTTTGGCTGCAAAGCTCAAGATCTCTGTCAAGACCTCCATGATGATGACGAAGATGTAAGGAGAGATTGGATCCCCTTGTCTAATTTCTTTAGCACCCCTAAAGTAACCATGCAGCTCGCCATTTATATTAACTGATTATGAGGGAGAAGAAAGGCACTCCATGACCAAAGAAATGAAAACATTTGGGAAGCCAAGGCATTGAAAAGCTTTACCTATTAGTGACCAGTTCACACTATCATAGGCTTTCTTAAGGTCCACCTTGAGAGAACACCTTGGCAAACCAAGTTATCTATGGTAGCTTCTAAGCAATTCTTGGGAGAGAAAAATATTGTCAGCCATTCTCCTTCCTGGGATAAAAGCACTTTGATCCTGACTTACGATGTTGGGTAATACAAGCTTGAGTCTTTCAGCAAGTATTTTTGTGATGCACTTGTAGACTACATTGCAGCAAGAGATAGGTCTAAAGTCCTCAATACTAGTGGGATTAGGGACCTTTGGTATTAAGGTGATTGTAGTTGAGTTAACCTCTTTTAGGAGGTTACCTATAGTAAAGAACTCCAAAACAGCTTTGGTTACATCCCCACCCACCACATGCCATGCTTTCTTAAAGAACCCAGCTGAAAAACCATCTGGTCCAGGAGCTTTTCCACTTCCCATACTGAAAATAGCTTGCTTGACCTCATTTTCTTCAATGGGAAGAGTCACAGGTATAGCCTGATCAGGTCCAAGCTTTCTTGGCAAAGCACAATCAAGTATACTCCAATTGAAACCTATTTCTTCATTTGGTGTACCCAACAGATTTTTTTAGTAATCCAATATATGATCTTGGATCTCCTCATGGGAAGTAAGTAGAGAGCCTTGGTTGTCCAGGTGTGTAATCCTGGTTTTGAATATATTCTATTTCATGCTTTGAAAAAAGAAAGAAGTGTTCTGATCACCTAATTGAAGCCACTATACTCTTGACTTCTACCTATAAAAGCTCTCTTCAGCATGTCTAAGCTCAAAGAAATTGGAGCATGCATCTCTCTTATGAGCCTGTAACAATGCATTTAAAGGGTCATTTCCCAACAAAATTTGAATTGACTCCATGTGTGCTTCAGCCAATTTAACTTTATAAGGAAGATCACTGCAAAATCTTTGGTTGAACCTCCTCAGTTCACCTGTGAGTGCCTTAAGCTTCTTACAGAGCCTAAACATTGTTGTCCCTGAAATCTCAGCCCCCCAAACTCTGTCCAAAAGCTTCCAAAACCTTTCTCTTTCAAACCAAAACTCAAAAAACTTGAAGCTTACTCTTGGTTTATAGGAGTCCTCCATTTGTAAGAAAATTGGACTGTGATCAAAGATGCCAGGAGGAGCAAAGAGACACTTTGTGTCGGGGAACGAGTCCATCCAGTGAATATTTGCCATGGCTCTATCCAACTTACAGATAATAAAGGTTCCATCATTATGCTTGTTTGACCATGTGAATTGACAACCTGAGTATGCAAGGTCCTCAACCTCAATAGTGAAAGTGCATTTGTTGAAGTCAAAGATGCCTTCATCCCAACCCTTAGCTCCTCCTGATTTCTCACTAGGGGAGGCAATAACATTGAAATCTCCGGTGATAAGCATGGGGCATGGGAAGTGAGTGAGTGGTGGGAGCACAAGGATTCCCAAAGCTTCTTCCTGATCACTTTAGAATTTGAAGCATATACGAATGTGATATAACATACAACATTAGAATGCTTTATAGTAAGCTTACAAAATAAAACTTGGTCAGTAGTATCCAAAACTATTACATCAAGTACTTTTGGATCCCTAGCAACCCAAATTCTACCCCCTGCAGCAAAATTATAATTTGCTACCACCTCCCAATTAGGAAAAATGGCCTTAGCAAGATTAGTGAATTTAAAGTTTTTCACTTTAGTTTCAAGTAAAGAACAAAGAGAAAGATTGGAATTCTTACAAAGCTTCCTCACAGCAGCTTGTTTTAAGGAGTCATTGAGCCCCCTAATGTTCCAAGTAGAAAGATTAAACATGAATGGGTGGGTTGTGGGTTTCCCCACTAGCTGCAACTCCTTTATCTCTACCCTTTGCAGGGTGTGGTGTGCCATTGACCTTCTTCTTCTTCTTCTTCTTTCTCCTTTTGCTTGAGCTAGAAGTGTTTAGAGAAGGTGAAGGGGTGGAAAGCTCTTGGTTCTTGCTCACGACAGCAAGATTATCCTCTTCTTCCTCAGTTGAGTGCTCAATAGGTTCCACCCTCACGGAAGCTTCAACTATGTCTTGGTCTAGCACTAAGGCAAATTCAAGTCCCACTTCTGAGTTGATTTTCTTCCTTGATCTCTTGGATTGAATTTCAATCCAGCCACTGTCATCATCCAAATGGGTTGAGGGAGGTGTGTTTGGGAGAAGTGAGGGTGAAATGGGGGATTTTTTGGGGTGGAATGTGTGGGGGATGAGGGAGAGGAGTGATTTGGGGAGTTTGAGGTGGAGCAAGGGTTTGATTGTGGTAGAGATGAGGCTGTAGCTTGGGGATTAGGAGAAAGTGTTTTAGCTTGCTGGATGAAATCACAATCATGACCAAAGATATCACACTTATCAGCCCAAGATCCATCCTTATGTTGAGCTTTAGGTGAAGCTTCACAAAGTTTATGGTAGATAGTGTTGCCCTTAAGGGTTTCAGAAATACCCTTAGCAGCCTCCTCCTTATTCTTTAAAGGTTTCAAAGGTTTGGGGGAAGGATAATACTCACAATTTCATCTAAACCCCTGAGTAAAAGCATATAACTCAAGATCATCAACTACTTGATCGTATTCTGGAAAAATGGATGAATGAGGTTTTTGAGCTGTTGGAGAAGATGAAGCTGACGTGGAGGTGTCCTTTCCATGCTAGAGAGAGTGAGAGAGAGGGAGAGAGAGAAAGAGAGATAGAGAGAGAGATTGTCAGAGGGAGAGAGAGACAGTGAGTTAGAGGGGGAAAGAGAGAGGGAGGGATATATATATATATATATAGAAAGAGAGATAGAGAGAGCTAGAGAGAGAGAGAGAGCAAGAGATAGAGAGATAGAGAGCAAGAGAGCGAGTGAGAGAGAGAGACAGAGAGAGAGTGTGAGAGAGAAAGGGTGGGAGGGAGGGAGAGGGAGAGAGAGCAAAAGAGAGAGAAAGAGAGAGAGAGAGAAAGAGAGAAAGAGAGAGAGAGAAACATAGAGAAAGAGGGAGGGAGAGAGTTAGAGAGAGAAAGGGAGACACAGGGAGAGAGAGACAGAGAGAAAGAGAAAGATAGAGAGAGACACAGAGAAAGAGGTAGAGAGAGTGAGAGAGAGAGACATTGAGAGAGAAGGAGAGAGAAAGAGAGAGAGAGAGAGAGAGAGATAAAGAGAGAGAAATAGAAAGAGAGAGAGAAAGAGAGAGAAAGATAGATTGAGAGAGATATAGGGAGAGAGAGAATGTGAGATGGAGAGAGAGAGAGGGAAAGAGGGAGGGAGAGGGAGAGAGTGTGTGTCAGATAGAGAGAGGGGGAGAGAGTGAGAGAGAGAGAGTAGAGGAGAGAGAGAGAGAGAGTAAGAGAGAGTGTGAGAGAGAGATGGAGAAAGATAGAGAGATAGGGAACAAAGAGTGAGTTAGTTGGAGAGAGAGGGAGAGATAGAGGGAGAGGGGGAAAGAGAAAGAGAGACAGAGACAGCAAGGGAGAGAGAGGGAGAGAAACCGCAAGTGAAAGAGAGAGGGAGGGATAGAGAGAGCGCGAGAGAGAGAGTTAGAGGAGAGATAGGCAGGGAGAGAATAAGAGACGAAGAGAGAGAAATAGAGAGATAGAGATTGATAGAGAGATAGGGAGAGAGAAACACCGAGAGAGAGTTAGAGAGAGGGAGAGAGAGAAAGAGAGTGAGATAGGGAGAGAGACAATGAGAGAGTGAGAGAGATGGAGAGAGAAGGAATAAGAGAGAGAGCGAGAGATAGAGATAGAGGGAGAGATAGAGCTAGAGAGAGATCGAGAGAGAGAGGAAGAGAGATAGAGAGAGATCGAGATAGAGAGGAAGAGAGATAGAGAGAGAGTGTGAGAGAGATAGAGAGAGTGAGTAAGAGAGAGAGCGCGAGAGGGAGGGAGAGAGACAGAGAGAGATAGAGAAAGACAGATAGAGAGAGAGATAGGGAGAGAGAGAATGAGAGACGGAGAGAGACAGAGAGAAAGAGCGAGATAGAGAGAGAGAAGGAGAGAGAGAAAGAGAGAGATAGAGATTCATAGAGAGAGAAGGAAAGAAAGCAAGGGAGATGAAGTTAGAGAGAGAAAAGAGCGAGAGAGATTGGGAGAGAGAGTGAGAGAGGGAGAGAGATGGGGAGAGGGAAAGAGAGAGGGAGAGAGAGCGGGAAAGAGAGATAATGAGGGAAATAGAGTGAGAGAGAGGGAGAGATAGATGGAGAGAGATACAGACAGAGAAAGTGTGAGAGAGTAAGAGAGAGTGAGAGAGAGGGAAAGAGATATAGATAGATAGATAGAGAGATAAAGGAAGAGATAGAGAGAGAGTGCGAGAGAGATAGAGGGGGAGAGAGGGAGAGAGATAGAGATAGAAAGAGTGATAGAAGACATCTCTGGGCTCACCCCTGATAAGAACAGTTGGCTCTTTGAAAAATTTGGTTGAAGCCCTGATAGCTCATGGAAAATGGCCAAAGCTTCCTTAAGCACATGCACGATGTTTCTCTCTCCTTTACAGAACAAGAGTAGGTCATCAGCAAGGCACAGATTAACTAAGTTAAGCTGTTTGTACCTCCAATGGAACTGGAACTTTGAGCGTTTGGCTGCAAAGCTCAAGATCCCTGTCAAGACCTCCATGATGATGACGAAAATGTAAGGAGAGATTGGATCCCATTCTCTAATTCCTTTACCACCCCTAAAGTAACCCCATACATTCATGTTTAATCTTGCTACTTGGAACATTAGGGGGATCAATGACTCCCTAAAATAAGCTGTTGTGAGGAAGCTTTGTAAGAATTTCAGTCTCTCTCTTTGTTATGTACTAGAAGTAAAGTGAAAAACTTTAAATTCACTAATCTTGCTAAGGCCATTTTTCTGAATTAGGGGTGGTAACAAACTACAATTTTGCTGCAGGTGGTAACAAATTCTACAATTTTGATGTAATAGTTTTAGATACTACTGACCAAGTTATACTGTGTAAGCTTACTATTAAGCATTCTAATGTTGTATGCTATATCACATTCGTATATGCTTCAAATTCTAAAGTGATCAGGAAAAAGTTTTGGGAATCCTTGTGCTCCCACCACTCTCTCATGCCCCATGGCTTATCACTAGAGACTTCAATGTTATTGTCTCCCAAAGTGAGAAATCAGGAGGAGTTTAGGTATGGGATGAAGGCATCTTTAACTTCAACAAATGCACTTTCACTATTGAGGTTGAGGACCTAACATACTCAGGTTGTCAATTCACATGGTCAAACAAGCATCATGATGGAACCTTTATTATGTGTAAACTGGATAGAGCCATGGCAAATATTCACTGGATGGACTCGTTCCCTGACACAAAGTTTTGTGTCTCCCCAACAGATCCATCTTTTGCCTCCCCAAAAGATCCATCTTTTGCCAAGTTCATCTAGTTTGGGCATAAACACGTCGCCTTGGGTCTTTTCGACTCTTTAAGGCACAAGAAGCACCTAGAATGATCACAACACTCCAAATTCTTATCCCAAACATGTATTGGGTGTCAAAAGTCAGTTTGAGTACATGCAATGACCAAAAGATCCAAATCTAGCCAAGATCATGTAGTTTGGGCCAAAACACGTCCCCTTGGATCTTTTTGACTCTATATGGCACAAGAAGCTCCTAAAATGACCACAACACTCCAACTTCTTATCCCAAACGTGTATTGAGTGTTACAAGTTAGTTCGAGTACATGCCAAGCCCACAAATTTAGCCAAGTTCATCTAGTTTGGGCCTAGACACGTCTTATTAGGTCTTTTTGACTTTGTATGATACTAGAAACACCTAAAATGACCACAACACTCCAATGTTTTTATCCCAAACGTGTATTGGGCGTCAAAACTCAGTTAGAGTACATGCCAAGTCCAAAAGATCTCAGTTAAGTTAGTTCATCTAGTTTGGGCCTAAACATGTCTCATTGGGTCTTTTTGACTCTGTATGGCACAAGAAACACCTAAAATAAAAACACTCTAAATTTATATCAGAAACGTGTATTGGGTGTCAAAAATAAGTTTGAAAACAAGTTATGCTCAAAAGATCCAAGTTTAGCTAAGTTCATCTGATTTGGGTCTAGACATGTCCCATTGTGCTTTTTTGAATTCTTATGGCATAAGAAGTACCTAAAACGAGGTTTAGGGCCAAACTTGATAAACTTGAAAAATCATGGATCGTTTGGGCATGGCATGTACTTGAAGTGACTTTTGACACCTAAAACATGTTTGGGATATGAATTTCGAGTGTTTGGCAATTTTAGGTGCTTCTAGGGTCATACAGTGTCAGAAAATCAAATGGTACGTGTTAAGGCCCAAACTAGATGGACTTAGTTGGAAGTCAGAGTTTCTTCTAGCTCTTCCTTGGAGGAATCTCCAAGTTTGCTCAAGATTTTAGCTATGGAGAACAAAGAAGTTGGTGAAAAGAAAGTGTTTTACTGCGCTAAATGTGGCAGAAGCACTTGATGCTCGTATTAATGGAGATGACGAGGAGCATGCTACTTGTTTTGGCACCTTTAGCTACAACCTTAACTCACCAAATAAGGGAGGAAAGGTCCAAATGGCCATTAATGGCAATGACGAGGCTGCTTCTAGCTCTAATGAGGAGCAAGTCAAAGGTTTGGATGAGCTTTCAATGTCTTGTGGAACATTTCTTTAGTCCCTTCTTCTCAGGTACACAATGACTTGTTAATACTGGATTCTAGTGCTTTAAAGGTCCTTTCATCCTTTGGTGGACCCCCATGTTTTGTAATGAAGCTTTTACAAGCGCTTCTAAGGACAAAGAGCATGTTCAGAAGCAAACAAGCTTTCCCTTGTCTGAAAAACTCAGGCCAATCACCAAGTGTTCTCTGGCCAAAGGAGGAGCACGAAGGAGAGAGATGAACAAGGGTGAAATATTTTGTCCATTGGTCAATGAGGCTGTACTTGAGAGCCAATCAACTCCTGCCACCTCTCCAATTCTAGCGAACCCTAGCTGTGCATGGAGTACAGACAATCATTCTGATCAACAAGTGAAAGAACAAAAGCAAAAGGAGAAAGGACACCTACTCTTGCATACATTGGGCAACAACAAAGCTAAAAATTTGCTTGCAAGGACAGACAGCCTGCCCCAAAACCCGGAGCAAGGACAATCATTCTTAATTGTGGTTGTACCTGAAGATAAAGGTGATTTGACATTGCCTTTGCCCAAGACATCCTTGGAGCACATTTTAGGTACCCTTGTACGACCACCTAAGGATGGATATGTCTCCTCCACGTCAGCTTCATCAAGGACATACAACCTGCCCCAAAACCCGGAGCAAGGACAGTCTCTCTTAATTACAGTTGTACCTAAACATAAAGGGGATTTGACCTTGCCTTTGCTCAAGACATCCTTGGAGCATGTTTCAGGTACCTTTTTACTACCACCAAGCATGGAATGGACACCTCCACGTCAGCTTCATCTTCTCCAATAGCTCGAAAACCTCATTCTTCCATTTTTCTAGAATACAATCAAGTAGTTGAAGATCTTGAGTTATATGCTTTTACTCAGGGGTTTAGACGAAATTGTGAGTATTATCCTTTCTTTAAACCTTTGAAACCTTTAAAGAATAAGGAGGAGGCTGATAAGGGTATTTCTGAAACCCTTAAGGGCAACACTATCTACCATAAACTTTGTGAAGCTTCACCTAAAGCTCAACAAAAGGATGGATCTCGGGCTGATAAAGTTAAGAGATACCAACCTAGTAGGTTTGAGCTTGAGTTTCAGGAGTCTACAATTTATGAAGAACATAGGGTCATTGTTAAGCTCCCTAACTTTGTTACCAAAGACAGCTTTGCCAAATGGGAGACTTGTTTGGTTGGCTATTTTGTGGGTAAAACAACTCCATTACACTTGGTTAAGAGGATTGCGTTGCAGCTTCGGAAAGGGAGAGGTCTCCTTGATGTTCAAGCTTCCAAAGGACTCTTCTATTTCAAATTTGATAACTTAGAACACAGAGATTATTTCTTTAAAGATGGACCTTGGCATTTGTTAGGGAAACCTCTTATTCTTCAAACATGGGAGCCTAATGTCAATTTCACAAAGGAAAAGTTAGCTAAGATCCCCTTTGGGTGAAACTTTGGAATGTTCCCCTTGAGTTGATAACTTTTTTTTCGATAAGCAAAAAAATGTATTATCCCAAAAAATACAAACAAATATACAAGGGTCATACTCCAGGAAATACAAAGCTACTAAGCCAAAAAGGAGATAAGCCTGGCTAGCTAAAGCCAACACAAATCTAAACCCAAAAACATAAGCCAATTAAATCTCAACGCATTACAAAAACAAACCAAACTCCTCGATACAAAGAAACAAATTAACATACTCAGCCCCTAAGGAGGCTCAAAAATCAAAAGGTTGAGATCCCAAGCAGCTTGGAGAGACAGATTCAACTCTGAGGCAAGGACACCCTTAAGCAACCAAAGCCTATCCCTAATGGAGCCTGAGATAACCTTGATCAAAATAGCATTATCGCTGATTTTTCCCTGGAAGATTCTGAGGTTCCTCTCCCTCCAAATATGGTAGATAAAGGCTGTGAACAAAAGCTTCAGAATGGAGCTAACAAGGGACTTACTTTTGGCCTTAACTAGGAGCCAAGAGATTCATTGACACCAGTTGGAATGGGGGCTGCTCACTTGAGTTGAGAACTTCTGAAGCTCTAAGCTACATTGCTAGTGCAGTGGGTAAACCCCTATACTCGGATCACTTGACTGTAAAAGGAGTGAAAAGAGACTTCGCTAGAATCTGTGTTAAGATTTCAACCAAGTCAAGAATCCTTAAGCATCTTGATATTGATCTTGGTATTGAAGGATGGGATCTAATTGATGTTTTGTAGAGTATGAGGGCCTACCAAAGAAGTGTGACAAGTGTGATATCTTTGGTCATCATGATTGTGATTTCATCCAGCAAGCTAAAACAAATTCTCCTAATCCCCAAGCTACAGCCCCATCTCTACCTCAATCCAACCCTAGCTCCACCTCAAACTCCCAAAATCACTCCTCTCCCTCATCCCCCACACATTCCAACCCTAAACAATCCCCCATTTCTCCCTCACTTTTCCCAAACACACCCCCTCAACCCATTTGGATTATGACAGTGGCTGGATTGAGACTAAATCCAAGAGATCAAGGAAGAAAGTCAACTCAGAAATGGGACTTGAATTGGCCTTAGTGCTAGACCAAGACATAGTTGAAGCTTCCCCACTAAGGGTGGAACCTATTGAGCACTCAATTGAGGAAGAAGAGGATAACCTTGCTGTCGTGAGCAAGAACCAAGAGCTTTCCACCCCTTCTCCTTCTAAACACTCCCAGCTCAAGAAAAATGAGAAAAAGGAAGAACAAGAAGAAGGTCAATGGCACACCACGCCCTGCAAGGGTTAGAGATAAAGGAGTTGCAGCTAGTGGGAAAATCCACAACCCACACATTCATGTATTAATCTTGCTACTTGGAATATTAGGGGGCTCAAAGACTCCTTAAAACAAGCTGCCATGAGGAAGCTTTGTAAGAATTTCAATCTTTCTCTTTGTTCTTTACTTGAAACTAAAGTGAAAAACTTTAAATTCACTAATCTTGCTAAGTATAATTTTGCTACAGGGGGTAGAATTTGATTGTAAACCTAAACTCAATCCAAAAACACCAACCCCCCACCTCCCCCAAACCCATTCACCCCAACCGATCACCCCACCCCTTCTTTTTCCCCATCAGACTGACACCCCACCCGTAGATCAATCCCTGATTCCCCCCACCACCTCAAACCCACCTATTCTCCCTGATGAGAAACCTTGGATTGTGGTGACCTCAAAAAAATCAAGAAGGGATCTATTCCAAGCCGAAATGCTAACCTGAATAACAAATCTCCTTCCCAAATGAGCTTTCTGTGATTCTCTTGTTGGAGGAAAGAGGAATTGTTACCCCACTTTAGGTTGAGGCTATCAAATCTGATCAAGAGAAGGAACCTGACTTAGGTGATCCAAGTTTGGTCTCCCCTATTCCTTTAGCCCTTCCTTTTATCTCATCTTCTAGCTCTAGTAAGGAAAAGAGAAAAAAGAAGAAGAAAAGCAAGATAAACCTCACTTCTCACCCAGCAAAAAAGGGTGGGAAATTGAAATCTACAAAGGGGGTGACCCCTACCTCACAATGATTAATATAGCCACTTGGAACATAATGGGGCTCAATGGTTCCCTTAAACAAGTTGATGTGAGGAAAATGTGTAGGGACTTCAACCTCTCTGTGTACTCAGTTATCGAGACTAAGGTCAAGCATGGTAACTTCAGTGGTATTGCTGGCAATGTTTTCTCTAACTGGGAATGTATGACGAATTACGCCTCCACTTTGAATGGTAGAATTTGTGTTGCTTGGGACTCAGCTATTGTCAACCTTACTGTACTTAGCCACTCAGCTCAAGAAATATTTTGTAAGGTTTCCATTCTAGATTCTAATATTGACTGCTTTGTCACGTTTGTGTATGCTTCCAATGAAATGGGTGATAGGAGGCACCTTTGGGCTTCCCTTGATATACAACACACTATTTGCTCATCTTCACCTTGGCTTATTTTGGGAGACTTTAATGTCATTAGGAACCCCAATGAGAAAATAGGAGGGGTTGCAAGATGGAATGAGGGTATAAATGAGTTTAATGTTTGCATATACAACATTGAGGTGGAAGACCGTGCCTATTCAGGACGTCAATTCTCCTGGTCTAATAAGCACCAAGATGGTGCCTTCACCATGTGTAAGCTGGATAGAGCCCTAGGGAATACTCACTAGGTTGATTCCTTACCAAATGTGCAATGTCAGTTTCCACAACCTGGCATTTCTGACCATAGTCCCATAGTAATTTTAATGGATTCAAATCAGCTCAAACCTAAGACAGATTTCCAATTCTTTAACTCTTGGATGGACAGACAAGGATTTTGGGAAATCGTTGAACAAGCATGTGGTACCCAAGTAACTGGTTGTGCAATGTTTAAGGTTAGCAAAAAGCTCAGAGCCATGAAGGTGGCTTTAAGAAAATTTAATAAACAATTTTGCAATGGCCTTCCCTCTAGGACCAAGCTAGTTAGGGCCAAACTTGATGAACTTCAGATTGTGTTAGCTTCTGACCCAACCAATGCAGCTTTAATTGGACAAGAGAAACTCGGAAACAGTGAATATATTGAGCTCAGACATGCTGAAGAAAGTTTCTACAAACAAAAATTAAGAGTTCAATGACTAAACCTGGGAGACCAAAATTCTTCTTTCTTTTTTCATAATATGAAAAAGAGAAGAATCAGATCACGAATCACACACCTGACACACCAGTGATCAACCATTTCTGACCCTGAGGAGGTTAAGGACCACATCTTGCAATACTATGTAGACCTTTTGGGTACCCCTAAGCCACCCCCAGATATCAATTGGAGCATATTGGAAAGGGCTCTCCAAAGGAAATTGGATAACTCTCAAGGCAACACGTTGATGTCGCCTACCACTACTGACGAGGTCAAAAGTACTATCTTTGGAATGGGAAGTGACGAAGCCCCAGGCCCTGATGGATAACCAGCTAGCTTTTTTTTCGGTAAATTAAAAAATTGTATAAACCGA
>QANY01003254.1:0-117362 GCA_003255025.1 Datisca glomerata
AAAATAACTAGTTCTAGATGAATACTTGTAAACTAACTTTTATATTTAGTTATCAAGTATAAAATAAAATAAGATCATTATCTAAGATTTGAGAAAACATTAAAGTATAATAGAACAATTAACAATAAAATTTTCACCTTAACAACAAATTATGGTTAAAGCTTCGTGTTGATAACATGTTATAAAATATAAGATGAATCAAGAATGCAATAAGTAAAATAGCTTAAGAAGAAGAAGATGAAGAAGAAGAAGAAGAAGAATAAGATGATGATGATGAAGAGAAAATCAATTGTTTCTCTTGATTTTATTCATGGGCAATCTCTTCCTTTTATAGACAACATGAGAAAAACATATAAGAATGAAACTAAAAATAATTACTTAAGAGTTTTACTTCTAATGTAAATGAGAGAATTAAGAATATGAGAGCTAGGAGTACGGAGAGGTAGAAAAATTGAGAGTAAAGAATGGACATCTAACTTACGTATTTACAACATTTTGAACTTTAAACTATTTTTAGTTATTAACCAATATATTTTTAACCCAAAAATACGTGTCTCGTCCCGACCCGAACCATAAACTGTCTTGTTCTGTCCAGCTCAATTTTTGTCCTCACTATGGAACGGGGTGGGACCAAAATAAATTTGTCCAGTCCTGACTGGGATGAGACAAAATTTTCAAAATTCGTCCTATACTGTCCCCTGTACACCCTTACTTATAACTTGGCCAATTACTTGATTACTCTTGAAATATTCTTTTTACCTTGAACGTTAGATTTTACCAATAAAAGTTTCATTTAAATTTCTAATAAGCAATATTACATAGCAATGGTACTTAACATAGTTATGACGTGAGAACACACATAACCGAAATATCACTTATCTACCACTATTTTTAGACTTGTTTCTTTATAAAATTGTTTATATCACGTTTGAAGCGACAATTGTCGATCGTGGTATTGGCATGTTTCTTTTTACTATTGAAGCATAATTAAAATCTTTTTAACGAGTGAAAAGCTTGTACAAGTGTGAGGTAGTCTAGTCGGAGAATTTTATGAGAATGTGAACTTGAAGCCTATTGTAAAAGATGAACTATGTTTAATAATGCTTAGTAGGTCAATGCCCTAGGATGATAATATTTATGGACAGTATATGGGACCACTAGCTTGTAACTATTCCATTGATTAGTTACATGGAGTCTAATTGAACCGCCTCAACTAATCACATTGAGGTGGCTAAAAGAAATCTCGCGTGTGCCCAATTGCCAAGGAGACATCACTAGTTGAGCGTATTAGCCACCGTACCAGGGCAGATTGGAGAGTGGACCACGTTGATGAGACGTAAATGCGCCATTTAACCCAAATCGTCCTAAGGGGATTTTTATAGCTAGGTCCCTTCCAAAGGCCAAAAGGCGGCACATATATATAGCTTCTAATGTGGTCATAACAAAGAAGATAGTCCCTTTTTGATACAACAAACGAACATAAGCTTATCTTAATCCTATCATGTCACAATCTCCAAATCATTCTGAGACAGTAAAGTGTTTATTCAAGTCTTAACATTGAGCTTGATACTTAAGAATCAAAGCAAACATGATGTATCGTGGGTACCAGGGTAATATGATCAACTCACGGCTTCTTTAGGGCATAATTTTTATCGGGAACAAGACTTTACGAAATGCATTAGAAGAAAATCCCCAAAAGGAGATTATTCATAAAGGCCTTGTTTGGCTGTCAGTATTAGACAACACTAAACGACTAGACAATACTATTTTAGTACTATTCTACGTTTAGTTTAACAGTCTATCTAGATTAGCTAATACAATGAGATTAAATAGTACTCATATCACCGTATTAACTAATATGGTCATCATCATTCAGATTCGGGCGGATTAAGAGCCCCAAATGAGATTTTCTTTTAATAGGCTTGTTTTCTCATATTTATATAATATTCATATTTTTTTAATAATTGAATGTGTCTATTAATATTGTTCTTTATAAATTTTAAAGAATTATTAATAATGGAATGTATTATCTACTTGAAATTATGAAATATTTTTATTTGTGATTGAAAATTCAAAATAACATGTAACTTCAAGAATAAATGATGAAATATAATTTTACAACCTACTACTATCATTTACCAAACAATGTACAAGTATTATAGTTTTTTAACCAATATAGCACCAAACATTGGATTGCACTTAGTCCAATACAATATAGTCTGATCTGATAGATTTAGTACAGTACTATCTTAATTGTCAAACGAGTCCAAAGTGTGGCCTTATAATGCGATCCAGTATATGGCGGTTTGGGTTGCCCAAGGCAAGTACTTACAAGGCGGTGCAACTCACAGAGATACTACCCACAGCGTTACTGTCCATGTCAGTATCATCCACTACGGGTCAAGACCCATATACAAAGCCTCTCTCTATCGAGAAATGATTCATTACATTATTTTATAACTCGAATATGACATTTTATAATTGCTATAAACATATCTTATAATTAAAAATTAAACATAGTAACTTAAAATACATGAAATTTAAGATTTTTGTTCAAAACTTTATACCAGCATACTAAAAACATGAACTATAGAATCCCAAAAAATTTGTATTCATTATTTGATGCCAATTATGCAAAACTTTCGAATTCAAAGAACATACATTTTCTTCTTTCTCATCAAAATATAATAAAATATTTTATTTTAGAAAATCGACAGTACATTATATGGAGAAATTCAGTGAAACTCCATAAAAGCAAAAAGGGGATTCAGAGAAACTCCCAACATGGGATGTTGGCAGCATAAGTTTTGAGCTAAATAGCTGTTGCTGCCAAAGGGCTATTAGCTGTGCATATCTCAAGGGAATGATTTATGTCTTATTCTCTCTTATTTCCTTTGATAATATAGTGCTTGCTATCAATTTGATTTCACTAATTCCTTGTAATTTGTTTATTATATTTGCCTTGAATAATCTATTCCCTTTTCTATGTTTTTCTCATTCAATGTATCAACACTACTATATAAGCAATGGAAGGCAACGGATTTGTATCGCATAAAGCCATTAAACAAAAAACTATGTTCTCATTTTTTCATAGTATCAGAGCGGTGAAAGATCCGACTCAAATTATATGACAGCACAAGTGTAAGATAAATCGGAAGATACTAAAAAATTACATGATAATCTATTACCTTTTGTGTTGGTTACACCACTCCTCTCAGGAGATAACTATGGAATGTGGTCGACCATGGCGCTGCGTGCAAAAAATAAAATTGGGTTTGTCGATGGATCAATTAAGCCCAAAGGACACCAATGAATTATACCAATGAAATCACTGCAACGATTTGGTAAGCTCCTGGATCCTTAATTCAACAAAAAATGAGATACGTAGGAGCATACTCTACGTAGAAACAGCTAGATGGATATGGCTCGATCTTCATGATCGATTTACCCAAACCAATGCGCCAAAGATTTATCATCTAAAGAAGTCCATTGCCGAGACAAGACAAGATGATTCCTCTGTGTCCAATTATTTTACTAGATGGAAGGCATTATGGTATGAACTCGAACTCTTTTTCAATATCAGAAACTTGCACATGTGGTCACGACAAAGTCATTGCTGCTAGCATACAACAAGATCGTGCCATGGAATTCTTCAAGGTTTACGTGAACGACATTCTGCTATCTGAAGCCAAATTCTGTTGATGGATCCATTTCCAAGCGTAACAAAAATTTACACTTTAGTACGACAAGAAGAGAAGCAACAAGAAATACACTCTTTAGTACGACAAGAAGAGAAGCAACAAGAAATACACTCTTCATCTCCTTCTCTCATCACACCAGAAGCAGCTGCCCTTGTAGTCAAACGTACAGAATTTTCAAGTAATAGATATCTGCGTACGAATGAACCATTTCATCAGAAAAATCATGGTTGGGATGGTAATCGAAAGGGAAAGCTAACTATTTAGTGTGATCGTTGTGGTTTAAACAACCACACAATGGATTTTTGTTATAAAATTCACGGCTATCCCAGCAACAAACAAAGGATTTAGTGAAATCAAATTGATAGCAGTGGCTATATTTTCAAAGGAAATAAGAGATAATAAGGCATAAATCATTCCCTTGAGATATGCACAGCTAATATGGTATGAATTTTGGGGAGAATGTGTTCTCACATCAACTTATTTAATTAACAAAACTCCCACACCATTATTAAATGGAAAATCACCACATGAAGTTTTATTAAATACACCACCCTCATATTCCCACTTTCGGGTTTTTGGATGCGTGGTATTTGTACACAATGCTCATATCAAGCATAAATTTGATCAACGTGCTAAACCAGGGGTTTTTGTTGTTTATCCTTATGGACAAAAAGGATAACGAAATTTTGACATCGCCACTAAATCTATTTTTGTGTCTAGAGATGTAACCTTTTATGAAACTATTTTTCCTTTCCATGATACTTCCCCAACACAAACTCATTTACCAGTTATTTCGTTGCCTATTGAAGATCATTCGCAATTTCATTTTACCCCTAAGGATAATGAAGCTCTTTCTAACACTCAACTAGTCCAGATTACACAAGCACCCATTATCCAACCTGAGCCATCAAATTTAATTCCACCTGACCAATCATTTGAAACATCTGCTCCACCATCTCCTGGCTTGCCTCCGACTCGGGGACGTCGCCCACCATCTTATTTGAGAGATTATCATTGTGATATAGTCACCAATGTTTCACTACCTTCCCAAACATCTCCTAAGCAGACATGTACTCAATATCCTATTCAGAAATATATATCTTATTCTGACTTTTCTACTGCACATCGAGCATTTCTTTCTGCAATTTCTTCTACAGATCAACCCAACTCATTTTCTTAAGCAGTAAAGATTCCTCAATGGCGTCATGCCATGGCTGCTGAAATTAGTGCACTTGAGAATAATCACACATGGTATCTTACTTATCTTACTTGAGAATAATCTTACTTATCTCCCACCCAACCAAAGGGCAATCGGATGCAAATGGTCTACGAAATTAAATATAAATTATATGGGACTGTTGACAGATATAAAGCTTGCTTTGTTTCTAAGGGTTTTACTCAAGTGGAAGGGCTTGACTATCATGATACATTTGCACCAGTAGCTAAACTTGTTACAGTTCGTGTACTACTCTCAGTTGCTTCTATCAAGAACTGCTCTCTTCACCAACTTGACGTAAACAATGCATTTCTTCACGTGATTTACAAGAAGGAATTTATATGAAAGTTCCACCAGGATTTACTCGTAAGGGGAGACACGTGTTTGCAGATTGAATAAATCATTATATGGACTAAAGCAAGCTTCACGCCAATGGTTTGCCAAACTTTCTGTCACCCTTCGCGAAGCAGGTTTTCTTCATTCAAAGGCTGACTACTCCTTGTTCACACGCGTGATTGGTAATTCTAGTACATCTGTTCTCGTATATGTTGATGATATAATTTAACGAGCAATGACAAGCATGCATACATCTGAAAAATTTCCTTGCCGATAAATTCAATATAAAGATCTGGGTTGGTTGAAATATTTCCTTGGCATTGAAGTCTCTCACTCAAGCCAAGGAATCTTTCTTTGTCAACGTAAATATACATTAAATATTCGTAAGGACAATAATTTATTTGGAGCCAAGACATCTGACCTTCCTATGGAACAAAATCTCCATTTAACTACAACTGAAGGAACGATCCTACTTGATCCATCTGTCTATCGTAGACTATGGGATGTCTCATTTGTTACTAGGCCTTACATCGCCTATTCAGTTAATATCCTAAGTAAATTCATGCAACCTCCTCATACTAGTCATATGGATGCTGCTACAAGGGTATTACGTTATCATAAAGGGTCTCCAGGGGAAGAAATTTTACTCTCATCATCAAGCCCACTTCACCTGAATGGGTTTTGTGACTCTGATTGGGCAGGTTGTCCGATGACTCGAAGCTCCACCACCGGTTATTGTATCTTGCTTGGTTCCAATCCTATTTCATGGAAAACAAAGAAGCAAAGCAGTTTCACGATCCTCCACCGAAGCAGAGTATGGTGCCATGGCTACACTCACTTCAGAACTTCAATGGTTAAAACACCTCCTCAATGATCTTGGTATGTCTCATCCTACACCAATCAGTTTGTATCGTGACAATTCAAACAACCATTCACATTATTGAGAATCTAGTTTTTCATGAACGTACAATACATATAGAACTTGATTGTCATTTTATTGGTGAGAAGATTCAAACTAAGCTAATTACTCCTCGGTACATTCCCTCATTAGAGCAAATTGCTGATATATTTATCAAACCATTGGGAAAAAGTTAATTTCATCATCTTATTAGCAAGCTGGGCGTTACTCACGTATCCGCTCCACCTTGAGGGGGAGTTTAGCTGTGCATATCTCAAGGGAATGATTTACGCCTTATTCTCTCTTATTTCCTTTGATAATATTAACCGTTGCTATCAATTTGATTTCGCTAATTCATTGTAATTTGTTTATTATATTTGCCTTGTATAGTTTATTCCCTTTTATGCATTTTTCTCATTCAACACTGCTGTATAATCAATAGAAGGCAACGGCTTTGTATAGCAGAAGCCATTAAACAAAAGCTATATTCTCATTTTTCTCATAGATACCTGGAAAGAACACATATAGAAATATAGTACAACATTCTATGACTTTCAAAATATGTAAAATTGCATCATGATGGAGATGAGAGGAATTTCAATTAATCGTTGACACTAAAAAATCCAATTTTCCAGTAGAAAATCATATGAAACATTGTACTTGCACTAATCCATGACTTCCTCGATTGTGACAAATCGGCCAATCTCTATTGAAAGCTGTGCAGCAATTCCAATGGCAACTGAGATCAATCCGTCCTGCAAATCTACAGCAGGAGCTTGTTCTCCTTTAGCTCTGATTGCAGCCAAGAAGTTCAGGTGTTCCAAGTAGCTAGACCCATGATGCAGCCCGTCATACCTGATTCATATTTTTAAGTAGAATCCATCAAATTATAAGAAGGAAATCATACTAGTTATGTAGCGCATATGGTGCACGTAGTACAATATTTCAGTATGTATAGTAGTTTATTGTATTGCCCAGTTCAAAACTGTTTATATAGCAGATGAAAAATATCAAAAGATCAGTAAGCTAGTGAAATTCAACTGTTTGTTTTCTTTACATATAAAGAGAATAGAAATAAAAATAAAACATTTTTCTTTCGCACGTATAGCAAAAAAGAAATATAAAAAGATAAAAGAGATGAAAAGTTGAAGTTAAAAAATTCATTTGTTTAAAATACACAAATGAAATTAAAGTCTCTTAATTGATTGTTAATTATTAAGCAAAAATTAATTAAAAACTAATAAGGATAATTAAATAATTTCATTAAATTTTATAAAGTAAGCTGGTTAAAGATATGTATGGATATACAGGACAAGCAATCACATTTATAACTTGGATAAAATTGTCCATAAAAGCCAACATACTTTATCCTATCATCTTTAGCTTTGAGAGTCTGGACACCATCTCTACCAACAGCTCGAGTACCAACCCGCACGATACTTTCAGGAACAAAGGCCTCACCCTATTTCAGAAGAAATTCATTGAGAAAAGAAGCCCAAACATTGATTACAAATTTACACAAGCTAATTATGCAGGAAAATTAACAGAAGTTGCAGTTAATGGCTGCATAGAGTGAGTCTATTATGGAAACTGCACGCTGATTTATAGAAGTACTCCTAAAATGAATCTAAAAGCTGCCACCAGATTACTTCATTCTCAATTGAATAAACACTGCCTTTACTGTTTGTTTGTGTGTGTGTGTGTGTGTGTGTGTGTGTGTGTGTGTGTGAGAGAGAGAGAGAGAGAGAGAGAGAGAGAGAGAGAGAGAGAGAGAGCTTACTTTTCCAATATCACCAACAACAGATATTTCTTGCTCATTTTTACTCCCTTCAGCAAACATACAAAGATCAAGCATCCCACGAGATCCATTATCAAATTCAACTATTACATATGCATTGTCAATTATATCTGGCACCTATATCATAGATAACAGGATTTATCAAATGTTAATGTACAAAGTTCGATTCTAAAAAACTCTCTCTCCCTCTCTCATACATGAACACACGCAATGCAGACAAGAGGGTTCAAATTTCTCTGACATAATCTCAGTTGTTTGGTTTTCTCGATATAGTTGGATTAAAAGAACAACATGACGGATAGCACAACCAACTCCTAGAAGGTTACAACTTTTCCATGAACAAATCATATGCAAATTACTTTTTAAAAATTAAATGCAAATCTGGATTCCGTTTCAAGCAATGCCAAATGCATGAAATATTCGTCAAATTACAGCCACTTACCTTCCCATCATAGATTTCATTTTTATGGTTAACATCAATAGCTCCAGACGCCATCACACGAACAGGATTTGCCCCTGCAAACAGCCTCATCAGATCAAAGAAGTGGCAGCATTTCTCTACTAGAGTTCCCCCTGAATTGATATTGAATCGGTTCCAATTGTTGACCTATTAAAAGTGTGAGCCAATTAGATTGTTACTTCATGAACATGAAAACATGAGCTATTAAAAGTTACCTTAACCAAGAATGGGAACCGATGTTCACGGATTGCCACCATTTTAACATGCCCAATATCCCCACGTTTAACAATTTCTATCAGTTTTGCAACAGATGGCATGTATCTGTACTCCAGTCCAACTTGCACTAGCAGATCCTTCCTCTTTCTAGCAGCATTGACAACCTATTCTTCAGAATTCAGACAAGTATTTTGTATCATTTGTTTTCACCTATAACGGTAGGGAAAGTGAAGAGATATTGAGTAACCTGTTCGTCTGAATACGAGAAAATACGAGAAAAAACATATGCTGTGTAGGTCTCAAGATACTCAAAAGAAAGATCCAACTTCATCTATTTATATGTTGGTTTAAATGATTTATGAAGCATTATATTCCACCACTTAATATATGCTAGCAAGATGACTACTTCTTTTGCGGTACTTCATAAATGTTATCATTGTTGTTCTTCCCTAGAACTATGGACAGCAAAATTTTGCCATCCAGGCCCAATAACATCACTGCATTTTGTCTCTCATCATTTACTTCTGTAGTCATTACTCTAGGACATATTGATAAAATTTACAAATTTCGAGCAAAGAGCTATGACTTGAGAAATGAGCTTCCCAAAAGTAAAAGTTTGACAATGTAAAATTACACAACAATAGGATGTCATCTAGGTACCATATGACTGACCTCTTTGCAATGAGGAACTGTTGTGCACAATGGCTTCTCCACTAACACATGGTGAGGTTTTGGGTAGTTGATGATGTCCATTAGAATCTGATAATGGGTCATATTTGGAGTTGAGACAACCAATACATCACAGAGCCCACTGCCCAATAGCTCCTGGTGTCCTGACAAAATCTTCACAACCTCTCCATGTTATACACATAAGAAAATACAGCTTGAAACACATCTCCAAATTCTTAGGAAATGGCACTTAGTGTTGAAGAATTAATTCAAATGATTAAGTTCATTGTAACCTAATAGCTGAAGCTTCTGAGATTAGTGGCAATTTAATCAGAGTGGGAGGTCGTCAGTTCAGACATTCACATCAATAATCTTCCTCCTCAAAATTAAATGTACACGTGTTCATTAAGAAATTCCAGGTCTAGACACGAGGGGAGTGTTAAATAATTAATTCATGTGATTAAATTTTCCCTAACCCAGCCACTAAGGCTTTTGGATTACTGACAATTCAATTCTTAGTGCTTTTGATTCGTCAAACCTTGTGCTTCATATATAATCCATATTGCTAATATTTTCCTCTTAGAGCATCTAATTTAAAATTCCGTACCACAATAAGGACAATTTCGAACTTCAAGAAAGCAAAATCGTTCTCCAACATATTTGAAGAGAATTACGACGAAGCAATTCAGTGGGAGAGTTGCTGATACCTGAAGATTCCAGCCAAAGGACTGTGCTAAATCGAGGGCGAGCTGCTGGGAAGGAACATGTGGGTCCGCAATAGCAACGACGAGGACGCCATGATCGCGAAGATGGTAGAGATTGATGAGGTGCTCTCGACCCATCATCCCCACCCCAATGATTCCGTACTTCACTGTGGTAGCAGCGACAGCAGCCATGGTTGAGACTTGAGTGAACCTCCTCGTTTGCCTTCACTCTCTGCATTTTATAATCATAGCTTTCGCGCTTTATTGGCTTCTCGTAGAAATTAGGTGGCGCGCAACTGCGCATTGGGCATTTTACATTTTGTTTGGTTGCGCTTGACCGTTATCCATAACCCGTGTAGTGTGTTATGCAAGATGTGGTTTAGTATAGTGATTAAATTAATACACTCACAGTTTGCTTGGTTAGTTATTTGAGAATGAATTTTTAGAAAAAAGAATGTAAAAATAAAAAACTTTTAAATATTTCAAAACGAGAAGTATTTTAGTGTGAATTTTCTGAAACTTGTTTAAAAATAATTTTAAAAATTTGATACAATAAACTTTAAATTTTACTCTACAAACTTTCAAAATAGGTACTTTTACTCAATGTAATCCATTTTTAATGCGTTATACAATCTTCATTAGATATTTTTAAATAAAAAGAGAGGTAAAATCTAATTCATACTTTTCCACTTACACTCATAAAGTTTAAAACGAGTAAAATCGCTTCATAAAATTTCAAAATAAGTAAAAATAATCCCACTACGTCTAAATTTTAAATTCATTAAAATGGTCTAACTCATTTTTTATTTGAATACACATCTTGAATAAAAATCAAACAAGAGATTTTTAACTCCATTAAAGAGACTCAACTTAAGTAGTAAACATATTCAATTTGAAAGTTTATGGAGTAAAATTACTCACTTTAAAATTCATGTATGTGTACAAATTGTCAATCCGTGAAAAAATCATGAGTTATTCGTTAATAATATTATCCAACACATGTTCAATATTTTTAACCTTTATAATAAACAACATTGTTACTCTTCTCACTTAAAAAAATCATTTTCAAATCATTAATTAAACAATAATTAAAATCGAATTTACTTTGAGAAGTAAATAATTAGAGATAATTAGAGAAATAATCATTTTCTTCTAGTTGGCCGGTAGTCCTTTATTAGTAGCTAGACAACGCAAACAACCCAGGTCGTAGTGGCAGGAAGCTATTAGAAATTTAAATCAGTCGTAACAAAAGGGCCAAGTAGAGAGCAGAACCATGTCCTAAACCCTAGCAAAGCTCCGAATTCCGCGAGTGTGAACTGTAATTCAACAACAAAGAATGAAATTCAGACCTACGCCTAGATTCCTTATACTCCCTACGCGATTACACCTGAACTGCCTCCAAACTTACCGGTGCTGCTTCCGTTCTTTTGTCAAGAAGCTTCATACGACCACAAAAGCTCAAGCGTCTGTCAATGGAGGAAGTGGTAGTTCTCAAGGTTAGCATTTTTGAGATTTTGAGTTTGGAGCATTTGGAGCTTCGAAATCCAATGTGCTGGCTTTTTTTTTCTTCTATTGTACTGTGGCCGAATAGCGAGTAGTAAAATCTGGAACAAGCATTTAATGCTCGAAGGATAGGAGTGTTCACTAGTATATCTGGAACAACCGATTTTCTAATATATCTCGAAGGATAGGAGTATTCACTAGTGAAGCCTGAATGTGTATCAGGTGATTCTTATTTGGTGCCTGGCGCAACAGTGGCCACATTACTTATGCTTGGTGCACTTCATGCTCGGCGCCTCTATGATGACAAAAAGGTAGACATTGGTTACTGACTTGGCTGTAATGAGAAAACTATGTAAATTATTCTAATTACAATTTACAATGGCTTCTCTGGATTTTTTCTGTTAATCATGGATGGAAGCATGTTAGTTGTGTTTGATATTAGAACTATTATGCTAGTTGTCAGAGTAGCTCTTTGAATCACTGTACAGGCTATTCAATGAAAGGTCAAAGAATTACAAACAAACTGAAAATGGTTGTTATTTGACATTTCTTACGCAGCTCACGTGATGCAAGTGGCAAGTACACACTCGTATTTTTGTGTGTATGTCTTGGATTTATTTGCTTAAGATAATATGCGTTGATACATAAAGCTCTGAAGATTGATGGATCTTCATCTGTTATAGACTTAGTTTTTAGTGGCTGAAGTAGGTAATATGGATTATGAAGGATAATATTTTAAATGAAAATCTTCTTTGTTACAGACTTACCCCTTTAGGTACTACAGCATATCCTATAAGCTAAGAGCCATAAAGCTCACGTGATGCGAGTAGTGAGTACAAACATGTACTTTTACCGATCAAAAAAGAAAAATAGAACCATACTTTAGACTTGCATGGTTCTTTCTCTCTGATTAGTTTCTAGTAGTGCCAAGACTCAGAAATTTAAAATGGGACAAGATAAAGTATTTACCCTTTGTAAGGTCTTTTTCTTTCTCCATCTTCTGAAAAGAAAAAAAGAAAAATCTCTCTTTTTATAGGTTGAAGAGGCACGTGAAAAAGGAGTTGAGCCTGAGTTCCATCCAGACATAAAAGTATGAATTTTCCTAAATATAACCATTCTTCTATTTGTTTCATCACAAATATGTTCCAGCCACATGGTTCCATGGCCTTATATATATTTGTTGCTACCAATTTTAGGCCACTTTTATGAGGTTGCTACCCCTACGATTGATATCTAGATGTTGGGGTCACTTGTCAAATGTGGTGAGTAAAGTTCATCAGTTGATTTCTTTCAGTAACATTTTTTTATATTTATCGATATTGATGCTGTTCTCTTCTATGTCCTAGCTGAACTTCTGTAGGTATATATTTTCCTTGCTTATCTTGTGCATCTGTTATCATTTATTCTGCTTTTATTGATGGGAGTACTTAAAGGAACTATATTTGAAGTTGAGATAAGGCATTTGTATGTTATATCACAGAGATAATGATTTGCTTTGTCCTTAGTATGAAAGTATTACTAACTCTAGTGTTGTGAAGGAGGTGAGTGTAATGTCTATGTTCTCACCATTTTTTTTTGAGATTGTTCTCATTCAAAGCTACCTATGCATTACAACCACAATCAATTGACTGGAGGATATTACTCAACCATGTAATTATTTTCTTACGGCAATTCAGAATGTTATAGACGACAAAAGGAGAGAAAATGAAGAGTGCATCTCCCCGTCTCAGTTTTGTTCTTATATACAACTTATGTCAAGTCCCATGTGGCTGAGCAACTTTAATTTCTCCATTGGCAACATACGTTTCGGTATCATCTCTATTCCCCTATAACTCACATCATTCTTATATGATATAGGAACTTCCTGTCTGGCTGCGTCCACACATCTATAGAGCATGGGCTCGAGCATTTCATTCAGGTACAATTTTACTTGCCTACCCTTTTGTTGTCATTAAGATGAAATCTACTGCTTTCTTTGATTTTTTTGGGGTTTTCCTTTGTGTTCATTATTTTATAAGAGATGGCCAAACTAATGCAGAAACAAGCTATCAATAAATATGTCATGTTCTCTTCTGGTTTACATTCCAGATTTGGAAGAAGCAGCTCTTCCTTTGGATGAATATGCTTCTTTATGTGAGTTCTTTGTTCGCACCTTGAAGGAGGGTTCCAGGCCCATCGACCACGATCCATGTTGTCTGGTAACGGGTAACCAGCTTATTGAAGATCTATCTTTAGTCAATTCTACTGTGTAAAGTTTAATTTAACATCTTTGATTTGTTAATTATAACTGTAGGTTAGTCCAGTGGACGGTACCATTTTACGATTTGGAGAATTGAAAGGAGCAGGGGCTATGATCGAGCAAGTGAAAGGATTTTCCTATTCAGTTAGTTCTCTTCTTGGTGGAAACTCTTTACTTCCAACGATTGCTGAAGGAGACATGGATGAAGAGAGTAGGAAGGAAGAAAGTATTCCTACTGATAAAAGTAAGAAGTCTTGGTGGAAAATTTCTCTGGCTTCTCCAAAAGTTTGGGATCCTGTATCAGCGTGGTAATGAGTCAAGTCTTTTCCTCTATGGTGCTAATAAATTGTTAACAGAGCATGCTTCTTTAACACCATAGAGGTTTTTTTTTCCTATTTGGTGTTACTTAGTTGTATGAGCAATTAAAACACTCACCCCCCTCTTCTTTTAATTTTTGTGGGGTTATGCTAGAATTCTAGATAAACAACTAGATTGGTAATTTGATTCTCAATTTTGTTTGCTTGTTTTTCCTTTAAGTAATCATACCTGCTATTATATTGTTAATCCAGAAAGAAATTCTAGCTAACTTATAAATTATTAACTGTCATGCAGTCCAGTGAAAGGCCTTTTCTACTGTGTAATTTACTTAAGGCCTGGGGACTATCATCGCATACACTCACCAGTGGACTGGCATGTTTTTGTTCGCCGCCATTTTTCAGGTGATCTATTCTTGTAAGAGGGATTTTTTTATTATTACCTGATCTTGGGACGCTTTGATTAATATAGTCTACTCTGCAGGTCACCTATTTCCAGTGAATGAACGAGCTGCAAGAACAATAAAAAACCTCTATGTTGAAAATGAAAGAGTAAATCTAATTTTCTATTTCTTTTTTATATTCTCCGTGAAGTTAAGAGCACTTGATCTACTTTGTGGCTTTAATTGATTAATTCTACAAAAAATATTGGGATGTAAGTTTAACTTTTAAGAAGATTATACTTATTTCTATATAAGTTTATTTAAGAGTCTTGTCTTGATTTCTGATCTCTCTAGCTGGGTTGATAGGCTTTAGTATGTTACAGGTTGTGCTTGAAGGTCTATGGCGAGAAGGATATATGGCAATTGCTGCGATTGGTGCGACAAACATTGGGTCGATAGCGGTAAATCTCTTTTTTCAGCTGATGAGTTTTAATTTCCTAAATCTCTCCCCCATCCTGAAAAGTTAACTAAGCAGAGGAAAAAACTAAACAATATAAGAAGAATGCGGAGTGTTGGATTTGCAACTCAAGTTCAGAGTTTTAGCCCCAGAAAAACCATTGGTTTATATGAGAAGTTATTTGCAAGATAGGATTCTCAAAAGCGGTCCAGTTCAAGCAAACATCGTTGATCATTTGCACGAACCTCAATGCTGATATCAATTCTGATTAAGATGAATAACTTTGATTAATTGAAAATTCCTTTATTGACGGATTTGTTACAAACTTGTACATCACAGCTTTTCATTGAGCCAGAACTTCGAACAAACAGACCAAAGAGAAGGTTAATGCACTCAGAACCTCCAGAGGAGCGAGTATACGAACCTGAAGGTGTTGGCATAATGCTCAAGAAAGGGGATGAGGTTGAAGATTGTTTATTGACTCAGCTTACTAGCCTCCCTATTGGTTTGCCATCCTTAAATCACCTTTATATTTCTTGCTACTCTCAGGTAGCAGCTTTCAACATGGGGTCAACAGTAGTGCTAATCTTCCAGGCTCCTGTGTCCAATCCTCATCAAAATGAGGACGCCAAATCAGAGTTTAGGTTCTCAGTAAAGCAAGGAGACCGAATTCATGCTGGAGAAGCACTCGGGAGGTGGCACGATGTTTAGAATGTCATTTTCTTGTGTATAACCCATTTATTTTGCTAATAAGTATGGATGCTGATTAGCATAGTTGGTTTCTATTGATCGTTAAAAACATGTGTCCTTACGTCAATTGTCATGGTTTTGATGCATTTCATTGTATCCTAAACTTGAATGGTATTTACTTTCACAAGCTTTGAGGAAGTGGTTTGCATCACAGTACCAGATAATCAAATGAATTCAGTGTTGTACTCTACAATATTCAGACAGGTTCTTACCTTACTATGTTATATGACAAGAAGACATACCATTTTATTTAACTGTTATTTGTTTCACTTGATCATCGCATTTCCTCACAAATGTCACTGCAGTATCTGGTTATTTCTCAGCCGTGGGAATGACTGAAAAGAAAGTATAAAGAATCACTTAAATGTTTCAGCTCAGGGGCTCCCAGATCTGATTGAACAGCCCTAATGGGTCGAACTTCATCAACGGGAGAGAATCCTGCAGTGTCTTTCATTTTTCATCGTGGACGTTCTTACCAAGTTTCTTCGCAATAAGGTCGGGACAATCAGATCTAATGTGTTTCAACAAAATAAGAATATGTTACCAATAAAGGCAGTAAATAAATATACGTATAAAGGTCCGAGTACCAAATCACAATCTTGAAATTTATGACTTCAACTTACTATCCTAATTCCTAAACGATCCATATCATGAATTTTGACTTTCAAAATGCATTTACATGTGAATATTTTTTCAGAACATAAAGGGCTTCTCTTGTTCATCTGGGTGCTTAATGGCCGAAAGCAAAACTGTTGCAAAATCTCTCTTCTAAAAAAAAACTACATCAAGACCCTGTTCCTGAAATTCCAAATGCAACTTGCGGATTAGTTTACTATTTTTTAACAGAGTCATAAGGTCGATGACCACAAGAAAGTGACCCTCGTTGATTTCAAACTTTTACTCCAGACTTCTAGAACTTTGCGAGCTGAGCTAACTCCTTGTGGTTTACACATATAGAAGATTTTACATCGTTTCTCCATAATTAAGTCTATATCATTTGACATGTCCTAAGATCATACAATGTTTCTATCCAAATGACAATTTTAGTTAGAGTTTATACAATTCAACTAATAGAAACGAGTGGTCAGAAACTATAATCGGAAAAGGAAATGTAAAGGCACACTTACGTCTGTTTAGCGTAAGTGGAGGAAGACGGAACACGTTTGTTACGGAATATCATGAAGCCGATGGGTAGTACGACTCCGATCATCATGATCACCGCTCCGATTACGTATCTGAGGGGACTAGGTGGTTCCACCTCTATCACCTTCCTGAACTGCATCACTCAGAAGAGTCAGAAAGAACGATGGCCCCCCAATGTTAGTGAACCTTCATTAAATTTTTACAATTCAAAGTAAGAACTAAGAAGACAAGAAATGAACCCGAGATTCACGAATGGATAGATTTTCCGTGAGATCTGGATCTTATGCTCAGAAGAGACTTACCGGCATTTCCAGACAGATGTAGAAACGTTACGTAAGTTTTTTTTTTTCTTTTCTTTACGAGCTTTTATTAGAGGATTAATCTCAACTAATTCATATTAAATGACTTAATTTATAATTTAAAAGTACTTACCAAATAAATAATTTAAAAGTACTTAATTTCTACAGTATATTTGTTGTGTTCTTTATTTTAGAAATTTTGTAACTTATCATATTCTTCTTATTAAAGAAAATTAGTTTATAAAAATGCTATCCATTTCATCAGCACAAATTTTCATCTCTCTATTTAACATCATCTTAAACGTGAGGATACAAATTCTAATATAATTTAATTAATATCATTGGATGAAAATTTGTTTCTCATTATGAAGATGGTATGGTATTATTGATTTTCTCCTACATTAATTAAAATTATTTTTATTAGATTTTAAGTTGATAAAACAAGCTTTTTTTAAACTAAAACGACATTGATAATGTTAGCTTAATTTGCATGATTACTACATGGGTTGCGATTAGGGGTGTAAGGAAAACCGACCAACCACAAAAACCGATCGAACCGGACCGAACCGCATTGGTTCGAGCGGTTTTGTCACTTACGAAAGTTCGGTTCGATTCTAGAAATAGAGAAATAGGATGGTTCGGTTTGGTGTTCAGTTTTTGTGAAAAAACCACACTGAACCGAACCGAACTGTACTTCTATATAAGCTCATTTGCCCTAATTCCCTCCTTCACTTCACTTAACCTCACCCTCTTTATCAGTTAGTCTCGTCTCTATTTTTATCTCTGTTTTTTTCTCTCAATATCTCTCACTTTCTCTGTGTGTCTGTAGGATCTAAATTGTATCTTTTTTCCATGTATTTTCTGTTATTTCTGTAAATATTTTTTATTCTCAGTTGAAATATAAATCTGTCAAAGATTTGGTTAAGATTGATGTTGATTTTGTATATGTTGTTGATTTGGTTGAGATTAATTAAAAATTAGGTTGAAATTTAGTTCAAATTTGATGAATTTTTCTACTTTACTTTTCATTTTACGATTCAGTTCGATTTTTATTATCTTTGTACAATTCGATTCAATTTGATATTTAAATATTAAACAGTCCAGGTGGATTACTAATAGTGTAAAATGATATATTTGGTTTGGTAAAATTCGGTGCATGCACGGGCTGTTGACTAATTTAAAAAGAAAATGCATTGAGTTCGGGTCGTGAACTATTGTGATCCACGTGGAGACCACAGTCCCAATTTAAAACTGTACAACCAAACCACGCTCAACTACTTGTGCTCGTGATGGTACACGACTTATGCTGCACACCAGTACACAATTTAAATCAGTGTGTGTACTAGAAATTTTCTTTGACTAAGGTTGTCGCATATGTTGAGTAACTTTTTAACCGCTTGCAAATTGCCACGTGTGTTTTCAGATTTAAGATTAAAAAACAAATAACTTACAAAAAAAATTAAAACATGGTATTATTTTCTAAATACTACTTAAGAACGGATACGCAATGAAAGTTTGTTCTGCAATTTTCATGAACTAACCAGTAACATCATCAGAATCCTTTTATGTTTAAGCAAACAAATTATGTCTCGTTCATTTTATTTGAGCTATTAGATTGTTCTCAAGCGTTCCGTATCAGATAAGCACAAACTTCATTAACCGTTTAATTTTTTGTTCAAAATTATCATTTAAATTGTTCAAAGTTCGAAACTTTTAAATAGTTTAGAAATTTAATTAAAACTTCTAAAAAATTAGGGTTGCAGGTGTAAAAATAACGGATAGCTTAAAGGTATATTTAACCCAAAACTTTAACATGTGTGAAAATCTAATCACTTATCCTTGTCTTTTATTACACAAATAAGACGATATTAACATTACATTGCGTCAATACTGCAACTGTGAGGTCTCCCGATGAGGGTGAATGCTAAGTTGGCCTGATGGTAAGGACAAATGTTGGAATGTGCAGATTAGGCGCATGTCGAACTGTCAGGACCCTATATGAATAGTGGAGCAAAGCCCGGTTACCCACAATTATTAAAAACAAGATTGCGGTAAATAGACAAGTTCAGAAGTAGGAATTATGAAATAGTCTGATTTTTTTATTAGGTAAATGACAGTTTTTGGTGTGCCACATTACCAATTTATCTACCGTAATTTCATGTTGACAGATTTACCATCAATAAGTTGTTACGGATTGTTGATTGTATGAGTCCACTATAATTAATTAGTACAACAAATGAAAATTAGTTTACATATTTACGGTAAACTAAATACGAAATTTATATTTATATTTACCCTATTATATTCAATAACTAATTATGAATTTTTGGTTATGGAAATATATTTTTCCATAACCAATTGATGATATTTAGGATAAAGACGATTTTTCATAATTTTAGCTAATTCGGCTTAATTGATTATCTTTCATTGTTATGGAAAAAATATCATAACTCGGCATTAAGTCTACCAATTCACATGCAATTAACTTTCTTCGTCATTCATCTTATTTTTGAACCTGTAATTCATACATCAAATTTCCAAGATTTGTAGTAAAAAAAAACTATTTGTTTCACCGATTGAACGTGATTGATAACTATTTACCTTTTGTTTCCATGAAATTAGGATAAATAAAATGTTTCCATGAGCGCAATTGACGACTATTTACCTATTAAACGTGGTTGACGATTGTTTTCATGAAATTATGGTAAATAAACTGGAAACATATTTGTTCCGGGGATTTCAAATTCTTGTTCATTTAATTATTGATTGTTGAAGACTATTTACTTCTTTGTTTACCATTTTAGACGGGATTGTAAGAATATTGAAATTTAAAATTGATGTATTTGTTGCTAATGATATTTTTGACGGGATTTTTTGTTTTTTATTTAATTTTAGAAATCTCATTAATTAGTTGGTTGATAAAGGAGTATGTTGGGGGCTGATTTAGGATTATGTTGGGATTGATTTTTAGGGATTTTCTAAATTTTAAATATTTTATGATAATAACTTAGATTGTATTTATATTTTTTTTTAAAACAATTAATGTTTCATTATCTTATTGTTCAAATTTTATTTAGAATTTCGGTAATATTTCATTGATTTTATGAATTATAATTTTTAGATTTTAATTTTTTATTTTATTTTTTCTAAATCGAATGACTTACGTTTTTTAATTAAATTGATATAAAAAGTGGATATTGAAGTTGATTTACTCTTATATTGATGGTTGGATGTTTTTTTTTCAAACTCTAATTTTATTACGAAATAATATTTTACATTTATTATTTATAATTTATTCCTAAACAAATTTAAACTTATTTTTAAATTATCATTTATTATAATAGTTGTTGATAATGTGGTAAATTTAAATTTAAATTTTTTTAAAAATATATAATTTCCTTAATTATAAGTACATAGACTGATATATCAATAACTTCCATTCGATTGTTCAATATTTACAATATAGTTGCTTTATATAAATTAAGGACATTATGGTCTAAATTTATTGACCGTTTTGAAAACCTGTTATTTACCTATAATTTTTGAAACCGACTATTTTTTAACATACTCCTAGTAAAGTTGTCTATATCGAAAAGTTTCCCTTAAACAAATAAGACAACAAAAAGACACTCATCTTCTCATTAGTGATGAGACTGGAGATTACAAAAGTTCTTATTTTTTTCGACCCATCGTTTCATATTCTACTGATAAACTATATATATTCACAAGAAAATCAATCATATACTATTGCTTATACTTAAACATTGGAGAGAAATTCCGGTTTCTTCGACGCAGTTAACTCGATGAAGAAGATGTTGAATCTCATCGACCCATCTCTGCTTATGCATCTTGTTCTTGCACTTGAATTCTAGAAGACCCCGTCCCGTTTTAAGGCCGAAAAAGACCTCGTCTGATCTATCTCTTTCCTTCATATATGGCCACCCAGAAGATTCGTCGCAAACGCCATAAACAACACCTAGTAACATCAGAGCAGGAGATGTTATATAACACTATGGTACTAAAACAGGCGAGAGAGGTTATAAATCGACATATGAACTAATGACTTGAAATTTGATGCTTACATTTGTTCTTCTTCGAAAAAGCTCCTCCAACATGTTTGCTTTTGATCGAAACTACAATCTGAAATCATGGTAAATATAAGTAAACGCAAATTGCCGATCAGACAAGTCTGATATTTTGTTTCCCATACGCGGTTGAGCAAATTACCTGAGATTTCTTGTTGAGATATATACAGACATGCTTCCACCGTAGGACTCCTGTTAATTACAACAAGAACAGTTTAGATTACCCCAATACAACTTTAGCTTCTCATCAACAATTAGAATCAAAGAGCTAGACTAATATAATCAAGATAATGAGTAATTAGATAATTATTTATCTTCTCAAATGGAGATAATTATTTATAATCCATGGATGATTTCACTCCTGAACCTGATCTCGATAAACTCAGAAAATTACTGTGTAAGGAAGATCAACTCCAATTTTTAATGCAATATTTCAATAATTTGATGCAATTATGATAAAAAAGTTTTTTTTTTAACCTTTTTGTGTGAGTTGCAATAATTCACCAACACAGGGAGGTCCCTGATCCTCCAAATGTCCATGAAAAGTATCTTCCAAATGATTCTCTGATGTTAATCTATCATATGGACTTATTGCAGCATTCTTTCTGGGTTCTTTGGGTAGTCTTGCTTTTATAGCTGCTTCTCCTCTCAAAGCTGATTTAGTATCAGAAGAAGAAACAAACACAAACTTTATCATTAGTTTGACAAAGAAATAACATTTCCATTTGTATCGGTCATTGGGTGGTACTTTGTGAACATTTTCACTATTGTAAATGATCTTGTTAGACTGTGGAGCCTAATCATGCGCTACGCAGAGATAGTACATGGATCGACTTCTGCAATAAAGGATTAGGTAAATCCGTGTGTCATTTTTGTGTTTCTTATTTATTGCTATCACTAGTAAAGGATAAGGGCACTTTATTCCATAACAGATCTATTGCAATTTGGGGGNGGGATGTATGAAGAAGTATTTCTTACCAGTTGCAGCTGCAGCTGTAAGAGTCATGAGATCGCTCGGACTCCGAATACCGACAGCGGATTTGACAACCGAAGCCACACAGTCATGGTTAGCTCCAGCTAACTCGGCCATTTCTATACAATGTGAAGCTAAGATCTCAGAAGCTGAGGCCAAAGCACTGCTCAGTTTTGATGCCGAGCCACTAGAGTTCTCTGCTGCAGCAGATGCAGCCAAGGCGGCAGCAAGTGCAGCAACCGAGAGAGCGGAATGCACACGTGCGTTTTCTACTCGGGCCCTGTCTTTTTTCTTCATAATGCCATTACTTGGCTCCTTGTGGAACCATTTTCTAAACGATCCTGTCCTCCTAGCATTTACAGAGCTTCCTCCCTTACCTTGCTGCAATTGATAGTTGGAAAACATAGTTACCATGAAACACTAAAATACTGGCAAATTTCGAATTGGATCGATACGAGTGATTTGGAATGGTGAATTTGACAATCCTAACATAATAACGCAACACCTATCAAGTACCATGACGAAAATGTTAGAGCTTTACCTAAATTATTTGTTTCCTTACAAAAACATTTGGTAGTTTAGTTTGTTGATTGCATTCTCTTCACATAACTAGCATCACCTACGAACTTAAACTACTTCTGATTGATATAGTACGTTAATTTTATTCAGTACATGATACTAAAAAAATAGTGTTATGGGTAAACATATGTTTCGTTCCCGTCCCTGTTACGCGTACCACAACGATCCACGTTCTAGGTAACATAGGTTGAGAAGCATAGTCTATGAGGCAGTTTTTCAAAATTTCATGTTGTAAAGAAGAAAACGAATGCTAATACATAAACACAAGTGTATAGCAGGTTATAAAGGATGGCTTACAAGAGTCGGCTCTAGGACGGAATTGTGATTCTTATCGGCGAAAAACTGCTTCTGTTTATCAGCGATTGCTTTTGTTATTTCCGAAGCGGAAATACTCCATGACCTCGCCAAGAATTCCATAGACTCTTGTGGTGTTTGCGGTTGAGGAATTGAAGGTAATGTCACTTTTAGCTCTTCATATTCCTCTACATTATGAAGCCCTTGTATAGAACTTTTACTATTCCAAGCTGAATAATAGCTTCTTTCCATATCTTACTCCGAAAGTGCTTAGTTCTTTCAGTATTCCTCTTTTGTTGGCTATCAAACAATTAGATAAAACAAACATTATTACATTAGAAGGATAACTCGAGAGAAGCAAGTAAAGAACAATCACTGTTGGAAACTGGAGGGAAAAAAGAGAGAAATTTTGAGGCAAAAATATAAATACATCTTGCTTCTTTAATCAAAACTTCTTCTCATTGTTTTCTTTTGGACTAAATTCAACTTACCCCATCAATTTTGGGTCATTCGACTTACTCATTGAGCTATCAAAATAGACAAAATCGGTTCTTTATTGCTTAATTCCGTCAAATTTTCTACAGAAACAATAAAATAAAAGAGGCTAATAAGTATTTGACAAACCATATGTGATAGATAGAACCTAAGAATTCTGGAAAAAAACGAGGCTGGCAGGCGTTAGAAAAACTTAAGGAATTAAGCCATGCCCGACCAATTCTGCTTATTTTGGAAGTTATGGTTCAATTCTACTCATTTCAATGTGAGAAAAGGACATATTGCTAACCTTACAACAGTACCTTGTTATTGACAGAAAGGAGAATCGTGGAACAACAAACTCAAAGGAATTCAAAGAGACATTTTCACAAACACATATAGGGCCAAAACAGACAAAGTGAAAAAAGAGAGACATTCTTTTAGTACTAACCTTACAACAATACCTCAAAATCTGTCTCTATTAAGAAGTAAGAACAAACACATAATAATCTTCCATACAACAAAGTTGTTACATATACCAGAAAGACCCGAAAAGAAGGAGACAGAATGGATTCACCTGTACATTCCAAAGCCTTGTGCTTTGAACCCCTCCATGAATTCAGGTCTGATTTCACGAAAAGAATAAGAAAAGGACAAAGACAAATAGGAATTCACGAGACTCGATGGCGAATGAAACATTAGTTTGAGGAACAGGAACAAAGCATTAATGCTTAAAAAGCGGGCTAGTGTTTCAAGACACTCATGCAAGCTGGTGCTCAAGTCACTAAAACAATCAAGGCAAATAGATTTTACTACTTTATTCATCTATTATTCTATAGTATCTAATGTATATAAAAAGTGAAGATATTGGAGAAATATTTACTAGACAAAATTGTCCTTACATTTATTTCTATTTACCGTAAAATGCCCATCAAATGGACACATGTATGCTTACTGGTGACATTTTATATGAAGATCACAATCATGTGTTTATATTCTATGAAACAAAGAATAAATATAATTAAGCATTTGGATCAACTAAATAGTTATTGCAATTGCTAAAAGAGAAAATAAGCTTCAACTAAATATTTTTTTTCACCGTCAAATATTATTTGACATATGATTTTTATATTGTAAAAGATATTGGTTGTTCTTTACATATAATTTAGATAATATCGACATTATAGTAAATGTTAACGTATGTAGATACTTAATAGTTATTGAAGTTTTTAAAATTTAGTCACGTGCGGTATTTTACTAGTATATAAATGGGACTAAGTTAGGAGAAATATTTTTTTATATAAATGTTCCTCATTATTTTATTAAATTTCTTCATTGTTCTTCATAAATATTAATAACTTTAAGCTAAATTAAGAAAAAAAATTAAGAACTTTAAATTACATGATTAATTACACTTCTAGCTTTTTAGATAATCTTGTCTAAACTATCTTTAAAAATTCTTAAATTGTGCTTTGATTAAATATTTTAAACTATTTATGTAGCGCTATGAATAATGTTAGACTGTATTGAACTTTTTTCAATACTATCAATTGTATAACTTAAGTTTATTAACATAATATACTTAAAAATATTAATATAGTGTATTTAATATAATGAAATCAGAATGCATGAAAAAAATGTAAAAAAAAAAATCAAATTTGGTTAGTGCGATACTCAACCCTTGCTGTGGTGTCACTTTTGAGTCATGTTAGAATGATGTTTCACATTGTCTGATTTTTCCTTTGTTGTCTGGTTAGAAAGATTTAGTTATACTCTCTCTAACAGTTTTGAGAAATGATAGAACTGGACTTTCAAAATTGATATTAGAGTGAGGCCCAAAATCTAGTTGTGATTGGTACTTGATCAAGTTCAACTAGCCTCCACGGGCCAAAATTGAGAAGAATTTCAAGATGAAAGGTGAGTTTCTTCGGCTCTCCGTTGGCTCCCCCTTCCCCTTAAGAGATATGTCCATCGATAGGCCTCATTTGAGCTTTTTGTGACTCGTGACATCTATGTTGTTGTCCTGTTTAACATTGTAGTTTGTGGTGTGACGGTAACAGGTAAAGTTCTTTATCTAATTTGACTCTAAACTTCTGACCTTCTTCGAACTAACATAAGGAAATAGTATGCTCACGAACTAAAATGTCACAATATAAAATAGAAAAAATGGAGAACGACTATAGAGAACTCATTTCATAACTCCTCCGTCATCCAAAACTAGGTTGACTGATTGATCTTGTAAGGGCAAATCAGTGCCACAAATGCATCTTAGGTGGATAACAGAAATAGTTAATTGGTACTGTCAAATGTTAAATTACTAATAATTTGTAAGTTCAGAGACTAAATTGATAAACTTTTAGGACAAAATTAGATTGAAACACAAATGTTTTTAGGAATATAAATTAATAATACTAATGATTCAAACGATATGACCGTAGTTCTAGAGAATCGGATCCTATTAAAAAATTAGTAATGTATTAAATAGTAAGAAAAAGGAGTGAATGGAATAAAAAGGAGTGGTGTACTTGGCAGACTTTTGATGTTGCAACTACTTTGGGTTTGGGTTGTTGTAGTTGTTGTTAGCTTAGTTAATAGAAAACCAATGGTCGTGCGGTGCGTGAACCTTCACTGGACGGCTTCAATCAGATTCTATCTCGAATTTTATCTTCATGAAAAAATTTTCAAAGACATATTTACTTAGGTTAGTTAGCACTTAGATAATTTTCTGTAAACTCTATATAACATGATTTAAAGATGATTTATCCTCCTGAACGGTACAATTTATGTACCATGCAGAACATCTTTATTATTATTCAAAAGTAATAGTAAATTCAGTGTCACTTAAAGTATATCTCTTGTTTGAAACAAAATGTGTTTAACATAGTGATTGAACGAACATGTTCATTGAATTCGTAAGTTTAAATTATAATATTTATAGTTAAAATAGTTTGTAGAAAGATAGAAAAAAGTCCTCTAGTTCTGCATCAAATCGTGCTACTTATTTATGCAAAAACAGATGTGAATCTAGAAATATCAATGGGTATGGTAATGTATGGATAATATCATACTCACCTCCATACTCATGAATATTTTTTATCCTCACACTCATCAATATTCAAGAAATTTTCATTGGCATAGTATGGGGAATACTCATTTAGGTATGTCTTGCTTGTGAATTTTTCATACTCCGCAATTTGTAATTAATTGACAATAAATTTTAAAATAATGTAGAACTATTTTCATATATTAATATTAAAATCTCACAATAATATTTTAAATTATAAAAATTAAAATAAAGATATTTTAAACACATCTAAGTATCGAAAACTTCTAAAATCAAACTTGCTCATGATCATCTTAGAAAAAATGGAGAACGAATATAGAGAACTCATTTCATAACTCATATGTTGTCCAAAACTAGGTTGACTAATTGTTCTTGTAAGGGCAAATCAGTGTCACAAATGCATCTTAGGTGAATAACAAAAATAATTCATCTATATGTCGAATGTTAATTGCTAATGATTTGTAAGTTTAGAAGTTAAATCGATAAACTTTAATCTTTTAGGATAAAATTATAGTCAACACAATTTCTTTTAGGAATATAAATTAACAATACCAATGATTCAAATGATACGACTCTAGTTCTCTAGAGAATCAGATCCTATTAAAAAAATTATTAATGTATTAAATAGTAAAGAAAGGGAGTGAATGCATTGAAAAATAGTGTTGTACTTGGAAGGATTTTTATGTTGCTACTTGTTGTGGTAGACTAGGGATGTGAATGGGCAGGGCGGTTAGCTTTCCCCATCTCCATCCTACTTTAATATGTTAATCTTATTCGGGCTCAATTCTTCATTTATAGAGAGAAGGGTTGGGATGAGAATCTCCATTAGGATCGGGTTACTCACGGGTACCCACGAGTTTTTCATCTTTCTTTATACTTGATATTGATGTGTAGAATTTCTCAACGATGATCTTAGACGATTATAGACGTAAAGATGGCGATAATGAATTAATGGTGATAAAAGAAGCAATGAAGATATTTTATGAGAAAAAAATATATGAATCGTCCTATTTAACGGTTAAACTAGTTAGTGTAGTATGAGATTAACAAAAATAATGTTAGGTTGTATTGTCACATAAAGTTATTTTTTTAATATAATACAATTTAAAAAAATATATATGTAAAAAATAAATGAGGCAGGGATGAGACGAGTAATGGGGTGAAGACTATTATATTCATCATCATCTCATACCCACACAGGTTCATTTATTATTATCTCATACCGATCTCGTCACTCATTTATCCATAAAATTTTCAATTTATTAGAAGTGGATCCCCGCAGCTTCAAGGACCCATGAGTAATTTTGACAACTTTATTGGAAACTTGTAGGTAGTTGTTGTCAGCTTAGCTGATAGAAAAGTCAATGGTCACGCGGTGCATAAACCTTGACTGGACGGCATTAATCAGATTCTATCTCGGATTATATCTTCATGAAGTTTTTTATAGTACATTAACAACTATACATGGGTTAATATTAGTATTTAGATATTTTTTTAGACCATAAATTAAAAATGATTTATCCACCTGGTACAGTCTATGAACTATGCAGAACATCTTTATTATTTATTCAAAATTAATAGTAAATCGAGTATCACTTGCAATATATCTCTTGTTCGAAACAAAACGTGTTTAGCATAGTGATTGAACCCACATGTTCATTGAATTTTATAAGTTTAAGTCATAATATTTATAGTTAAAATAGTTGTAGAAAGAAAGAAAAAAAATTCTCTCATTCTGCGTCAAATTGGGCTACTTATTTATGCAAAAATAGATGTGAATCTAGAGATATTAATGAGTAGAGTAAGGTATGAATAATATCATACCCACCCCCATGCCCATGAACATTTTTTATTCCCACACCATCAATACTCAAGAAAGTTTCATTGGCAGAGTATGGGGAATACTCATTTTGTGTTACCGGTGAATTTCATACCCGCAATTGGTAATTGATTGACAATAAATTTTAAAATAATGTGAAATTATTTTTATATATTTTAATATCAAAATCTCACAATAATATTTTAAATTATAAAAATAAAATAAGCATAATTTAAAACACATATAAGTATTGAAAACTTCTAAAATTAAACTTGCTCATGATCATCTTAGTTTTTCTTCCCTTTTTAATTATTTCGCAGCTTGATAGTTACTCTTATGGGTGTTTTCCCGAGCACCAATGAAAAGGCAACACATATTGCATTGTAGCAGAGAGCCAACGACAAGGGAAAAGTGTCAGAGAAGAACCGACCTCAGCTGGTCAGTCCCAAGGAGCTCAGGTTGCGCAAACCTGAGCATATGCCAGACAACACATAGAATCCACGAAGAGATCTCGATTAACCTCGAGTACCAAAGTCAATATTACCCATAAAAAATAACATCCCAGGTGGAACCTTCCTCATGTCCGAGCACCCAACAAGTTTAATCACCGCGTCAGAATGTCAGAATAGCCCTCATGTCCGGTCACTTCGAAGGCATGTCAACATTTGATGCCCATTGTTTTATGTCAAAGGTAGCCTCCCTCATGCTAATCAAGGACAAACCTCGTGTCCTAGGAAACTTCCCCAACACGCTCCCAAGACTTTTTCAACACGCTTTCTCCACAGAAATCCAAGTACAAATACCCCCATCTACGAGGGAAAGAGGTATGCATGTCATCTCTCCCCTAAAGAAAGAGAGAAACTGTTTTCTTTCCTCTGTGTAATCACAGACTGTGATCAGAGTTATATCAACACACATAGGGATGCAACTCTAATACTATCTCTTATATAATAATTATGAAATTTACACATATACCCCTAAATTGTAAATTGCTGAAAATCTCCTCCCTGCACTGCTTTCTGTGATTTTTACATCTTCCTTAAAGCCAATACTCTATTCAAATTCATCAATCCAAATTGATAAATTAAATTGATCCCTATCAATCAATTAATTAATTTTTTTATTTAATAATTATCTAATAATTAGAAAATAAATAAATAATTAATTTGAATATTAATTCTGCTCTTCACTAATTTATTGATGACACCCATCACATATGAGTTCGAGAAGTGTATCTTGGACTAAAACACATTTTTTTGGTACAACTGATGTTGTTTCTCATTCATGTCCTTATGAGCTACTCTTGAGATCGAATGGACCCACATAAATAAAGCTATGAGTTTCAAATACCTGGCTAATTTATCTCCATAAATTCTTGATTTATTTAATTCAGACATCGTATAACTTTATTATAGGTCTCATGCCGAATCAACTCATGATTCATCCGCGCTACATTTTTTGTCGGTGCAAATAAACATCTTTATTTCACGGTCGATAAAATATTTTAATATATTACTCTTCGTAAATATCAGTAACAAGTGTAAAATATAAAATTATCATTTTACCCCTCTAGTTATTATTTCGTTAACTTCTTTATTGACTGTGAATAAGAAAGACATATCAGTAAAGTGCCTCATACAAATCACTATATCTTATTCAATAAATCATGTCATCGAATACCATGCCCGACTTATTTATTCACACATTTATCAATAAAGCAAAAGGTGATTTTGTTATTTTTTCAATCTTACAACGAATTTCATATCTGTGAATCACGTAACTCCAACATACTTGAATTACGATCCCAACAGCCGATGTATTGTCCAATAATTCAAACTCACTCCTTTGATGTATCAAAGATCATAACTAACTAGGTCGAGTTTCGTATTGACCTCATGATTAAGGTAAGTACAAAAATACTCTTAAGGTGTAACAATTAGATTTAGAGCTAGATAAACGGCTTTGCTCTAAACTAATTTGTTACTGGTCTATTCAACAAGTTTCATAACATGTTTAGGTCAACCGTTAGAGTGTCCACTCCCATGCCCCAAGACCGACATCATTTGTTCAACCTAACAGTCGTAATCAGACTCGATTGTCCAGTCGATCCTAAGACTGTGAATAATATTCTAAACTATTGCAGAAGAGTTTGTCTGGAAGATCCCTCTGTCATTACTCTTCTTACGTTGATAATAGTTCCAGTAATTGAGTAAATTACAAACACGGATATAATTCCAACAGACACGCGTTGGCAGAACTTTGGGGAAGGCTATCAAGGAAATGACAAGGCAACGCTTTGCCCTAGAGGAACTGTCACCCCTCGAGGAAACCAAAACCAAAACAAAATGGGGCTTCCAAGGGCCAAACGCCCTTTTTTGTAACGTTCTGGTCAGGTTCATCCCAAGAGGACAAAGAAGGAGAACATAAGACATAGACCCCTAAAGAGCCCTTAGGGGGAAGAAGGCAATATGTGAGTGGTTGCGGAAGATGGAGGAAAGTATCAACGGGCCACCCTCCACCTAACTCTTTGGTATCACTTTTGCCGCCAATAATGTTGCAAAACTCCTACGCAAACGAAGGGTCGTGCAACAGGGGATAACAGGCATACAACTCATCTGCCACGGTTGTAATACAAATCGTTGTTATACAACTCTTAGCTCCCACATCCCACCTCGGGTGAAATGGAAGGACGAATGTCATGGAAAGATCGGCGCATGGGCTCGCGCGTCAAGTCAGTACATGAAACCTCGATGAAAGGATCAGATTTTGCATAGAACCCCAACACACGGGAGCGATCCTCCCAAGCCCCTGAATGAAGCAGATGAACCAACAGAAAATGAGCCTGTAATCAACACACTGCCTGAAGAACCCAAGAAGAAACTTTAAGGGCCAGAATTGTCGGTCATATTCACGCCCAAGCAGCCGAAGAAGAAGGCTCAGGAAAAATCTGTATCTGCCACTATAAGAAAAATGACATTCTACAAGAGGCGGTTATCCCCGTGAAAATTAATTCACAAGGATCATACGATGTCTGTGACAGCCCCTCATATTAAAAATTGGCATTTTAGACCATAATAACCAAGAAATGATGAAATGTAGAATCGCATAATAAGGATAGTGCAATTTGTAGCTGATATGAGTTTCCTTGTAAACAAACATTATTCTAACCACAACAACAACCCAAATAGTGAAAACAGAGAAGCTACAATCTGAAACAATGAAGAAAAACAACTTTGATTACTAAAAAATGGTGAACTTCACCAAGAACAGTGAAATTACACCCCTATACCAAGATGTTCGAGAGCTTGGCCTCTCCCAAAACAGCCACTACCTAACTGACTCCCTCCCTCCCTTTTTATTCAATCCTCATGATTACAAAATTACATCTATTATGTTCTTTTCCATCCTAACAGTAAGATAGTTTAGAGTTCAGTAATTGTACACACATCCTCCATAAGAAAGTAAAACATCAAGCAAATTAAGGAGAAACTAGATGGAGCAATACATTATACAATGAAACAAGACAAGAAATAAGTCACAATTACTAGGCCAGTCAAGGTATCAACAACACTTATACATCTCATTCAATTAATCAGAATGCTGGAGTTTAATTATGACTTGGAACTCATTTTTCCAACCCGCCATGACATTGCCTCAAAATTACTCTCTCATCATAACTACTAAGAGCTATATCATAATGGCTAAGTAATGTTATAATAGCTGATACAATCTTTTTTATTGGTAATAACGAATACAATCTGAAAATAATATTAGAATAAAATGCGAGGACATGTGCTGACCACCTTTTATAGAACCCTTTGGCTTTAGAAAAGAATAAGATATTAATAAATAGGAAAAATGCATAAGGTCAAGGCTTAACCTCTTAAAATTCCATGAAGTTGAGAATGACAGTGAAATTAACATCGTCAGTCAACATTTGGTACATTGAATGAGGTGTCAGCCATGTGATCTTCTGACCCTCAACTTCAGCCTGCATAAATAAGCAAACATGTAAATCAAACTAAATATCCAACCTTACATAATTTGTGAGTTTTATTTCAAAACTAATACCAATAACTATGAAGAGAACATACAGTCCAGGAGGATAGTTAAGCTAACAATTACCTTAAGTCATCTACCTGAGAGTCTGCAAGAACACATGAAGCATCATGGTAATGTATACTAATAACGAAAGTGCCAGTGATTCAAACATATCACCTAGCAAAGTACCTATCTGAAAAAGAAGAAATGAAATATGACATTCATAAAACTAGTTTTCAGCTCAAAAGAGACTTAAATGAAAATTCCTTTTTTGCACTTAAAAATAGTATATTATTCATATAATCACCAATTAGACTTTTTATTCATATAGGAATAAAGTCCTGCTCAGAGGATCAACAATTTTAACAAATAAAAGATGGTTATTATGTAAGCAAATAATTAGTAGTACTATATTATTCATAATTCATCACAAGTACCATTTGAAGTTTAATAAATTCAAAAACTACCATTTGATAGTTGAACTGCTTTCAACTAACACAAAGATAAGTGGTTTATGGTTCGTAATATCCATTTGAGGATATAGCAAATTAGAATATTCACAGTTACCAATCAAACCAATTTCAACAGAGCTAAAAAAAGTTAAATGCCATCTCATTTCTTTTCTAGTAACTAAAAAAAGGTAATAAACACATTACTTACAAATGCAGAGAATTCATGGTCTTTGCTCCCCTTTTGAGAGTTACCTTGTATGTCTTGTCACATAGATCTTGCAGAAATAGTTCTAAAGCTTTAGCTGCATGCATTTAAACAACACAATAAGAACCATGACCAATAAGAAGAACTGACTTTGAGTAAACGCACTATAAAGTGGAAAAAGTGAGAAAGCATAATAAGGACAACTGTGAAGGCGAAATCCTCTAAGCATGCACCAATAGAGAATGTGATATGAGCTAATAATATACCACTCATGCACATCACATAAAACATAGACTACAAAAATAAAAACTATTATAGAAACATATAGAAAATGTTTCACTGAAATAAGAAAACACAACTAAGTTATGCACTCAATTAGTCACCTCTATTAATTTAGAGATAAGAGAGGACAAGTGAAAACCCAAAATTCCCATGTCGCACTTTGAAGCACTTTTGGAGGACTTTGATATTGAAACTGGTATTGATAACCTAAACTTAAGGATATGAAAGCTTATAAGCATGGAAGAAATTATTAAGTTGAAATATTAAAGCACAAGAAATATACTGGAAGATAAAACATTACTACCATGTCCTGAAGTCTTTTATCTTGAAGGCATCAAGACCAACTTATTCTAGCACACTCAACATAAGATCTTTCATCTGAAACTGACTCCATATTCATTAGAATCATTTCATATATATTGTGTTAACCATAGAGTAGAATCATTTCACTGCATACACAGATTCTCATATGTATGAGTACCATATTTGATAGAAATGATTGAAGAATCAAAGACCTTACACTTGTCGATTGAAGTTCTAATGTAGGCGAATCCTCGTTCTTCTAACATACGGACATGAAAATTCAGCTACTTCATACATTAGTGTGTTTAAATCGTATATATGCATAACAAATAATGGAGTTGTAATACCTCAGTCAACAAATCCTCCCATGTCTTCACTACTTGTAATGCATTAAATCACCTCACAACTTGCTGTCTTCACTGATTTCTAGTTGTGGGCTCTCTCCCACTTATACTTCTGCAGCAGCAAAGACATATAAAAAGAAATAATTTTTCATTTTACTATGAATTGAATGAATACTAAAATTATAATATAACATACTCATAAACTGAAGCTTTCACCTCACCTGAAACAAGTAAAATATGAAAATAAATGCATAGTGACCAGTGAATGAAGACAAAAATCCATGAACTAAAATCTCACAGACCTCATCTCATCCAAATCATGAGAAGTAATCGAGCCCCACCAGACATTGACAGTAAAACCATACATTGTATGGTGATTCATGCATCTACATGGAAGAAAATCTAAAAAATTGAGAAAAAATCTATAGAAAAGACTTGAACTATGAGACTTACCGTAATCTTAGACAAAAATAAATAAAATCTTAGAGGCAGATCTGAGACGAGGGAGGTGAGGGAGACGAAGAGGCAGATCTAAGATGAATAGATTCAGAACTGAGATGAGAGGGGCGAGAGAGATGAAGAGAGGTAGATTTTAGATGAGAGAGGCAAGGGAGGGGAAGAATGGTAGATTTGAGATGAGAAAGGCGAGGGAGACAAAGGAGAGGCAGAATTGAGATGAGAAAGACGTGAGAGATGAAGTGAGGCAGATCTGAAATGAGAGATGTGAGGGAGACGAGGGAGATGATAACAGTGACTTGCTGCGAGAGAGAGAGGATCTGGAGAAGAATAGAGAGAGAGAAGAACCGTAGCTTCTGAAAATCTGAGAGGAATTGAGATAGAGAAGTATCGATTTGAGCTTCTCTTTAAAACTCAACGATTTGAGTTTCTGAGAGAGCTCGAGAAAGAAACAGCGCTTAAGTCCCAAATTACTTCATCTCTAATTTTTTTAAGTCCCGCTTTTGCTTAATTTGGCCCCCACTTTTTTTTACTTTTAACTTGAATTATTTTTACTTGATTCTTAATAAATCTTGTTGTTTTGAGTTTTTAATAAGAGGAGACTGTAATCCTTGTATTTAAATCTTGTAGAGTGTCATATTTCTTGTAGTGTGCCTAGAGCAGAATGTGGAACTAGTGGGGTCCTACCATTAATGTGAAGTTGTAGCTCATAAAGAAAACTATATCAGGCCCCAGTAAGGGATAAAGCAACAGTTTAGGAAATAGGAAGCACAATCGTCTTCAATTCTCCACCTCAATCTTTTTCCCAAGAAGGAATAAGCGATCTTATTTTCAAAAGGAAAATGCCAAAGTGTAACATACGACATAGCACGTGTACTCAGTGACATTTATCAAATTAAGGGAAACGATGGACTCCACTACATCGTGCAACAAAGGATTAAAAATTGATGACTAGCGCAATGATCTAGCCCGTTGGTCGGGATTAAAAGTGATGACTATCGTGATGCTCTAGCCCGCTAGTCTGGATTAAAAAGTGATCACTGGCACGGTATTCTAGCCCGCCAGTCGGGATTAAAAATTGATGACGGATTAAGAAGTGATGACTGGCGTGGTGCTCTAGCCCGCCAATTGGGATTAAGAAATGAGGACTAGGGTGGTGCTCCGTCATCTGAGATTAATAAGTGATGATTAGTGCAGTGTTCTAGTCCACCAGTCAGGATTAAAAAGTGATGACTGACGTGATACTTTAGCCTGTCAGTTAGGATTAAAAAGTGATGACTGGCGCGGTGCTCTAGCTTGCCAGTTGGGATTAAAAAGTGATAATTGGCGCAGTGCTCTAGCCTGCCAGTCTAGATTAAAAAGTGATGACTGGTGCGGTGTTCTAGCCCGCCAGTCAGGATTAAAAAGTGATGACTGACATAGTACTCTAGTCCACTAGTCAGGATTAAAAAGTGATGTCTTCCAAGCATCCCAACTCGTTAGACGAGATTAAGGATCTAGCAAGATCAGAAAGCATGCCTAGATATCAAGGCAAAAAGTGATGTATATGGAGTATCCCAGCTCATCATACGATACTAAGGATCTAGCTAGAGCAATGTCTGGCTAGATTTCAAGGAAAAAAGAAATGTTTGTCGAGCATCCCTGCTCGTCGAACGAGACTAAGGATCTAGCCAGAGTAGGAATTTTTTGCTAGACTTCAAGGCAAAAGTGATGTTTGTTGAGCATCTTAACTCGTCAGACGAGACTAAGGATCTAGCCAGAGCACGATTGTCTGGCTAGACTTCTAAGAAAAAAGTGATGTCTGCCAAGCATCCAAGTTCGATAGACGAGACTAAGGATCTAGCTAGAGTAGGAAAACCTGGCTAGATATCAAGGTAAAATGATGTATGTCGAGCACTTGAACTCGTCAAATGGGATTAAGGATCTAGCTAGAGCAGGCAAGCCTGACTAGATATCAAGATAAAGTGATGTCTATTGAGGATTTGAGCTTACCAGACAAGATAAAAAATCTATCCAAAGTAGACACGCTTGACTAGATATTAAAGCAAAATGTGATACCTGGCGAGCACTCTAGCTCGCCAGACGGAATCAAGGATCTAGCCAGCGCAGACACGCTTGGCTAGATATCAAGGAAAAAACTGATGCCTGCCGAGCATTCTAGTTTGCCAGATAAGGATGAGGCCCTAGCCAGCATAAGAAGTAATATCTACTAAGCACTTCAGCTCAAGGATTTATCCAGAGCATTGACGCATTAAGGTTTAAGTGGTACGGTTCGGTTCAGTTTAGGAGTCTAGATCGAACCTAAAAGCTAAATGCAACTTTCTATTTCGTAAACTGAACCGAGTTACTGAAGGGCTCAGAACCAAACTGTGAAATAGCAGTTCGGTTGATCGGTTTTGCAGTTCACTGCATAAACAACAAAAAGATCTAACAAAAGAAAAGGTTTAGAGAATTTTGAACAAATTCTAAAAGAAAACTCAGTAGAAAATCTCAAAAAGAAAATCTCATTTGTGGCAAATCTCACTAGCAAATCTCGATGACAAGGGGTGGAGAAATGGATGTCATGGTCGCATTCGTGATAAGGCCAAAGTATTGGCTTACTAAAGCACCGGGAGGAGAGGTCGAGTTCGAGAGAGCAACAGAGAGCCCCGATCCGTGGATGGAATCGATCTCAATCAAGATCGAAAGTCGAATGAAGTTGAGAATGAGGAGATTATGGCAGAAGGATAGATAAAGAAATGCAATGGTAGTGGGATGGAGGGAGAGAGGCGTACCAGGGAGGGAGAAAGAAAAGAGAATAGGAGAGAGAGAGAGAGGAGAGAGAGGGAGAGAGAGAGGAGAAAGAGAGACGTCGCTTGAAATAAGAGAATGATTTTAGGGTTTTGAGTGAGTTTTCCTTTTAATATAAATAATCTTCCAAAAACTAATAAAGATAAGGGAAAGCCAAAATCGAACTCGGGACCTTAGGCTTTTAAAGACATACTTCAACCACGCGCGTTGGTACTCAAATGCATTATATTTTTCTTTCTTTTTTATTTGGTGTGGTTCAATTTTAAGCGGTTTTCAACGTTATAAACTACAAACATAACTTATTTTTTGCGGTTTTTCCTACTTCAAATAGGTGTGAAGAAAAACACTTACAATAACCGACCGAACCACGTCAGTTCGATCAGTTTCCTCGGTTTAACTTACTGTGGGAATTATGTCCATAAAGTAGGATGTAATAACTATTTATGATTATTTAGTCATTTCTCTAACATTTATGTATTACAGAATTTGATGAATAAATAAAAGTATTCGTTTAATTAAAGTGTGTTTATAATTTACTCTAATCCTGAAACTATTGTCAAGATAGAGAAGTTTTTCACACAAACTCTTCTGAAATAGTTTAGAATGTTATTCGCAGTCTTAGGATCGACTGGGCAATCAAGTCTGATTACGAATGTTAGGTTGAACCAAAGGATGCCGATCTTGGGGCATGGGAGTGGAGACTCTAATTGTTGACCTAGACATGTTATGGAACATATTGAATAAACCAATAACAAATTAGTTTAGAGAAAAGCCGTTTATCTAGCTCTGAACTTAATTATTACACCTTAAGAGTATTTTCATAATTGCCTTAATCTTAAGTTGAATACGAAACTTGACATAGTTAGTTACGATATTTGATACGCCAAAGCAGCGAGTTTGAATTGCCAGACAATACCTTGACTGTCAGGATTGTGATTCAACTATGTTGGAGTTGTGTGATTCACAGATATTTAATTCATGATAAGATTGCAATAGCAACAATACCAACTTATGCTTTATTGATGGGTGTGTGAATAAATAAATCAGGCCTGGTACTCGATGACATGAGTCATTGAATAAAACATTATGGACTGTATGAGACACTTCACCGATGTGTCTTTCTTTTTCACAGTCAATAAAAGAGTTAAGGAAATAATAACTACAAGGGTAAAAAGATAAATTTAAATCCCACTCTTGCTATTGATATTTATGAAAGACAATATGTTAAAATATTATGTGGACTGTGAAATAAAGATGTTTATCTACACAAACATAAAATGTAGTGCGCATGAACCAGGAGTTGATTCGGCATCGGACCTATAGTGGAGTCGCACGATGTCAAAATTAAATAGGTCGGAAATTTATGGAGATGAATTCATCGAGTATTTGAATCCTATATCTTTATTCATGTGCATCCATTCAGTCTCAGGAGTATCTCATAAGGACAGGAATGAAAAACACCATTAATTGGACCAAAATGCGTTTTAGGCCAAGAACATTTCCCAACCCATTTGTGATGGGTGTCATCACTAAATTGCTAGGAGAGTTCGAAGACTCTTTAAGGAAGAATGTATTCTTTCTCGCATTACAACACCTGGCACTCCAAGACAGAATGATGTGTCATAGAGAAGGAATCGAACTATGATGAATATGCTAAGTTACTTATCCCTCCCAGATTCATTTTAGGAATAGGCCTTGGAAATAACATCATATATTCTGACCAAGTTCTATCAAAGACAGTGCCTAGCACACCACATGAAAGATAGAGTGGACGAAACTCATCTTTAAGCCACCTTAAGATATGGAGAGCCCGGCACATGTACTGAGATTAAAGACAAGCAAGTTGGCGAGTCGATTAGAATTATGCATGTTTGTAGGATATCCCAAGGAAACGAAGGGATACGTCTTTTATAGTCCAATCGATAAGAAAACATTCATTAGCATGAACACAGGTTTTCTTCAAGAAGACTATATAAGAAATGTGAAGCCGAGAATCACAGTTGTGCTAGAAGAATTATTGAATTTGTAGGACACCGACTCCCTAATCAGGACATGTTCCTGATTCAATAATGGAAGAACCACAACAGTGGTCGGAGCCTTCAGAGACTCGACGTAGTGGGAGAGTTGTGAGATAACCTGACAGGTATATGTTTTATGGATATGCCTTAACAACTGTCTCAAATAAGGATCATGATTAACCTGTTCACTACTCGTAGGAAATGGCTAGTCCTGAAGTAAACTTATGGAAAGAAGCCATGAATGTCGAGATACAATTGATGTACTCGAACGGAGTCTAGAAGCTTATAGATCCTCCTGAAGGGGTAAAACTTGTAGGGTGTAAATGGATTTATAAGAAAAAGAAAGGCCCAGATGGAAATGTGGAGACATTCAAAGCTAGCCTAGTAGCCAAGGGCTACACCCAAAATGAAGGTATTGACTATGATGATACCTTCTCTCCGGTGGACATGCTTAAGTTTATCTGAATCCTCTTGTCCATTGCGGCTGCCATAGATTATGAAATCTGACAGATGGACGTCAAGACTGCATTTCTGAATGACAATCTTGAAGAGTGCATTTATATGGCTTAACCAGACGGTTTCATGGAAAAAAGCCAAGAGGGAAAGGTTTCAAACTGCTGAAATCCATTTATGGACTTAAGCAAGTGTCCCGATTGTGGAATATTAAATTCGATGAAACTATCAAGAACTTTAGTTTTGAACAGTTAGGGGATGAATCCTATGCATATAAGCTGATACATGAAGGGAAAATGGTTTTTATAGTTTTGTACGTGAAATATATTCTCTCATTGGGAATGATGTAGGAAAATTGTATGATGTCAAGATTTGGCTTGCAAAGCAATTTGATATGAATGATATTGGAGAATATGCCTTTGCCTTAGGTATTTAGATCTTTAGAGATAGGAAGAATAAACAGCTGACACTGTCTCAAACATCTTATATTGATAAGGTGATGGATCGCTTCAGTATGCAAGACTCCAAAAAATAGAAATCTTCCCTTTAGGCACGGAGCCAGTCTCTCCAATGAGCAGTCTCCCAAGACTCCCCAAGAAGAGGAAGACATGAGAAAGATTCCATATACCTCAGCCGTAGGAAGTCTCACGTATGCGATGTTTCACACTAGGTTAGATATTTGCCACGCCGTGGGCATGGTGAGTCATTTTCAATCTAATCCTGGACTCGAGCATTCGAACGCTATCAAGCATATCCTCAAGCATCTTAGGAGAAATGGGAACTACATGTTTGTGTATTCAGGTACTTACTTAAATATGGTGGGTTATACTGACTCTGATTTCCAAGCAGATGAATTCTAGGAGGTCCACTTCAGTATCAGTGTTCATCCTGAATGGTGGAGCAGTAGTATGAAGAAGTATCATCAATCTTGCATTGCTGATTCTACCATGGAAGCTGAGTATGTGGCGGCTTGTGAAGCTGAAAAGGAAGTTGTATAACTTAGAAAATTCCTGAAGACTCTGGAAGTTGTTCTAGAAGTTTACAAACTGATGACACTTTATTGCCATGATAGTGGGGTTGTAGCAAACTCGAAGGAACCGAAGAGCCACAAAAGATCTAAACACATAGAGCGTAAGTATCATCGCAATATAGAGATTTTTAGCGTGGAGATGTTGTAGTAACACACATATCGAAGGTAAAAAACATGTTAGATCCATTCATGAAGACTTTAAGCAGTAAAATCTTTGATGGTCATTTGGAGGGCAAGGGGATACGAGATTGTACACACCTATTTTAGTCCAAGTGGAAGATTGTTGAAATTATGTCCATAAAGTTGGGTGTAATCATTCTTTATGATTATTTAGTTATTTCTCTAACATTTTTGTATTACTGAATTTAATGAATAAATGAAAGTTTTCCTTTAATTAAAGTGTGTTTATAGTTGACTCAAATCCTAGAACTATTGTTACCATAAGAAGAGTAAAGAGAAATGGGTCTTCTAGACAAACTCTTCTAAAATATTTCAAAATGCTATTCGTAGTCTTGGGATGGACTGAAAAATCGAGTCTGATTACGACTATTAAGTTGAACCAAATGATGCCGGTCTTGGGGCATGGGAGTAGAGACTCTAACGATTGATCTAGACATGTTATGGAACATGTTGCATAGACCAGTAACAAATTAGTTTAGAGAAAAATTGTTTATCTAGCTCTAAATTTAATTGTTACATATTGAGGGTATTTTCATAATTATTTTATTCTTCGGTGAATAGAAAACTTGACCTAGTTAATTCTGATCTTTGATACACTAAAAAAGTGAGTTCGAATTATCGAGCAATACTCGACTATTAGGATCATGATTCAACTATGTTAGAGTTGCGTGATTCACGAATTTAGAATTCGTGTTAAGATTTCAAAAGCAACAATAGCACATTATGCTTTATTGATGGGTGTGTGAAGAAATAAACCAGATCTAGTACTCAGTGACATGAGTCATTGAATAAAACATTATGAGCTGTACGAGACACTTCACCGATATGTCTTTCTTATTCACAATCAATAAAAGAGTTAAGAAAATAATAATAGAACGGTAAAATGGTAATTTTATATCCCCCTCTTTTTACTGATATTCATGAAAGATAATATGTTAAAATATTATGTGAACCGTGAAATAAAGATTTTTATTTACACCAACAGAAAATGTAGCGCGCATAAACCGAGAGTTAAATAAGCATCAGACTATAGTGGAGTCCTACGATGTCAGGATTAAATAGGTCAAGAATTTATAGAGATAAAATTCACCAAGTATTTGAATCTTATAGCTTTAATCATGTGGGTTCATTCGGTCTCAGGATTAGCTCATAAGGACAGAAATGAGAAACAACATTCATTGGACCAAAAACGTGTTTCGGACCAAGATACAATTTCTGAACCCATATGTGATGAGTGTCATAACTAAATTAGTGAAGAGCATAATTAATGTTCAAATTAATTAATTTGTTATTTTCTAATTATTAGATAATTAATAAATAAAAGAAATTAATTAAATAATTGATAGGGATCAATTTAATTTATCAATTTGGATCGATGAATTTTAACATAGTATTGGCTCTAAGGGAGATGTAAGGGATGGCATTAGGGTTGCATCCCTAGGTGTGTTTTCATAACCCTAACTACAGTGTGTGATTATACAGAGTAGAAAAAAGTTTCTCCCTCCCCCCCATTGTTGTTGCCGAACCTATAGAAGAAGAAGAAGAAAAATTTATCTCTTTTATTCCTCAGTTGTTTAGAGAGCACACACTCGACTCCTAGCGATATCATTGTGAGATATACTTCTGAATCCTACGAGTGGTTGTTGGTGTGAAGATTATTTGAAATCCTACGAAGAACAAAGAACGCGTGACGATTAATTGGATTTCACCAAATCAGAATTTCTCCGATACAAAAAAAATGTATTAAATTGTTTCCACCTCTTCTAGATATGTTTATCCAAATATGTGTAATCGTTGTATGGTTTTATATTTAGTGTGGTTAAATGTTTGTTGTAAATTTTTTTTATTTTCTGCCCACGAACCATTCGTGGTTCATTTATTTTTCATCGAATTTTAAAACTCAATCCAACAATTACACCCCTAGTATGCATGGACAAGTGAAAAAGGAAAGGTCCTCTGACCAAGTACCAAAGGAAAGGAATTTAGCTTGCTTTCTAAATCGCCAGACCAGGAAAGGCTCGACTAAGAGAAGGTGTGCTTGACTAAACATAAAAAGGTAAACTCCCAATTTAAGGAAAATTCGCCCAACCAAATCTCTTGAATTGGAACACACATGAAAACTTCATAAAGAGCATGATAAGTCCTTACCACCCGACCTCCCTTAAAGGGGGTGGCCTGCTGGGAAGGACCAAGTCCACTAAGGGCCCACTCAAGTTTGGGGTAGAGAAACGTTGTAGCTGAGGTCAGCATGAATTAATGCTTAGAACATTCAAAATTTGGAGTAACAAAGAAGCAGTAACACATGAAGGATTAAGGTCTCGTCTAGACCTTAATCAAAGATCGACGAAAGTAAAAGTGGAAATTCATCTACTCGAGGAACGCTTATTGCCTAAAGACCGACTACCAAGCTCGTGCAAATATGAAATATTACGACAAAGGAATAAGCAAAAGCAAAGTTTAAAAAATGAGTCAAAGTTACTAGAGAAAGATCATTCTCATTAATTAGGAGAAAAGATTACAAGTACAAGTAAAGGAAATACATAAATATTTCCTCCCCAGATGGAGGGTGAACCCATTTATTAGGGTAAACTAAAAGTAAAGGACCCCCCGGGGGCCAGTGATTGCAAAGTTTCCACAGCTTTCTTGAACTCTTCTAGAGGTCTTGAGAGCCTCAATCACTTTTCAACCAAGGATTCAAGATCACAACGACTTTATCTGACGCCTACACCATGTCGAGCCGAAAGGGAACTCAACCCACGGGCAACATATCGTTTCCAAGCTAAGGAGGAAAAATGCCTCAACCTCTCCCCCAAGGTGAGCAAGGAAGGAAGCCAAAACATCCGGGTCTGACATGATCCCGAAGGATGTGAGTGGAAGGACTACTTTACCTACTCTTGAGGCTTGCTGAAGCAAGTTGATAAAAGATCGAAAGGACAAAGGTGGTGAAAATAAAAATTTATGAGTAATCGTAGTTTTGCTACGTCGTAGCCCTAGATAAGAAATTTATACTAGAATAAGAAGATATATTAATAATATTCATGAACATAGATGAAAAGAGAAGAAACTTTTTTATTTGAGGATGAATTGAAGTTGAGATCCGTCTCCTGGTTGAATTCATCTTCGTTTCCTCTCCAAAAAGCTTTCTCATCTGCCTCCCACGTCCAAAAGCCTCTAAAACCCCTCAAATATTCTATTTATATACTAGGGTTTGATAAGGATGGAATTGGAGTAAAAATGAGAAATAACAAAATCATTATCGCGCCAGAGTCGTGGCGCTGGCTTACTGTACAAATTTTTTAGTGTCCAGCGTCGCGATGCTGGCCCTTTTATCCAAGTTCTCTCTTTTCTCGATTTATCCTCATTTTACCTTCCAAATATTTTCAAAACAATCCAAATGCACTAGAATATTTACCTACAAAATAAGTAAAACAGACATAAATCAAATAATAAAACTCAAATAACCAATAAAATTAAAGTTAAGATTATCTAAAATATGATTGTCAAATGCATCATCATGACCAGTAAAGGTGTTCCATTACATATCAAAGGTCAAGGTTACCGGCTGGGTTACAAGCCTTTTTCAAGGATAAGGTTTCATGACAAAGGGGCTTTGCAACTTTAAGCCGGTAACCCATGCAAACAAAGGGTTCAACACACAGCTTATCGACGGCAAGAAAATCACCGTGAACGGAACACCAGCAACTTTGAGGTATGACATTTAAGAGATGAGAGAGAGAAAAACAACAATTATAGAAAGAAAAATCAGGAGGATCTCTAGAGGAAGCCTCTAAAATGGAAAAGGCCCTAGAAGGGGAAGGATTACTAATCCCCTAAGGAGGAAGGAAGAACTGGGGGAAAGAATGAGAGTTGGTAAGGGTTCGACTCTTTTAGGAAGGTGAGAACACTACAAGAAATATGGCATTCTACAAGAGGCGAATATCCCCGTGAAAAATAATCTACAAGGATCATGCGGCGCCTGTGACAGCCACTCATACTAAAAGTCCGCGTCTTTTACGAGACGCAACGCCTCCTATGAAGGCCCCTATGGTATCTCACTTTTTACAAGATTTTTTTGACTCTTGTAGAATGTTGTTTAATGAGATTTTACGACTCATGTTACTTTTATTCAACATGTGTTTTTAATTCTTGTGAATTAATATTCACATGTATTTTTGTATCCTATTAAATCACATATCATAAGTTTCTTTGAACCTCATTGCAATAGTTTTTTGTTATAAATTATACATCTTATAAATAACTTTTCCTGGCATTTTATAAATGGTATTTTTTTACAATCAATTTATATGCACTTGTTTACATACATATTTAAGCATTCAAAATTAATACATTATTAGACTAAAAGACATTCATACATCATTTCATTTTCATAAAATATCATCCAAAAGTATCATAAAAAGTATTAGTACTTAGTTAGTCTACTAATACAATAGTATCATCATTCATTTCAAAAAATAAAAAAGTATCTACAAGTTTCACATACACTACAAAATAACTATAAATTTTCACTGACAGTTTCATATTTCAACTCATCAAACTTTGATGACATGTTGAAAAGTCTCGAGTGATTGTAGATCCTGCATTTTAAAGAGAATAGTCATTGTATTTGTTTAAATTTCTCATAATTAATATACACTACAACTACAAGTTGAACATATTGAGCCTTACATAGTGAAAATCTAGCAAATCGATCAGAAAACAATCCCTTACGATAAGGATTTTCCTCCTTGTCATAGCAGTAACGAAAGTTCTCATAAGTTGTCTGCGTAAAATAATTAATATGAGTGAAAAACTCGACCAAAGATAACATCATCTATGAAATCGATTTACTGGACCCCTTAATATAATCTCCAACATCAAGCTTGATTAGCTTATTAATTTCAGAGACATACCATAGAACAACAAACATAAAAAATTTCCAGCTATTCTTACTGGGTAAATAAACAGTCAAAACATGTGCATGGAACAGTATCATGCTACTTCTGGTGGCCAAAAATTAGAATAAAGAAGAATATACAGCCAACAATTAGCATGATAATTACAAACGATATTGACTCAACTTTGCAGAGTAATAATTGAATGTTAAAATGTCAAAACACCCCCCTTTGCTTTGTTTATTTGCAATCACAACCCCCAACACACCTGTTTGGGCAATTTAGTCCTTGGACTTTAACATAGCAATTAATCCCCAGGTTCTAAACTAAGCTGCTCATGTTCCCACCATGTGGATACAAAATCCGCTAGTTTTAAAGCCTTTTACATTGCAATTGAGAGGTTATTTCTTAAATAGTGGACAAAACCAAAACATTATCTATCTAACGTGTCATGTTAGTTTTAATACATGATAAACTTATTAGAGGATGATAAACATGTTGAACAATGAAAAACTTGTAAATCACGCTCATCAAGACACTAGAACTAGCTGATCTTGTGCAATTGGGCTTTAATTGTAAAAAAAATTGAAGTGCAAGTATTAGATTAGCCAAAAATATTGTGTATGGGCTGCGATTACAAAATAGTCACAAGTGTAGGGAGTGTTTTACAGTTTTATCATAATTTAAACATTTGAAAAGAATGACTACCAGAGAACTAGATTGCAAACATATATTGACAGTCGTGTAGAGGAAAGATTGTTGCACAAACTTAAGACGATCAAACAAACTATACACTAAATTAAGAAACATGGAACATGCATATGTAAAGGACATGTTTTCCATAAACATCATTTCTCTGTTCCAATGATGGAACTAAAAAGGCAGAGCTTGTAAGGAATAATTTTCAGCTTCTTGTATCCACCAAGCAAATGGGCATGCCCTTTATTTCTAACAAGAAACAAAATAACATCATGTACATGTTCATAGTAAATGGAATTGACAGAGAAATTTAAGGAAGTATCTAAGTTACTTCTTATTAAGGGAAAACAACAAATATACCGGAAAAAAGTTGAACAATGTGCCAATGGTCCAATTAATAACCTAGAGATTAATATAGTCCACACTCCACACAAGTCACAAGTGACCTAATCAGATTCACACATATGTATAGCATGCAATCAAACAATGTGGGGCAGGAATGGTATGAATATATCTCTTATTTGGTTTCATTGATCAACGCATCAGTAATCTATCTAAACTACACAAGGTGAATTGTTTCAAAGCAAAGATTAATCACCTTTCCTTTGCACCCTCAGTAAGAGATGTAAAATCATTCGACGCAACATTGGGAATATTAGACAATCTCCCTGAACTCATATTTTGTGCCATATTTGATGCAACTTTACCTAATTTGTCAGGAATGAGAAGAAGATACTTGTGGACAAACGCCTGCACGGACACCCAAAAATTGCAATTAGACAACATTACAGTTAATTACCACGTTGTGTCTAAAAGTAAATTAGAAATGGTTCTTTCACTCTGGGAAGGAGAAATTCAAATACTTACAATTGGGAGAAAAAAGAATACCAGTCACATTCACATACACATCAAGCCAATGGTGAACTACAATTATGTATTAGACTAAAATTGTATATAATATTGTCAAAATGACTATGCATACCATACTTCATGTTATGTTGCATCAGAAATTTAGCAAGGTAAAAGACACGGGTTACTCGAATCCAATACACTTTGCCAAAGGCATGGAAGATTAGTCTAAAGCATTTGAAAGGTGTCAATGCAATCCGTAAAGCATCTCTCTACCAGTGAATTATACATCCTCAAACAGCAAATTTAATTTTGATACAAATGAACCTCTCAAATATTATTCATGAAAAACTAAATTTTGAGGTAGTATCCCTAAAATATACTACTCCATGTTATTATAACATAAAGCAAAAACTGCAGAAAAATAATGCAAAATTTCATTGTATGATACAGATTAATCATTTGCATTTTCTTCAGTGAGCTTATACGATCATATCTAAACAAAGAAAACCCCATGGATGCCATAGGTCTAAGCTTTTGCTGCTGCAAACTACTTTCAATCATCTGTACTTGAAAGATAATTTAAGGAGAGCTTCTCTGGCTCTGGCTTTGTTCCACATTAATAACATAAAGACAGCAAATTACATATTTGAAAATATATGCAGCAGTTGCAGCAGAAGATCAACCGAACTCGACATTCTGCTTAAAATAAGTAACTAGTCTTCAAATGCCTCTCCCATTAATCTTATCTAAGATCACACTTTCTTAGGGAAATCGAGACAAAAGTATTTATAACGTAAATCTGGCTTCTATATGACTCATCATATAAGGAGTACCAAGAACGAAAGAATTTCTAAACCATAGGTATAAACATTATGACCAACCATGAAAAATACCATCAACTTAAAAAGGTGAAGAACAAGATATAGCTGGATCATGCAACCTAATGGTTGCATATGAGAACCGCAGATAGAGAGGCAGAAGTATAAATATCTAAACCAGAGGTATACGTAAAATGACAGAGAAAGCAACATACATATGTACAATTAAGTTTAAAAGTATGAAAAATACTAACTAGCTAGCTTTGTTGCTCATGATTATTCTCCACCATATCCATTCTTCAACCTAGAGGATTATCCAAAATCTCTGCACGGAGTGATAAGGAGCAAGAAACTAAAGTAATATAGAAAACAACATAAAAGTAAACAATTTGTGCGATGTTTCATTTGCTAGAAGTGATAAGGAGCAAGAAACTTACTTAAGGAGAAGGTGAGGATAGAAAGCCTAGCAGTTCGGTCGCCATTGCTCGATCTTCCCTGTTCATGGAGGCACTGAGCGAGTCAAGAATTAGTCGCTCGAAATCAAATCCCTAGATCATTGAGAACCCAGATTCTATCATGAGTCTCTAAACCCATCCGAATGCAACTAAATTCATGGAATCTTGACCTAAATCAGCAAGTATCCTTTGCTCAGAACTCAATTTTGTCTCAAATCACATCTAAAACTCAAGAGGTTAAGAAAAATGTAAACAAACTCACCTCAACAAAACACGCTTGACGAATCAACCTACGTAGATCTAGCCACGAGCTCGTCATCAAGAAGAAGATGCTGACTTAATAGATTGAAAGAGATGCTCCTATGCCTACCCCATCGTCGCTTTGAAGGAGGAAGTCGAACGAGATGCACGATGGTCGCAAGAGAGAGATGAAGCAAACTGAGAGCTTATGGTCATACAAGAGAGATCGAAGCAAACAACGAGGATCTACTCTCTCTTCTTTGACCTAGCCCTAGGTTATAAGTTTGTTGTATGTTGAGACTTGAGATTGAGAGGGAGAAGCTGCGAGAGATGAAGTGACGCATTAGTAGTAGTTCATTACAAAATCTCTTAATCATAATTCATTACAGCATTTAGTTCATAAATGTATCCAAAGAAAAATAAAAAAGAGAGTATTTAAAGCTTGATGTTACAACTACAAAGCTTAAAAAATGTTCTGAAGCTCATGTTTCTGCTGTTAAGTCATCGTCAGGAGGTGGAAAACTATTTTGACGAGCCCAAGTGAGTAAGCTTTGTAGTTGACTCTACATCGATTTTATTTTTTTTCTTTAATTCTATATTTTCAACTCGACTCTTTTTCTTAAGATGTGGGTGAGCTCCAAGACTTTTATTTCACTCGAGCACTTCTTCAACTATCTCTTCTTCGGAGCGAGATGTGATATCCTCAGCGATAGGCTCATCCCGTAAAAGCACACATCCATTCCTGTAACATCACAATGAGTCAAATTCAAGATAAATATATTAATCAATCAGAAAGTATTGAAAAAACATCCAACAAAATCCGATTCAAAGTAATGACCCTCGCAAATTATGACTAACACTATTATCTTTAGACAAGGAGCATCAATCAGAAAGTATTCAAAAATCATCCAGCAAGCTCAGATACAGGGTGATAAGCCTCCCCCCCACACTCACACACACATTGAAACTAACAATATTATCTTTAGACAAGGAGCATCAATAAAAAATTATTCAAAAATCATCTAGCATGCTCAGATACAAAGTGATAAGCTCCCCCACACACATTGAAACTAACACTAGTATCTTTAGACAAAGAGCATCAATCAGAAAGTATTCAAAAATCATCTAGCACGCTCAAATACAAGGTGATAAGCCCCCTCCCCCCACACCTATTGAAACTAACACTATTATCTTTAGACAAAGAGCATCAATAAGAAAGTATTCAAAAATCATCTAGCGCGCTCAGATACAAGGTGATAAGCCCCCCTCACACACACACCCACACCCACACACACTGAAACTAACAATTTTATTAGACAGGGAGCATCAATCAAAATGCATTGTTTTGGACTGCAAAATTACATTATTTCTTACTCATCTAGATCGATAGATGGCAAAGATATTTAGTAGGCCCTATGACTTCATCGTGTTCTATATCTTATTTTATCTCAGGAACATCCCATAAATGTATATGTTGAACCTTCTGCACCACTTTCCAATTGACTCCAAATTTACAATTATTAACATAAAAGACTAGTTGTGTTTGAAATGCAAGAATAAAATGCTCACTTTCATACCAAGTTTGGCTCACATTTACATAAGTGAATGCTGTTATATCTCAACCCTAAATCTCTTAATTTCTTTTGGCTTCATAGGCTGGAATTTTTTAGCCTACTGGATGAGAACCATTTAAAACTTCAAGTAATTGGTCAAATGACTTATTGCTCCAATAATTAAGCACTTTGATATCCATCAAATTCACAATAAAAAGATAGTGAAATATACTTTTGACAACCAGGATAAAGTTCTTCTTCGGCTTCACTAAACAAATCACTAAATATGTCTAACGTCTTTGCATTTAGATTAATTCTATCAATATTATTCTCTCCAACTCATTCACCATTCATCTTCATCCCAACAAAACCACACATGTTATCTAACATTTCTCTCATCTCATCACCACCATCATCATCATCATCACCACCAAGGTGAGATGTAGTACTATTCATCTCCATATTTGGTGAATGGTGGTATCTTTGTATCTCTTCACCATGAAACACCCAACGATCATAGCTCAATGTCATTCCATATTGGCACAAATGAATTTTAACTTCTAGTAAAGACAATTGCCTTGAATTAAGACATTTTTACATGGACAATGAGTTTTCCCCTCTATATTGAGATAATTACCAGCCACACTAATAAGCTGTGAAATACCATCAATATACTTATTGGACAATCTATTAGGATTTTTATCCAACTCTTGTTCATTTTTTGTAACTTTGTAAATTAAATAACTATTTTGAGAAACTCTCAACAAAATATCCCTAAATTAAAGAGATTAAATTGCAAAGTTAATTAAGAGAGAAACAGAAATCAGAAACAAAGAAAATTCAAGTGCATAATAAAAGAAAATAGTTATAGATAGAAGGGTTATATTCACATATTTTTCTTTAGATCACTAAACCATTACTCGTTAGAAATGTTATATTTGTACTAACATATACTGTTATTTTGAAATCACTTGTATCAATACTAATTAATCCTGTGTTTCAGATATTTTGTTATTCTTGATGCACATATTTGTAGTTGTCATCAACTCTATTAAATGTTTGACACCAATCCACCCATTCCCCACGCTTTTTCCTCTCTCTCACAGATACTCCACACATAGACCAAGCAATTCATGAATTAGACTTAAATATTTTGAATTAGGCAACCATTTCATCTTGTTCAATTCTCCCAACCCAAACTCTTTAAATGAGAAGTCAATTCCACAGTACCCGATTCGCATTAATAGTAATTACATTTACAAGAAAACAACTTGAAGTTGAACTTAGTTTCTTTGAATCTTGTATAGAGGAAGAGGTATTATCATGAATCAACTTGAAGTTGAACTTAGTTTCTTTGAATCTTGTATAGAGGAAGAGGTATTATCATGAATCATGCCAAGAATCATATGATTGCTTTATCTTCCACGAGTTTTTCGGTTTAGCTAAGTATTATATCAACGCAGGTTCAAATTTCTATAAGTTGAAGAAAGATAATATGTTGGGCATCAAAACACATACTTCAAAACAAAAGGGATATCAGACAACGAGTGTCACAGTATACAGGGTTGATGACCACTGTTGAGATGGTGGAAGATGCAGCAAAAACTACTGCTCATAAAGTTTTAGATGCTAAGAACAAATCATATTTGGCTACTGAAGCAGTGAAGGAAGTGCTGAGATCAGTTGGTTTTAAAATTAACTAAAAATAAGTTTGAACGACGAACAATTCGTGGGCGGAATATAAAAAAAATTAATTAACTTATTTAATTGAATTAAATCATTTAAAACCAAATAACATGTGATTATGCATATATGATATTAAACGAGAAGATAATGTTAGAAACAATTTTTCTCCTATACTTTGTATTGGAGAATTTCTAAATTGGAAGATTCCTTCGAGCGTTCTTCGTATTCTTCAAGCTTCGGGATCTGAATCATGCACTTGAACTCCAAGAATGATTTGCAAATTTCATCCACCTACAACCACCCATTAATTTCAGAAATATATCTTACGAGAATTTTCTGTAGGAATTTGAGTGTGGGCTCTCAAAATGATTGAAGGAAAAAATCGAATATTTTCCCTTCTATGCTCTATTTCGGCAATGATCACTAGGGAGAGGAGAAAACTCTTTTTCTCTGTATCTGATATGAGATCTATATTTCTATCTCTCTCTTTGCAGTCAAATTATTATTCTATATTTATATAATCTAATTTTTGATATTTACAAATATATCTATATATTTTAAATTTCCAAAAATTCACTCAAATATATTCAAATTACCAAAAATCAAAATATCTCCACAGTGTTAGAGTTGTATCAAAATTTATCATTCCAATTGATAGATTTAATTTATCATTATCAATTAATTAATTAATTTTTATTTACTAATTATCTAATAATTAGAAAATAATAAACAAATTAATTTCAATACAAATAATCACACTTAACTAATTAAGTGACATCACCTATCACATATAGGTGTAGGAAATATTCCTTGACACCAAAACACATTTTAATCCAATTTACTTTCTTTCTCTATTATCGTTTTCATGAGTTATTTCTAAGACTGAATGGACCTACATGAACAAAGCTAAAAATTCAAATACTTGGCGAATTTATCTCCACAAATTCCCGACCTATTTAATCCTGACACCGTACGACTCCACTATAAGTCCAATGCTGAATCAACTATTGATTCATTCGCGCTACTTTCTATTGGTGTAAATAAACCATTTTTATTTTCACGGTCCACATAATATTTTAACATAATACTCATCATGAATATCAGTGACAAAAGTGGAAAATTACCATTGAAACCCTTTTGTTATTATTTCTTTAACTCCTTTATTGATTGTGAATAAGAAAGACATAATAGTGAATTGTAATCAATGACTCAATTCATTGAATACCTGGCCAGGTTAATTTATACACACACTCATCAATGAAGCATAAGGTGATATTGTTGCTTTCGCAATCCAACCACAAATTTTCATATCTGTGAATCATGTAACTATAACTTAATTAAATTATAATCCCAACAGCCGAGGTATTGCCCACCAATTTGAACTCACTCATTTGACATATCAAAGATTGCAATTAACTAAATCAAGCTACATATTCAACTAACTAACTAAGTCAACTAACTAAGGTAATTACGAAAATACTCTTAAGGCGTAACAATTAGATTTAGAGCTAAGTAAACAGTTTTGTGCTCTAAACTAATTTGTTACTAATCTATTCAACGTGTTCAAAATATATCTAGGTTAACCATTTGAGTCTCCACTCACATGCCCCAAGACTGACATCCATTGATTCAACCTAACAATCGTAATTAGATTTGATTGCCTAGTTGATCCTAAGACTACGAATATTATTCTGAACTTTCTAAAAAAAGTTCGTATGGAGACGCATCTGTCTTCACTCTTCGTTCGTTGATGAAAGTTTCAGGACTTAAGTAATTTGCAAACACACTTTAATTTAAAATAAACTTTCAATTTATTCATAAAAATTCAATAATACTAATATTTGAGAAATAACTAAATACAAATAAATTGTTATTGTATCATACTTTATGGACATATTCCAATAATCTCTCACTTGGACTAAAGTAGCCGTGTACAATCTCTTATCCCAAGCCCTCCAGATGACAACCAAAAACTTTACTGCTTAAAGCCATCGTGAATGGATCTGACAAGTTTTTTACCGTTGAAATATGTGTAATCACAACGTCTCCACGCTGAACAATTTCTCTAATCAATTGATATTTGCGTTCTATGTGTTTGGATCTCTTATGGCTTGTAGGTTTCTTAGAATTTGCCAAGCCCCACTATTATCACAATAAAGTGTCATTGGCTTATTAGCGTCTGGAATAACTTTCAGAGTCTTCAAGAACTTCCTAAGCCATACAATCTCCTTTGCAGCTTCACAAGCTCCCACATACTTAGCTTTCATGGTAGAATCGGTAATGCAAGATATTGATTGACACTTCTCCATATAAATGCTCCACCGTTCAGGATGAACATTGATCCTGAAGTGGACCTCCTGAAATCCTTATCAGCTTGGAAATCAGAATCAGTATACCCTGTCATATTCAAGTCACTACCTAAATACAAAAGCATGTAATTCCTTGTTCTCCTAAGATACTTAAGGATATGTTTGGCGTTATTCCAATTCTCAATTCTAGGATTAGATTGGAAACGACTCACCACGCCCACGACATAGTAAATATATGGCCTAGCACAAAGCATCACATATATGAGACTTCCTACGGCTGACGTATAGGCAATCTTTATCATGTTTTCCTCTTCTTGAGCAGTCTTGGGAGACTGCTTCTTGGAGAGGCTGACTCTGTATCTAAAAGGAAGAAATCCTTTCTTGGAGTTTTACATACTGAAGCTATCCAACACCTTATCAATATAAGATGCTTAAGAAGTGCCAATGGTATATTCTTCCTATCTCAAAAGATCTGAATACCTAAGACAAATGCAACTTCTCCAAGATCCTTCATATCAAATTGCTTTTCAAACCAAATCTTGACATCAGAAAAATTTTCTACATCATTCCCAATGAGTAGAATATCATCTACGTATAATACTAGAAAAACCACCTTCCATTAATTGTTCAAAATCATAGTTCTTAACAGTTTCGTCGAATCTAATATTCCATGATCGTGACGCTTGCTTAAGTCCATAAATGGACTTCTGCAGTTCGTAAACTTTGCCCTCTTAGCCTTTCTCCATGAACCCATCTAGTTGAGCCATATAAATGCGCTCATCAAGATTTCCATTCAAAATAGAAGTCTTGACGTCCATTTGCCAGATTTCATAATCATGGGCAGCGGCAATGGAGAAAATAATTCAGATAGATTTAAACATAGCCACCAGTGAGAAGGTAAAATGTCTCTACATTCCATCCGGACCTTTTTTCTTCTTATAGATCCATTTGTATCCTAAGTGTTTTACCCCTTCAGCAGGATCTACAAACTTCCAGACTTCATTCGAGTACATCGAATGTATCTCAACATTCATGGCTTCTTGCCATAAGTTTGCTTTAGGACTAGCCATGGCATCTAAGTAAGAGACAGGTTCATCAAGAGTCTTATCCATAGGACATATACCACTAAGGTTGTCTCACAACCCTCCCACTACGTCGAGGCTCCATATTCTCTCTCTTATCGTGGTTCTTCCATTATTGAATAAAAAATAATCTCTGATTGGAGAGTCGGTGTCCTCCCACTCAATAATTCCTCTAACACAACTGTGCTTCTTGGTTGTACACATTTAATGTAATCTTTTTCAAGAAAACGAGCATTCATGCTAACAAATGTTTTCTGGTCAGTCCTACTATAGAAGATGTACCCCTTAGTTACCTATCTTCAGTTTTAGAAAATGTGCTGGGCACCCCTATATTTTAAAATGGTTAATAGATGACTTTCATCCATACCACCTTTCATATGATGTACCAGGCACCATCTTTGACAGAACTTGGTTCAGAATATATCATGATGTTTCTAAGGCATATCCCTAGAAGGAATCTGAGAATGATGAGTAACTCATCATGGATCTAACCATATCTATCACAGTTTGATTCCTTCTCTCTGACACACCATTCTGTTGTGGCGTACCAGGTGTTGTAAGCTGAGAAAGAATACATTCTTCCTTAAGAAAGCCTTCAAAATCTCCAAGAAAGTACTCTCCACCATGATCAAATCCACAGTGATGACATTTGTCTCACAACATGTCCACCTTGCAGTGCACTTACATTTGTAACTTTTGAGTTTTGCTTCTTAGCCTTATTCAAATTTCCTCTCGTGTTTTCTTTTGGCACCAGGGTGGAAGGCTTCCTTTTAGTAAAGTTTGCCTCTCCAGTCTTCCTCTTGCCCTTTAGAAACAAAGGGTATCAGGCAGAGTACCTCAATTTATTCCTCAAATAATTAAGTTTGAAGTTCTCAAAGGTATCATGCAGAATCTCTACAATCATCTCCACCTGAGTTTCACCATCAACCTCAGCACCTATGATCTCCATCTCATTTTGATAACTAATGATCAACATCATATATTCTCTGACAAGAGTTCCAGGGTTTATCCTGCAGTTCACAAGGTTTTGCACAATTGCCTGTTTGGCTTAACGACCTTGATCTCCAAACATTTTGGTGATGTTCAACATCATATCAGCAGTGGTTTCCGAATTCTGATGTTGTTGTTGCAACACATTGCTAACATAAGTCAAGATGTAATATCATGCTATCTCATCAAAACATAGCCAAGAAGCATAAGCAACATTTTCCTCTTGAGTCAATTCACTAAAAGGCTAAAAGGAACAAGGAGTGGTGAGCACGAATTTGTGCTTTTCAATCATTAGTACAATATCAAGATTGTGTTTTCAATCACCATAATTATCACCAGTTAATATTGTTCGCGTTTAAGATAGTTGAGAATGTTGATATTGACATGATTATCGAAAAGAATAAATAAAGCGGTGTAAATAAATACTCAATCGTTTAGAATAGTACGATGCATAATACAACTACTTAAATATTTAAAAATACATTAAAACATATTTCCTCCATGATGTTACGATAAAAAATTATAGCTTGTCTCATCGAGGGATGGAGTCTAAACTATCTCTTATCGCATTGAAACTCTTCTCATGTGGTTAACGCTCAAATGTCTCCACATCTATCTTAACCAATCACCAATGGTTTTGGTCACCTTGGCACCATTGACTAGCCTCTAAGTGGGGATTCTAATGTGCTTCAGTCTAAGTGTTTAACCAACGTATAGACTCTTAAAAGTTGCTATGGACTAACAGCCCGTCTATGGGACGACCCTGCCCCACCCTTCCTTTAAAAGTCTTAGCTTTTCAAGCAACTCGATATCTCAAAACGACACGACACCAAAGTTTCTCCCATGGAAGAGAGGACCGCTATGGGCGGTTCTAAACTATTCCCCGTGACGCGATCAAGTTCGCGTTGAAGACCTTACGAACGTTTCTGCTAGGATCGATCGGTTTTAAAATTAAAAAAAAAATTAGATTTGATTGATTTAACCATATTAAATAATTTAAACCAATTTTAGTTTGATCATGCATATACGATATTAAAACAAATAGATTAAGAGAAGATTATTTTTTACCTTAACTCTGTATCGGATAATTTTTGAACTGGTGGAACTCCCTCGAGCGTTCTTCAAGCTTTAAGATCAAAATCACGAACTTGATCTTCCACGAACGATTTCTGAATTAGTCCACCAACAACCACCCGTTAATTTCATAAATATATATCAGATGAATTTTATGAAGGAATTTAAGTGTGGGGTCTTAGAACGATTGAAGAAAAAAAATCAAATCTTCCTACGTCAGATTAATTTCGATGGCAACAGTAGTGAGAGGAGAAAAATATTTTTCTCTTCCTTTTTGTGTTGATAACAACAACTATATCTTATTATCATTATCTTTTTGCAATCAAATTGCTATTAGATATTTATCAAAGAATAATTTTTTATATTTATAAATATACCCATATATTATAAAATTTCCAAAAATGCTCCTAAATATCTATTATTGCCAAAAAATACATATCTTCTAGAGTTTTAGTTGTATCGAAATTCATCAATCCAATTGATAAATATAATTGATCATTATCAATTAATTGATTAATTAATTTATTTTAGTTAACTAATTATCAAATAATTATAAAATAATAATTAATTAATTCAATACAACAATTACATTTAACTAACTTAAGTGACATCACCTATCACATATAGGTGTAGGAAATATGTCTTGGCACCAAAACACATGTTGGTCCAACTAAGTTCATTTTTCTATTCCTATTCCCTGAGTTATTTTTGAGATCAAATGGACCCACATAAACAAAGCTTAGGATTCAAATACCTGATAAATTTATCTTCATAAATTCTTGGCCTATTTAATCATGACATCGTACGACTCCACTATAGGTTCAATGCCGAATCGACTCTCGATTCATGCGCACTATATATTTCTGTTGGTGTAAATAAACTCTATTTATTTTCACGGTCTATAAAATATTTTAACATAATACCCATCATGAAATATCAGTAACAAGAGTAGAATATAAAATTACCATTTTACCCCTCTTATTATTATTTCTTTAACTCATTTATTGACTGTGAACAAGAAATACATTATAGTGAATTGTCTGGTACAATTCACAAGTCTTATTCAATGACTCATTTCATCGAATACTTGGTCAAGTTAATTTATTCACACGCCCATCAACAAAGCATAATGTGATATTGTTGCTTTCACAGTCTAACCACAAATTTTCATATCTGTGAATCAAGTAACTCCTACTTAATTAAATTACAATCCCAACACCCGAGATATTGCCCACCAATTTGAACTCACTCATTTGACATATCAAAAATTGCAACTAACTAAGTCAAGTTACATATTCACCTCAGGATTAATGTAATTATGAAAATAACTTTAAGGTGTAACAATTATATTTAGAGCTAGGTAAACAGTTTTGGGCGCTAAACAAATTTATTATCGGTCTATTCAACATGTTCATAACATATTTAGGTTTACCATTTAAGTCTCCACTCTTATCTCCAAGACTGACATCCAACGGTTCAACCTAACAGTCGTTAACAGATTCAATTGTCAAGTCAATCCTAAGACTACGAATATTATTCTAAACTATTTCAGAAGAATTCGTCTGGAGACGCTTCTGTCTTCACTCTTCTTTCATTGACAATAGTTCTAGGACTTGAGTAATTTATAAACACGCTTTAACTTAAAATAAAGCTTTCAATTTATTCATAAAAATTTTAATAATACAAATGTCAGAGAAATAAGTAAATACAAATAAATAGTTATTACACGCTATTTTGTGGACATATTCCAACAGTTTTAACATTAACGACCCTCCCACTTAGTTTTTGAAAAAAAATAGATTTTTGGTTGTTTTTCAAAACATAACTTTTATTCATTGAAAAACGTGATGAAATTTATAAATCCTTTATTTAATTTTAAATCCCAATTTAAAATCATAATCATTATAAATTTCACATTGTAATTAAATTATAGCCATTATAAACTAATCTACAATTATGCATGTACATGCTACATGACAAATTGATATTGGCATATCCCTAGTTCTATATTGCATGTTATATAATGATGTGCGATTAAAATTAATTCAAACATTTAAAAATTTACCTCCTTATTGGCTCATTTCTAATTAAACCCAAAAAGAATAATAAATAAATTATAAATTAATTTATAAACTAATTTTCATGGCGTCTGTAATCTCCTCCTTCTCCATGTTATTCCACCACTTTGTGACTCTTGCAAAAATCCACTCCTATTTTAAAATTCAAATTTAAAACTTAAAATTCAAATTTCAAATTTCAAATTTCAAATTTCAAATTTCAAATTTCAAATTTCAAAATTCAAAAATTTAAATTCAAATTTCAAAAATCCAAAATTTAAATTTTGGTTAAAATCCTTTAAGTAAGGAAAACTATTTTCCTAATTAAATAATCTCATTAATTATCCCATTTTTCTTTTTTTATAAAGTAAAAAGATAATATTGATAATTATCTTTTGAATTCAAAATTTAAAAGATAAAAAGATAAAATATATAATTATCTTTGAATTCAAAATTCAAAAGAGATAAAGATAAAATAGATAATTATATTTTAAATTTTAATTATCTTTTATTTGTTTAAAATTTAAAAGTTAAAATTTAAAATTTTAAAAGATAAAAAAAATAGGATAAGGGTTATCGCGAAACATCATAGGGTTTCTCAAACCCTAATTGTTATCGCCTAGGGTTTCACAAACCCCAGTCACCATGCAGGGCATGCAACAGACATTGACGATGACAGTGTCAGAATAGTATCACCGGCTGCCGGAATAGTAACTCTGGCGTGAATAGTGATTCAACGTGAACTAAATAAAACTCCGACGATGTGAGTAATTTACAAATACACTTTAATTTAAAATAAAAATTTTAATTTATTCATAAAATTTTAATAATTCTCATGTCTAAGAAATAACTAAATACAAATAAATAGTTATTACATGCTACTTTTGTTAGAATATGTCCATAGCAAGCCAGGGAGGGGAGAAAATTCTTTCTCTTTGTATCTGATTTGAGATCTATATCTCTATCTCTCTCTCTACAATCAAATTGCTATTAGATTGTTATTCCACGCTACTTTTACTGGAACAATAATTCTAGCATGAACAATACTATTTATTTATATTTAACTATTTCTCAAACATTATTATTATTAAATTTTTATGAATAAATTGAAAATTTTATTTTAAATTAAAGTGTGTTTGTAAGTTATTCATCCTGGAAATTTCATCAATGAATGAAGAGTGAAGACGGAGGCATCTCCAGACGAACTCTTCTGAGAAAGTTTAGAACGATATTCGCTGTCTTAGGATCGACTGGACAATCGAATCTGATTACGACTGCTAGGTTGAACTAATAGATGTCAGTCTTAGGGAATGGGAGTGGAGACTCAAACGGTTAACCTAGACATGTTATGAACATGTTGAATAGACTGGTAATGTATTAGTTTAGAGCACAAAACCGTTTACCTAACTCTAAATCTAATTGTTACACCCTAAGGGTATTTTCATAATTACTTTAATCCTGAGGTGAATACGTATCTTGACTTAGTTGCTTGCAATTTTTTATACATGAAAAGAGTGAGCTTGAATTGGCTGGAAATATATTGATTGTTGGGATTGTAATTCAATTAAGTTGGAGTTATGTGATTCACATATGTGAAAATTGTGGTTAGATTGCAAAAGTAACAATATCACATTATGCTTTATTGATGAGTGTGTGAATAAATTAATCTGGCCAGGTATTCAATGAATTGAGTCATTGATTAAGACTTGTGAATTGTATGAGACAATTCATTATTATGTCTTTCTTATTCACAGTCAATACATGAGTTATGGAAATAATAACAAAAAGGGTAAAATGGTAATTTTATATTTCACTCTTGTTACTGATATTCACGATGGATATTATGCTAAAATATTCTGTGGACCATGAAAATAAAAATGGTTTATTTACATCAACAGAAAATATAGCGCGCATGAATCGAGAGTTGATTCGGCATCAAACCTATAATGGAGTCGTACGATGTCAGGATTAAATAGGTCAGAAATTTATGGAGATAAATTCATCGGGTATTTGAATCCTTAGCTTTGTTCATGTGGGTCCATCCGGTCTCAGAAATAACTCATGAGAACAAGAATAGATAAACGAAGTAAATTCGATCAAAATGTGTTTTGGTGCCAACACATATTTTCTACACATATATGTGATGGTGATGTCACTTAATTAGTTGAGTGTGATTATTTGTATTGATATTAATTAGTTTATTATTTTCTAATTATTGGATAACTAGTAAATAAAAATAAATTAATTAATTAATTGATAATGATCAATTAAATCTATCAATTGGATTGATAAATTTCGATACAACTCTAACACTGTGGAGATATACTGATTTTCAATGATTTTAGTATATGAGGGTGAATTTTTAGAAATTTAAAATATATGGGTATATCTCATTAATTAGATTTTATAAATATCTAATAGCAATTTGATTGCAAAAAAAATTGAGATAGATAAAGACATAGATCTCATATCAGATACAGAGAAAAAGAGTTTTCTCCCCTCCCTAGTGATTGTCGCCAAAATACAGTATTGAAGGGAAAATATTTGATTTTTTTTAATTATTTTGAGAGCCTACACTCAAATTCCTACACAACATTCTCGTGAGATTTCATGAACCGTTTGTGGTTCAAACTTGTTTCTTAGTTAATTTTAAAACCTATCGATCTTAGCAACTTCATGGACATATTCCAATAGGAGACATATAGAATTTCAAAGATGGCAGAATCCAAACATCCAAACTTAATCACCAAAGATAATAAAAAAAACTGAACATAATCAGAAATCAAAGAATAACTAAAATTTTCAGAAAACTCACAATTTCAGAGAATCGACAAAAACATAAAACACACAATTCCAGACATTCGGGAACATAAAACACACAATTTCACAATTTCAAAGAATCGACAAAAACATAAAACGCACAATTGAGTTTATACTATCAATGTAAGCTACATGAAGATTTCCCCGAAGGGTTGATGAATGCAAACCATAAAAAATAGAGATATACAGGGTTGGAATGTCACAGTATACAGGATTGATGAATGCAAACCATAAAATTGAGAACAATTAGAAACAAAATCAACTTACCTAAAATCACAGACCTAACTCTCAAAATCACTCCAAATGATGATGACGAGCTTCAAAGCTCGCTGGGGAAGCTTGTTGTGGAAGCTGGTGTAAAGCTCACCGTGGAAGCTCGCCTAGGAAACAAAGCGTCGGTGACGATCGGTGACAAATGGAGGAGCTCTGTCGCACGCGGGGGGTGGGGGGGGGGTGAATGGGGGAAAGGCTCTATATCGCGGGGAGAAGCTCTCTGTCACAGGGGGGAGGTGTATGGGGAAGCTGTTTGTTGAGGGTTTCTTTTGTTTACTAAACCCTTGTTAAAACAACGTTGTTTTAACAAGGCTAAGGAAAACTTACCGACGAGATCAAACATTCATCGGTAAAAGCACAACTTTTACCGACCAATTTAGTATTTTCTCAGTAAAAGCTATTCTTTTATCGACGAATTCGAAACATTCATCGCTAAAACGCAAGGAAAAATTGGCGCGTTTCCTTCTCGGAAAAATATATTGCGACGCGTAAGAAAGGCGTCGTAGTAGGTTGCCTTTTGCGACCAAGTTTCTAGTTGGTCGCTAAAAATGGGTCTTTCGTGACGTATCTACTTTTGTAGCTAAAAGTTCTGTGGTTAAAGATGGATTTTCTTGTAGTGCGTATTGATATTACTATTCTCAACGTTGATATATATTTACATCCAAAATAAAATACTTTCATGAATGAAGAAAATTGAGAAAAATCTAGAATACATTTAATTAAAATGCATAGGTGGATCATGATTACGTGAAATGTAAGAATAATAATTACTTTAATTACAGAATTGGTTTGGAAATAACCTTACACATGAAATTCAAAAAACAACCTTATAAATAGGAATATGAAAAACTACCTTAAATAATGAGAACAATAGGACTGTTAATATACTTAATATTTCTAGCCATAAATAGAGGAACAAACGTCAAGAACCTCAAAAATAATATAAAAGCATAATAATAGTCAGAAAAATAAAAAATATTTTAAAAACATAAAAATGGAGAAAGATATTACATTTAATAAATAAGAACAAATTTAAGTATGTAACATATAATATCAAGCATAGTTACCATGTATGTATGGATGGATGGATGTGTATGTATGTATGTAATTAAATAATAATCAAAGATTAAAAATGAGTAATTAATTTAAATCTAATGATATGAATATTCCTAAAATAGGTACTTAATAAACACGCCAATCTGAAGGTGGGAGTCATCAGCGAAAAATTCTCTCTGGTTTATTTTTTCATCACTTTCATTCCTCACCGATGAAATAGGTCTCAGATCTCTTTTTTCATTGAAGTTTTTCTGTCACTCTAATTCGGTTTTCTTCCATTTTAATAATAAATGTTTTTCCTCACCTAGATCTAGATCTATGTTGGTTTGTCCTCCACCTAAATCTAAATCTATAGTGATTTTCTCCATCTAGATCTAAATCTATAATGGTTTTTCCTCCTCCTAGATCTAGATCTATGATGGTTTTTTTCTCCACTTAGATCTAGATCTAGATCTATGGTATTTTCCTTTGATAACATTCTATTTTATGACTATTTTTCAATAGATATAGCCTATATGTACAAGTTGTAATGGTGGATTGTGTCAGATTCTTCATTGACATAGTGTATTTCAAGCGATTTTAATCAAATAAGCCTTTTTGGGTGACAGAGGTACTTCGAACGAGCCATGATAAAACTTTAAATCATCATCTCTGCTCGTTGAGTAATTTTCTTATTGTTGTGACTGATTTATGTATTTTGATTATTAAAATTTTATGTTGATCTTTTGAGATTTGGTTTATCTTTGTTGATAGAACTGTATTTTCTTGTTATTATCTTGATTTATATCTATATATTTTTTTCTAAAACTAGTTGAAACTTGTGTGCGTTGCACATGTTTAAGCATATTAACATACATAAACAAATCAATTGGCATAATATGTGGAACTTCAATATATAGTAATCAAATGTTAGTAGTTTATATTCAATTCTCTATTGAACCAAAAGTAGTTCATGTTGGAAAAGAAACATTTATTTGATGAGTAAATTATCAAATTTTGTGCGAAGTAAAACTCTCAAATATAATTGATAACATCTTTTAGAAACATTTTGTACGGGATTTTTTTTACCGTTTTCACACCATTATATAGCCTAATTAAAATATAATATTATTTATCACTATTATAACGTTTTTAGCAGAGAATTCCATATTTTCAAAGAAGTTTTCAATTTTCTTTTTTATATGTTGTTGTATATACTCAACAATATTTTTTTATATCGTTCAACGTATAAATTTACAATAACACAATGTAAGGCCATTCAAATATATATAAAAAGAATCAATGAGCTAAAATGACTCTGTGCTAAGTAAATAGGTTTTAGAAGAGTAAGGAGCCAATTTCAAACTTGCATGAAAATCTGTGATAAATTTTTATTTGTTCTTGAAGAAACAGTTTTGAAGATTTTGCTTTTTAAATTTAATGCCTTATTACTTACTTCTATAAGATTCTTCTAAACTTAATAAATATTGTAAATATTGAAGTTATCATTTCAAGCATAAAATAAAACATACATTTACAACAATCAACTTTTAATTTGTTCTTGCATATATGCTAGATTATCTATTTGTCTCATAAGAAATTATTTAGTCATAATAGATTCAAACTAATCCAAATCGTCATGATGTTTTTCTTAAAGCCTATGTAAAAAAAAAAAAAACTCATGCATGCTCCTATATATACAAGACTTGATAGTTAGAGTGAAGATAATGCTTCAACTATTCAAAATTATCAATTGTTTGACTTTCCCCACTAACCTTGAAATCTTAAAAGACATGGTACCTAAAAATCTAAAATATGTTATCTGATTTGCTATTTCTCATTCTCCGAATCAGGGTCATTTCAGCAATCAAAGATTTGAAATTTTCTCTTATCTAATTAGATTATACTTCACATAGTCATTGTTGTTGAAAACTAATCTGTACACATGCATTAAATATCGTTAATTAAACTTATCATGTATTAAAAATACAGAAATATTCATTTTAAGTATAAATTTGCACTAAAAAATTAAGTATAATTTGTTAAAGTCCATACCAAACCAAAAGATGTCAAGTGAATTAAACATAAGAAAACCCAACTAATTGGTGTGAACACTACATATTCTCATTGAAAATAGTAAGAGTATTAAACATAATTCTTTACCATTAGAATATCAGATAGAGTATTAAAATCAAGAATAGGGGCTTTTTCGAAATTTAAAAATTTCTCTCAAATAAGCCTCTTTTTAAGTTTTTATAGACGAATGAAATCTTTGTAAAAAAATATAGGTACTTACTTAATAACAACTAATTTTTTTTTATAAATAAAACTAACTTTAAAAGATAATTAGTTATAAATCTCTTAATTAAAGGGATCTGAAGTATATAGGTAAATCTAAAAAAAATACATCAGAGAAAAAAATCGGAGATAAAAAAATCATATTATTCTGTTTGAATTAAAATTATGGGTTACATGTCCAGTAAAAACTGTATTAATTATTAAATGTGTAAACTTGACAAAATTCTAAGAAAATAGAAATATTGAAAGAAAAAAAAAGTCTAATAAGGGGTATAGAATTTATTATTTACTGCAATTTATGAAAAAGAATTATAGCTCTCAGCCTTGATGCACCCAATAAGAGAATTTATCCAAACAAATTCCAGTACTCAACATTCTTTTGCAATACATGTAAGTTGATATGATGCCTTAGAAAATGCATGCCAATAAACCAATCATGTGTCCTGATCACACACACTCACTTGAGTAATAGGTCTATAATCTTGCTTGCCAAAAGGGTACATAGAGGTTCTTAAAAGGACACATCCTCTCCAGAACAGGAGAGGCTGGTGTTAGATTTGGATCTCTTCCGGATTGAAAATGGACAGCCCAGATTAGATCTCACGTGTAATATTGACTAATCACAAAGTCAAACTTTTTATGGACTTGCCTGATGTTTAAATCACATGATGGTCATGTATTCAAGAATTTGAAGCTCAAAATGTGCCAAGTGACAGCACAATATACTAAAACAAATGGTGACTACCTAACGTAAGAGAAAAGAAAAACATGAGAAGTCATCAACATGGAAGAAGCACTTTCTCACAGGGGAAGAAGAGTTGATCGTTGGTTTCTATTAGGTGCGGATGATGTGGCCTAACAGTTGTGCAGACGATTCAACACCTATAAATAGTGGAGACGGCAAAGGAGAAAGACAAGCGCACACTTAAAAAAAACTAAAAAATTACATGTTTCACCGTCATCTAAACCCGTTTTTGTTGTAGTGTCTATCGTACGAATATGGTAACTTAACTGGAATTATTATACATAGAGAGTGGGGTAATCATATGAGTAGTATAGTTATAGTTGGTTACTTATAGACTTTCCACCTTAATTCTATTTGAGATTCTTTCGACCTTGTGTTTTCATTTGTTCTCTTTGCACTGTTTATGCATTTAAGGCTTTTTGGCTTACTTATATTATGTTTTACATTACTCAATTTTAATATAAAGCATATTTATTTTCACACCCTATTTAGCGAAAGCCAAGCTTAGACTTAGTTGACATGCTTAGACGAAACAAATTTAGAGTAACAAATACTCCTTTAGATATGTATGATGTAGAGGAGTTCTTCTAGGGTAATAACAAATTATGTGAAAACTCAGAACTAAGGGAATCAGAGTTTGTAAGCTGGTAGGTAATCACTAAAGGAGAAATTCCAACCGTTGCAACTGCTTATAGCTTGTAATTTTAAAAAGCGAGTTATATTATTACAACTGAAACACACAGTGATTTGTAACTCAGTATGTGTATTTAAATGTCTGATGAATTAAATTGTGTAATTGAATGCTCCCAACTACCCAAAGGTTATCAAATTGAATATCTTTGGCAGAGAGGCAGAGAAAGCAGCATCCAGCGGCTGCCCTTTGTCCCTCTCTCCATTTACACATTTCCTCTACAATCTCTCACACCTCAATTTGCATTTAAGAACGTTAAAATTTACCCATTAAAGATCTCTCTCTCTCTCTCTCTCTCTCTCTCTCTCTCTCTCTCTCTCTCACACACACACACACACACACACACACACACATACACACAGCACTGATAATGTGTTGGATAGAGTAATAATAGATACCTTGTAAGAAGCTTGTGTGGAGGAGGAATAGAATGTCTGGTATTTAATCGAAGAAAAATGAGTGCTTTGTGTATTTTTTGAGTAAAAAATTGAGTTTGATGGTTTAAATATGGATGGAGAAGCAAAAATAAGAAGGAAGACAGAGATTGATTACTCTTTAGCAACCGGCCAACATGTTCATTCCCAGCACAGGCGCTCAAGGAGGTCTATTTTTATAATCTTCCTCAATTAATGCAATAAACTAAATATTGAAGTAAATAGTTTATTTTGGAGTAGCAATAATTTGTGTTGTCATTCATTTTTCCTTTTATTTGAGATTGTGTTTTGTTTTTCAGTGCTTCTGATAGGAATTTCAATGGTTCAAAAGGAGGAATTTGGCTATCAACAAAGGAGAAGAGTGAGGCACAAGTGAGTTCAAACGATCGTATTTTGCTTGTTATTTAAGTTAAATGGTGTAACATAATTATTATTAATATATCCTCCATGGAAATAAAATTAAGATAATTATTTTAATTAGTTTCTTCTAAATATGATTTTATTTAACAGGTATCACCATCTTCAACAAGTGGGTCAATAGGACAAAGTCCTCTTCATGAAAATTCCTCATGTTTCGACAAAAATACTACGTCGTGCGAAAGAGCTTCATTGGAAAAAGATGTAATTGTACTTGGAATGTTCTATTTCAGGGTTTGGAGAAATAGTGTGATTAAAAATAGTTAAGGAAATTGGGGTTTGTTTTGGCAGATAGAGATGCTACAAGTAAGATTGAAGGAAGAGAAATCAATGAGGATGATGTTGGAAAGGGCAATGGGAAGAGCTTCTAGTACCTTATCTCCTGGACATAGGCATTTTGCTGCTCAGGTTCTCTCACTTTTTGTTATAGTTCTTTGATACTATAAGCTCAATGATAGTACTTAAAAGTCTAATTGATGATTACTTTCACACATCTTCTCAAAATAAGAGTTCATGCGTGATCAAATCTCACACTCCAAACATTTCAAAAGAGTTGACCCTAACCCGCCTTCGCTATCATCAAGTACTCGAGTAACAAGACTTGGATTGTCAAATGTAGTACACTATGAACGACTTGGAGACATGTAGACTTGAAAGATCAGGATGAGGTTACATCATGTCAAAAAGATCAGGTGTGCCTCCACTCTTTAGGGGAGACTTAGACTTTAAAAGCCCTTACCATTGGGGCGACTTGGCTAAGTGTGCCAGCCTGTCTTGGCAACGTGGCTCACTTGCCAGCATGTCTTAACCAACGACATTACTGATACTCCAGTTTGCCTACCGACCCTGCGTTGCCACGTCACAGTTCTACACCGACTATGCTCGGGTTGATTTGTTACCCAATGCACCTGTCTTGCTGTGGCATCTCACTAACACCTTAATGAGGGTTATCCCCTCTTTCCCTCCAAAATAATCTTTATGTAAGGAACTCTTTTACCCTCATTCATGCTATTTAGACATGCAAACCATTACTACTATGATCTTCCTCCTTAGGCATTGGCCACCACCTTCGGCTCATTGATGTACAATTTTTTTCATTCCATGTCCTTACCTCGACATTCCTAGGCTTTCATACTTGACAATGTTGAAAGTTTGGTGTAGTGGGCCAATTAATGCTACGTTAATAAGATATTAATCATGTAGTTCCCACATATATATAATAGTGTGATATTAGTATCAATAATCATCTATGATAGGAGATGATTAATAAGCCAAACTCATGTAAGGGTGAATTGGAAACGATCTCCAAGTACCGGTCGTGACAATAAGGCTTAAGGTATCCTTTGGCTAGTTATATTAGCTATCCCAATTCGTTAAGGATGAGCTAGAAGACTTATATATGGTAAAGGTACTCACAGTGTTATTCAAGCTTAGCCATAGCCATAGGGTGGTGTGAATTCGCGCTTTGATGTCACGAGGAGCCTTCCAGTTTAGTGTTGTATTAGTCTTGATTAAGTGTAGTATCTTGGGAGACAAATATCTATTGTTTTCTGTTCGCACATGTGTAAGCGATGAATATGTTTTAACGAGATTCGCATGTTGCACTCTTGTTTCTTTTACTATGTTCTTCCATTTTGTTATGATTGTTTCTAATCATTCTGCTGTGTTAGAATTACTGTTCATCCAACGTGTAACCAGAATTGAAAGCTAAGTTAAGATTGTCCAAATTTATACAGACAAAGGAGTTGATAGCAGAAATTGAATTGCTAGAAGAAGAAGTTGCAGATCGTGAGCAGCGAGTGCTGTCTCTATACAGAAGTATATTTGAACAATGCGTTAGTAGGCCATCGTCTGAGCAAAACTCAAGCATTTCTTCTCCGGCACATCGAAAGCACGAAACAAGGAAACATCCTAGTATTATTTCTACTTCTTTTTGTTCTTCTAAGAAATTTCCTCTCCGACAGTTGCAATCTATGGTCTCCATTAATGATTTGAGCAAGAGGGCATCTAATTCTACCAAGAGCGACTTCAAATATTCTGGAAAGATTGGTTCAGATGTGGCCAAGGCAGGTCTAATTAGTTCTTTTGTTCTACTAAGTTCTTTTTCACTTTACACTCACTTCTTCAATTTAGTCTATTTGTTTTTTTTTTCTGTTGTGGGTAATGTATGTTATATCACTGTTAACAATAACATACTGTATGGATAGAGAAAGAGAGAATGAAGAGGAAAGAGAAACTTTTCTTATTTTTCTCTCTCTTTATCTCTCATCTCACCATGTTACTGTCAACAGTAATGTAGAATTTTCCTTCCGTTGTACTCGCTTTTCTTCTTATAGACACATGCACGGGACGAAACGAAAAGGAAACACAAGACTTGAAACTGTGTACTGCCTCTAAAACGGCCTACCTCCAAAATGACAACAGTGGACTACCTCCAATATTTTTTATATGTTTTGTACGTACTTAAATATCATGTTGCATAAGTGACACAAGCTTGGTACATGGTGTCTCATTTAGAAAGTCACTTCAAATATAAATAAAATTTATAGCACCATGATGCTCATCATTAATATGATTTGACAGTTTATATGATTTCAGTATAAACTAATGAGAAAAAAATAGATTTATAGTTATAACATGAATATCTGATATCACTGTCACAGTAATGATGAGAACTGTAATGTATTAAGTACGAATGTACAAAACGTTTGTCCAGTTATATTAGAGCTGTGTGAGTTATATAATGTTTTTCATAAGAATAGTTCTGGCACAGGTACGTGAAAAGGTTGAGGTGATGGACAAAACGTGTGTATTAAGAACTCTGAAGGATCATATGCATCAATGCCCAAGCAAGTTATCAGAGGAGATGGTGAGGTGCATGGCTGTGGTGTACTGCTGGCTTCACAGTGCATCATCATCATCAGTCACTACAGATATTCAAAGAAAGCGATCGCCTTTGTTGTCAAGATCGTCTACTCATGTAGTCCAGCCTCGGCGTGGTATTGGTGAGGAACAAACTGGTGGCATTAAATCAATAGTGGAAATATTATGTATACCAACTGATAAAAGTCAGTTTTCTCATGCTTCTTATGCCATCAACAATTACAGGTAGATCTCTCTTTTCTTTCTTTGTGTAAATTAAGGGGGGAAAAGACTGTTATTTCCCTTTTAAAGGTTTGGTTTCTTTTGATTTAGTGGAGTTTTCGATTTTGTTTTTCTATCTTTGAAATAATACGAAAAAGTTATCCAAAAACAAGTGTAATAAACACGAATTTGAATTTTAATTAATTTTGATATTTGTTTATAAACAAGTTTCAGAAAATTTATACAAAAACACTACACTATTTCGACGTGACAGGTTATTTTTTTTTTTTTTTTTCAGAAAACAGGTTATTTTATTTTAATTTATTGCGAAAACGTCAAATCTCTTATTTTTATTTTTCTAAAAACTCATTTTCGAGACACATCAGACATACCTAATTTTGTTTGATGTAGCACTAGTTTATGTTACGAGAATATCGGTGAAGAAATTCGAGTATCAAACTATTGGAAAGAGTTTTCGCTTTTGTTTTTCTGTTTTCGAAATAAAAAGATCATTATTCTGGAAACATTTACCAATCACGTATTTCAGTTGAACTAAAACATGTTCAGATACTTTATTCAAAAACATTTTTTGAATACTACTGTCAAACACGTTTTCAAAAAAAATTATCATTTTCAAATTACTAATCAAACGAGCCTAAGTTTGTCCAATAAACGCTCATTTACATTACGAAGATATCAGTGAGGAGTGTGAATTGTGTATCATACACGTAGAAAGAGAAAATCAACTTAATTAATGTTTGTATACCATGATTCTTACCTTTAGATAAGCTGAAATGTGGTTTATTGTTTAATTTTCAGAGTGTTAGTTGAGCAATTGGAGAAGGTTGATGTGAGAAAGATGGAAATCAAAGCTCAAATAGCATTTTGGATCAATGTGTACAATGCTCTTATTATGCATGTAAATCATCATCCCCTTAATATTATTTTCCTTATTAATTTCAGAAACAAATTGACATCATTCTAATTTCTAATTCTTCCACAGGCATACTTAGCATATGGAATACCCCAAAGCTCTTTAAGAAGGCTAGCCTTGTTTCATAAGGTAATTGAATGGTTGGAAGGACATGATTTGAAAATTGTATAATTAGGACTTCATTGAGGTTTTATTTTTGTTCACTGCTGTCTCAAAGGAGTGGTTTCTTTTTCCTCTTTTGGGACAAGATTTGATACCGAGTCGGGGACAAGATTTGATGGATACGTACATACATGGGAATGACTTGAGGGTTGTGGCATGTAGCATTTAAATGGGGTGATGTCATGTAGAAAAGACTGTCCCTTCTCCGACGTGACTACTTTGGGAGCTTTAGGTGTGCCTCTCTCTTCATCATGAAGGGAGAACTAAGGCGCCAGAACCCTCTAGGGCGACTTGGCGAGTAACGTCATCTTCTCCCACCGACATCGCCCTTTCCTCAATTCACCTTAGTATCGTGGCATTGTCTATAGCAATGAAACACACGTGACCGCGATTAATTTGAAACCGCTATGAGTAATTACGCATCACGTAATAATCATAAGATTAGTTAAAGATTGTCCCTTCTCCTGACATGACCACTTTGGCGCCAGCTGCTTGTCTTACTGTGATGGCCCATTCTCGGTTGACACGCTCGGTCCACGAGGCGTCCATATAGCAATTAAACGCGCATGAGACCTCTTTCCCCACTTGAGCATGATTAGTTAAAGTCTTTAGATTAATTAAACACCGCGTAATAAATCATGAGATTAGTTATTGCTATTGCTGAATGTCTAAAAAATGAAGAATTGACAAACAGATTGATGAGCTTTCTTGGAATATTGCAGGCTGCTTATAACATTGGTGGACATGTCATAAGTGCAAACTCTATAGAGCAATCTATATTTTGCTTCAAAACACCCAGAATAGGATGGGTATTTTCATTTCTCTAACGTTAATTCACTTTCCTTTTTAAGCTGTCTGTTACAGTTTCTTTTTGTCTGTTTTGCTTTAATGTATTTATACAGTGGCTTGAAACTATGATTTCCACTGCCATGAGGAAAAAATCTGGTGAAGAAAGACAACTTCTCACTTCAAAGTTAGGCCTTTCAAATCTCCAACCTATCATATGCTTTGCCCTTTGCACCGGTGCCTTTTCTGATCCCATGGTAAGTTTTAGTTACTAACATTATCCCTTCCGATTCTATTCTACCAGAACTGGAGGTGATCTCGATTCTTAACAATTAGACGAAGAAATAACAAATGTCATCTATGTCATATTTTATGATGAGAGGTTTACATGGATAAATATCATGAGAAAACAAAACAGATATTTAACGAAATTCGACACTTATATAAGGGAAAAGATTAAGTTGTCTCTTTTGTTTGTAGTTTTTTTTTTTGTTAAACTTGGTGTATGCTAGAGTCTAAACCATGGCCTAGTCAAATATGATCTTTTAAATATTAATTTTAAAGTCAGAATGTTATAACATGGTGTAGCAAAAAAGTTTTGCTAGACAATTATCTAACAGTAGTAACTTAGTATTTCTCATATAAAAATGATTATATTTTATTAAAAACAATTCAATTGCTCTAGATATCATTTTTTTTCTCGGTGGTCTATCCACTGTAATTTCTCTTTTATGATTCCGAATTACATGAAAAACACCGAAAACATGTCTCTATATATCATTTTTTCTCCATGCTCTATCCACGGCACTTTCTCTTTTATGATTACAAATTACATGAAATGTACAAAAAAATGAGTTTTTTTCTCTTTTATGATTACAAATTACACGAATTGTACAAAAAAATGAGTTTTTTTTTCTCTTTTATGATTACAAATTACATGAAATGTACAAAAAAATGATTTTTTTTAATTATTTAAATATGTATCCAACAATTAATCGTTCTTCGATTGTTTTTCATTAATCTTACTTGAGCTTCGATACCGATACATCGCAAAGACTACATTACGAGCCTAATTACTCTTTTAAAATCTTTGTAGCTGAATGTCTATACTGCATCATATGTTAGAGAAGAGCTTGAAGTGGCAAGAAAGGAGTTTCTTCAAGCAAACATAGTTTTGAAGAAGTCAAGTAAAGTGTTCTTACCAAAAGTGGTTGAAAGGTTTGCAAAGGAAGCATCTATGAGTTCAGATGATCTTCTGAAATGGGTCATTGAAAATGTTGATAAGAAGCTCTCTGATTCAATACAGAAATGTATTGAACTTAAACCATCCAAGAAGGCAGCTCATATGATAGAGTGGTTACCTTACAACTCAAGGTTCCGGTACGTGTTCTCGAAGGATCTCACCGACAAGCGGTGGTTGGTCTGAGTATGTTTCTGAACGCTTAAAGAAGATTGTTAATGTCCTCATTGCGAAATCAGAATGTAAATATGGTAACTGCTTCAGATTAAAATGATTCCACTTTGAGATTTCAGTCAGACAAACAACGAGACTTCCATTTGCTAAACAATTTTTGTGCATTTTGTGCACTCTCTCTCTCTCTCTCTCTCTCTCTCTCTCTAAGACTCAATTAGATAAACTTGCACCATCTTAGGACAGTAAAGTCAAAACAAAGGGGAAAACAAAAGACTTTCTTTGTCATTACTGATCAAATGAAGAAATTCTCTTAACACAACAGAAGATGCTACTTCTAGCATTGGATTATAACACAAGCTTGACTACTTAACTTAGGAAGCTATATATAAATATATATAAACATTTGCTCTAGCTCAAGTTTCTGTACAATTGAGTAAATTCTGTCTCCAGCAATCCAGCAATTAACAAACAATAAGAAGCGCCTTGGACAATTCAAAATGCCATACCAGGTTAAATATTGCTGGCAGCATGATCAAAATTGCTGAAGATAGTGAAGATGCTTCAATTAATACTAGGTCTTTTGTTGATATAAATCATTTCAGCCACCTTATGCACATCTCTTTCTTTCTCTCTCTAGCCTGGAAAAACTTCATCAACCTTGTTATATGCAGATGGTAATAATGGCTGTTGTTTCTTTCCTCCAACTAAATGATGATTACCAAAATCATTAACTTCATCATCGATTAATTGTTTCTCATTTCACAAATGCACGAGGATGGAAACTCGTGGAACTCCCCTCGTCCACGTCGCATCTCATCTGGCTCACCCATGAATCCTCTTTGGGAAGACTTCACTTTTCTGGAGAAAGTATCCCAATCCATCCGATCCCTTGCCATGAACAAAGCACTGAGTCTTTTTGCATTTGGTCTGATGGTCCTCTTGTGACCCATGTACCTCCTTTAGTTCAAAAAGACAATCACAGATGTTAGGAAGAGAAGAAAAAGAAACAAAAACAAAATGAAAGAGCTAAAACTCTGAAAAAAGAGAAATTGTCAGTAATTTGATATGATTCTGTGTATTACCTCTCTTCCCCAACATATATAACAAGAGAAATATTTTTCAAACTCTTCAACATCTTTGTGTCACTGTCTTATGATGCTATAAGTATATTTAGCTTTGGTGTAACTGGAAAGTGAAAAGTTGTCACATGACGCAACACATATTCCATGAGCATCTTAAAGTTTCTCCAGAACAAGACTTACTGATATCACGTGGCTGATAAGATTCTAAATCCTATCATGATCAGCTGAAAAATGCAAAAACATACTGTCCTTCACCAAGTATAAACTTAATTCTTTTTTATTGGAAAAGGAGGTTGCCCAGGTTATAGATATTACTAAGGATGGGAAATGATGGCCAAAGTCTAGGATAACCAAACGGTGCTGCAGCTAACAACTTCCAATTACTTAATAACATTGCCCGGTTATGGTACTTCCTGATTCATTTTCTAACTCTGGTCAGGTTTTTAGGAGTTTATGTAATTAGTATTCAAAGCTACTGTAATAGGATATTTCAATCATCTGCGATCCTGACAGCCAAATAATATGGTACATTTCTTACCTTCGACCAGCAAGAATTCTGGCCATGTTTCCATTATTGTTAGTGACAAACACATCGCTCTCGTCACATACAATATAGTCGATGGCAGCAAGGCGGGAAGAGAAATGTAGAAATGATTTCAGTTCTTCATTAGCAAGCATCTCCTTTGTATAGAAGTTTGGGAAAAGTTCTCTAAGAGGCCGCAGTGTTTCTTCTCCACCATATATATCTCCAGATGCTACATAAAGGAAAGTGTCATTTGCAAAACCAAGTGCCCTTAGCATCAAACCCACTTCATGAGGAGTAAGTGGACATTTCCCTCGTTTTCGCTCCCCATCAGGGCTTAAATCCTGTATGAATATGAAACAAACACCATTCACTTAAAATCGCAGAGATACTTTAGTAGTAGAAAAAAATCACAGGATATGGATATATGGTGCACCACGGTGGTCAATCACTCGGGTGCAGAATAGTTACATTTTGATTTGAAAAAGTCGTGTGAGTTAAGAGGCTGATAGTATAGTAAAAGAATTCAGAGGATAGCAATCTCACAAAAAAATCACAGGATACGGATATATGGTGCACCACGTTGGTCAATCACTTGAGTGCAGAATAGTTACATTTTGACTTAAAAAAGTCGTTAGGGTTAAGAGGCTGATAGTATTGTAAAAGAATTCATAGAGGATAGCAATCTCACAGGCAATGTTGTCCATCGCTTTCGTATTTCACCCAGCTCGTATCTCTCCTTTTCACCACCACCAAAGTAACACCCAGAGAATGCTAACATATCAGGTTCAAACCTACATTAGAAAAGTTGAGCCACGTTGCAGTTGATCATAAAAAAATATTGACTAAAATAAGAACATATGCATAAACTTGCATACATATGGATGTATATATTTGGTTGTAAGTATAGATGTTATGAATCAGTTGGTGTCAGAAAATGGAATCCTAAATCATAGATCAGAGATGATACATAATTCAATGTCTTCTTAGCATCGCTACTTCTACATGTACAACAACCTATACTAGTCCAGTTAAAAGCATCACCAACTAAAGCAATCACCCTTAGCCATTTTCTGCAAATCATGATTGATTCACGACAGGTAACTATGAACATAAACATCCAATAAGTTGCAAATTTACTGTTCGGACAGATAGATCTTTGTACTGCAACCCACACAGTGTGAGCCACACTAACCTTTTTTTTATTGATAGCAACCCACACTAACCTTGGCAGCAAGCGCAGTGATATACTGTAAACTAAAAACTCACTTGAAATATTTAACTTTTGTATTCTTCTAAATTGTGTTTTCCAATGAACTCAACAAGACCTTTATATAGACTCTACTCTTGCAAAAAAAAAACTGAAAAATAATTAAATCTATCACCCCTTGGCCTTTCATCTACGAACCTTTCATCTACAAAGACTCTTGACCTTTTATGTTTCCACTAACTTCTAAATTGTAACTTCTAATTGAAAAAACCCACTAAAACATAACATTTAATGTTTATTTAACAAAACTCCCCCATAAACTTAAATGCTTCCACCATCCGTCATGCCAATCATTTTCTTGCATTTGTCGAGAAGTAGTTTCGATAGCGGTTTTGTAAAGATATCCGCAACTTGATCTTGACTTGCCACATGCACCAATTCCACACTTCCTTCCTTCACATGATTTCGGATAAAGTGAAAACGAACGTCAATGTGTTTGCTTCTTTCATGGTTCACTGGATTCTTTGCCAACTCAATTGCTGATTTGTTGTCAACTTGAATCACGGTTGCAGCTAGTTGCTTTAGCTCCATCTTGCTCAACAAATGTCTAAACCATATCGCATGACATACGCACCAAGATGCTGCCACATATTCAGCTTCACACGTCGAGAGCGTCACGGTCGGTTGCTTCTTTGAAAGCCAAGTAAATGCAGTATCTCCCATAAAGAACACATATCCCGATGTACTTTTCCTATCGTCTATGTCTCCGCACCAATCGCTGTCGGAGTAGCCAACCAACCTGTAATCTTCTGCTTTCGAGTAGAACAACCCGAGTGACACCGTTCCTTGGATATACCGTAGGATTCGCTTCACCGCCTTCCAATGTGAATAAACCGGCTCCTCCATGAACCGACTTATAATACCGACACTTAATGAAAGATCCGGCCTTGTGCATGTGAGATAGCGAAGGCTTCCTACCAAACTCCGGTATCTACTCGCATCGACACGTTCTCCTCCATCGAACTTCGAGAGTTTTGCACCTGGTTCCATTGGTGTTGATACCAGGTTGCAATTTGCCATCTTGTACTTCTTCAAAATCTCTTTTGCATATGTCTCCTGTGATACAAAAATACCTGTATCTACTTGTCTAACCTCCAAACCAAGGAAAAACTTCATCAAGCCCAAATCTGTCATCTCAAATTCCCGTGTCATTGTACCTTTAACTCTTCCATCATCTCATCATTGTTTCCCATAAAAATGAGGTCATCGACATAAAGAGCAACAAATAACACGTTACCTCCATTCTTCTTTGCGTAAAGGGCATGCTCATAGGGACATTGCTTGAACCCGTTCTCCTTGAAATATGTATCGATACGTGTATTCCATGCCCGCGGTGCTTGCTTCAACCCGTAAAATGCCTTCTTCAATTTTAGCACCTTCTTCTCTTCTCCGATTTTCATGAACCCGGGTGGTTGTTCGATGTAGACATCTTCTTCGAGCACACCATTCAAGAATGCCGACTTGACATCCATTTGAAATATTTGCCATTTGATTTGAGCAGCTTGTGAAATGAGTAATCGGATTGTCTCCATTCTTGCAACAGGAGCAAACACCTCGTCATAGTCGATTCCTATCTTTTGCTTGTATCCCTTCGCAACAAGTCTCGCCTTGTAGCGTTCTATCTCACCTTGAGCATTCATCTTTTTCTTGAACACCCACTTTACACCAATAGGCTGACTGCCTTTCGACAATTCTGCTAGCTCCCATGTGTTGTTGCGGTCAATCGCCTTAATCTCCTCGTTCATGGCAGTTTGCCACTTCTTGTCTCGCACCGCCTCTTCAACGCTTATATTTTCAGCATCTGCCAAAAGACATACAAGGTGTACCTCATTTGTCGCATCATACAAATCTTGCAAACTTCGCATTTTTGGTTGTTGTGGTTCATCTTCATCATCGGTAGTTTCAGAGTTTGTTGGTATACTTGTTGGTGCAATGACTGATGATTCTCCAACGTCGATGATAACCTCCGTCGAATTGTTCCAGTCCCACTCGCTTGCTTCATTTACTCGCACATCACGACTCACCATCACCTTCTTGCTTATCGGGTCGAGTAGCTTGTACCCTTTTGTCTTCTCATCATACCCAATAAAAATATACCTTTTGCTTTTGTCTTCGAGCTTCATTCTTCGTTGATCCGGTACGTGTGCATAAGCCACACTACCGAATACTTTGAGATGAGAAACTGTCGGCTTTTGTCCGCTCCATGCCTCTTGTGGTGTTTGATCATCTAACTTCACATGTGGACATCGATTTTGTACATAGATGGAACATTGCACGGCTTCTGCCCAGAATTCCTTCGGCATCTTCTTGCTCTTGAGCATTGATCGAACCATGTCGAGAATAGTCCGGTTCTTCCTCTCGGCCACACCGTTTTGTTGAGGAGAGTATGGTGCGGTTAGAAATCTCCTTATGCCTTGCTCCTCGCAATACTCCATGAAAGCCGTCGAAGTATACTCGCCACCTCTATCGGATCGTACGGCTTTGATGTGTCTACCAGCTGCCTTCTCCACCATCACTTTGAACTTTTTGAACACCTCGAATGCCTCGGATTTTTCTTTCAGAAAATAAACCCAAGTTTTCCGTGAGAAATCATCGATAAAGGTAATGAAGTACCTTTTACCACTGAAAGATTCAGGGGCGATTGGGCCACATATGTCGGTATGAATCAACTCGAGAGTATGTTTAGCTCGATATTCTGCCTTCTTTTGAAACGAGGTTCTCGCTTGCTTGCCAAGCACACATTCTTCACAAAATTTGCCCTCATAGTCCATGTCCGGCAGCCCGTGCACCATGTTCTTCTTTGCTAACTCTTTTAGACCACCTTGATGTAGGTGACCAAAGCGGAGATGCCACAGCGACGCCTTGTCTTCTACGTTGACTCGCAAACATTTTTCTCGCACGCTTCTCAAATTCAGTTTGTACATCCGATTTCTTCCCATCTCGACTAGAGCAACCAGACGCCTTTGCTTGTCCTTCAAGTGTAGTACTCGGTCTTTTAAAAGTATCGAGTAACCTTTCTCCGTGAGTTGCCCCATACTCAAAATGTTGGTCTTGAGGTCTGGTACGTAATAAACATCTTGGATTGACCCTATTAAGCCATCCTTTTGTAAGTAACAAACCGTACCTCGGCCTTTGACCTCCACCTTTGATGCATCTCCAAATGACACATGACCATCTTCAATCTTTTGCATCTCTTTGAATAGGTACTCGTGACCGCACATATGGTTGCTTGCCCCCGAGTCGAGGTACCACAGAGTGTCATTGTTGATGTTGACTTCATTTTGAGCCATCAAGAGAAGGCCTTCATTTTCGTCTTCCAAGACTAGGTTGGTTGTTTCTTCCACCTTTTTATCGGCTCGACAATCTTTTGCAAAATGCCCCACGTTACCACAATTATAACATTTGTCGGAGTTGCAATCCTTCGCATAGTGACCATACTTGTAACACTTGTAGCACTCGATGTTGGAATAGTTCGACCGGCCGCCTCTTCCTCGACCGCGTCCTCTTCCACGCCAATTTGGTTGGCTCGACTGTCCCTTCTCCTTATAGTACCTCTCATGACTGCTGCCTTGACCACCGCGACCATTTTCACGACTTCCACGGCCACGCCCTCTACCTCAGAAATTTTGAGAATAGAATACCTTTTCGTCTTTGATTGACGCCTTGGTTTGAAGTGCTTGCTCGAGTGTCTCCTCCTTTTTTTTCTTCTTACGTTGTTCGTGTGCCTCGAGAGAACCGGCAAGCTCGTCGACTGTGAGCGTCGCAAGGTCCTTTGATTCTTCTATTGCGCACACAACATTCTCAAAATTGTCGGTTAATGATCTCAAAATCTTTTCCACAACTCGCGCATCGGTTAACGCTTCGCCATTACGAATGAGTTGGTTCACCACGGCTTGTACACGCGTGATGTAGTCAGATACACTTTCCGACTCCTTCATCTTCATGCTCTCCAACTCGCCACGAAGAGTTTGGAGACGCACTTGCTTGACTCGGTCGGCTCCTTTGAACACTTTTGCTAAAATGTCCCACGCTTCTTTTGAAGTAGTTGCACCGGCAATCTTCTCAAAACCCGACTCATCAACGGCTCGGAACAACATGTATAACGCCGTCTTATCCTTCGCTCGCGCTCTTTCAACGCCTTGTTTTGAGCCGCCGTATATCCCGTGGTATTTGTTGGTTCTTCGAAACCTTCTTCGACCACCTCCCATACATCTTGAGAGCCAAGAAGAGCTTTCATTTGAATACTCCAGTTCTCGTAGTTCGCCTTCGTTAGTCGTGGTAGCGGCATTTGACCCGTCACATTCGCCATTGGCTCTGATACCAATTTGTAAACTAAAAACTCACTTGTAAACTAAAAACTCACTTGAAATATTTAACTTTTGTATTCGTCTAAGTTGTGTTTTCCAATGAACTCAACAAGGCATTTATATAGACTCTACTCTTGCAAAAAAAAACTGAAAAATAATTAAATCTATCACCCCTTGGCCTTTCATCTACAAACCTTTCATCTACAAAGACTCTTGACCTTTTATGTTTCCACTAACTTCTAAATTGTAACTTCTAAATTGTAACTTCTAATTGAAAAAACCCACTAAAACATAACATTTAATGTTTATTCAACATATACTAATGATAGTGCAAGTTTCAAATAATTTACTTGTCAAGCTTAACCACAATCTCCAAGTATGAGAACAAACCTTAAGTGAACTGCAATATAACGTTTTGCCTTATTCCGTATCTTCATCACAATTTTCTGGCCAAGTTCTTCTATAGGTTTTATAAACTGCAAAGCATGATAATTTACTCGGCAACGCAACTTTTGTAGCTCCTCCTCAAGGTTATTTGCAAGTCTATAATCAAATTTAGTTAATTGCACGACCTGCACATATTCACGATTGTTAATCCCTCATTGGAACAAAATCTAACCAAATCAATGAAAGGTTCTACACATTACACTGGAAGCAATCATAAAACCTACTAAGTTTATGTTACTAATTCATTACTCATGTCATGCCGTGCAGTTGAAAGAATCAGAGTCTTGGTAATTCTTCAAAGATTTAGATTCGCTAACTAATGAACTAGAAGTACTGTCAAGATACACATCATAGGTGGTTTTACTGGACATATTTTACTGAAATACAAGCATCAAATCCTAGAGATCATCTTACACGTCTTCTCAACAGTATAGGCAAAACTTGATCAAGATAATATTCAGGTTCAGATTTTCTGGGGACACGCATAGTATATGGAGGTTTTTCCATTGCTCGCATGACTTTTTCAGGCACTCTCTTTATAATAGTCACATCCTTTGCAAGAGAAGAAATGAACCAATCAACATCAAAAATGTTGACGAAGTCACTGCATGCAAACAAAGATTTTAGGACTCCTTCTGAAGTAGATTATTGTTTACACTGCAGAAAGAATACAAATAAGCTGATTCATCACACACTGATATTTTGTAGTTACCTATCATCCTTCCAATAGGAATGGTGATCCAACTCAGGTACAACAAGAGTCGCATTAAGAATTCGTGCAACAACTACAGCATCTGTTATCTGCATGCAGGAAAGAGACCATCATTTCCATTACAAAGGAACAAGAAGTTGATTAAAAATGTTTGCTCTTAAGCATTTAGAGACCATTTGACTCCTATATATTGGTCTCTTAAGATATTACTGCCTTCTCAAGCACACTTTAACATGCAGACCATTCAATTAGACAAGAAAGGCAAAGCAAGACCACTGAAACGAATTAAACACATAGCAAAACAAAGATTTTAACATGTTAAGCTAGATTTTTCTTTCCAGACTAGCTGATGAAATGTAAGAAACTTACTCCTGTTCTTTGTTGGTTCAGCCCTCCACTAGTTGCGATAAGCAAATAGCCATTAGATAACCGTTCACGTGGAGGACCTAGAATTTAAATTGCATGGTCAGAAAGAGGACAATACGAACATCACTCAGATGCAAGATCGCAAAGACATTGTACTTCCCATCTCCCAAATTCTCTTTAAAATGAGAAATCAGATGTATCTAAACAGAAAGTCAGAAACCCCTGTAAAAGCCTATGCAAAGATCATCCAGCAAAGCTATAGAGCATGAACAGGTGCTAATGAGCATAATCAAGCAATTCGCATCAGGTGATCATAACTGCTTAACTAAGGTTAAAAAAACATTAACATTCTAGCTCTACATTAAGTTCATGGGAAACAAGAAATCCTGGAAGTAGAACCTTGAATAAATAAGATATAGATCAAACATGAAAGACAAAATAGAAAAAACTGTGAATCTAATCCAGTAAAAGAGTCTCATTTCCAAATCATGCTCAGTACTCGAAAGATATAGTACAGAAAGCTGCATTCATCTAGATATCTAACTACCACAATCAGAGAATCACAAGTGATAAAACTCCCTCAACAGCAATCTCTAAACTTCATTTCCTTTCTAAAGTAGGAAAAGCCACCCTCCTGCTAAGTAACAATAGCTAAACACCCAGGTGGCAACACCAACAAATAAAAAGAAACGCAATAGAACCATACACACAACCAACAGCAATAGAATCCAGAAAATACAAATGAATGAATTTTAAACAAACTCTGATGAAAATGAACTGTTAATCAGTATTAGGAAGACTTACGAGCAAACCGAGAGCCTCTCTCGCTGCATCCATAATAATACTTCGAAAACTCAGACTTCCATATATTAATTGGTCGGCGACGAGCCAGGTCCTACAATGCGTGCATCAGTACTATACTTAAAAAAAATCGGCAAGCTAATGCAATCATTAGAAAGAGAAAATGCAACTTCGAGTTTTGGCTCTTTGAAACAGTAAAATTACACAAAATCAGTTTGCTCGGCTTGACACGCAAGCATATCATCTGAAATTACCAGCTTAGAGTAGAGGCTCCGCTTGACCAAGCGCTGCGAGTACCATTCAAGATCAGAAGCCACATGGCCAGTGAAGAGCGAAACCAGACCTAACACAAACAGCATGATTCCGCACACCATCGACCACGGCATATTCTTTTTCTGTAACTGCGTCGTTCCGGAGGCCGATCTCCAAAGTACATTCTTATTACTACTCCCATTATTCTGCTGCTGCAACAGAGCCAGGTTCTCCGATGTTAAGCTAAACCTCCACGCCTTGGCCACACCCATCCAGTTCCTACCTAGTCCGACCGCATGATTACTCAAATTGCTATTGCCGAGAAAACTGGAGCTTGCGATCAGAGTAGCTGCGTGCGTAAGACGGAAATGATGACAATGGTAGGAAATAGGAATGTAAATAATGTGTATCCCAAGGTGAGGATCTACGCTCCGTCTCCTTTCAACTTCCGGTGACAAACCCTAATGAAAACCTGACACTGATCAGCGAAGTAATTTCTTATTTCTGAATTATGGCACAAGCTCTGGAGGTTTTGAGAGAGAGAGAGAGAGAGAGCTCTTTGTTTATAGTTTTATAGCAGGAGATTTGGGAAGTAGTGATGGGATTTTGATTCTTTTATTTTCATGAAAATGGCAGGAAATCGATGATAGAAGATGGAAATGGATCGTCTAAAAGGCTCTCAAACCATTAAAAAATTATCGTTAAAAATGAACAACTAAGATCTCTCAAATCTATTTGGTTCAAAACAAAGAAAATAAAATGGTTTTTTGCTAAACCGAACTCCCAAACTAACTGTTCTGGAGAGATAGACTATATCACTAATTTTTACTTATCTTGGCTCTCAGTCACTTTTCTTTCACTTTTCACTTTTTTTCTCCGATTGCCCTTCTTACAAACTGTTCAATCAAATGTCATTGTCTACTTACTTTACATTCAAAACCTCTCTACTCATCTCATTTTTACTTCTTTGTTTTTCATTTTTTTCTACTTCTTCTTTGTTTTCTTCTTCGTTGTCTTCTTCCTTCTTCCTGCAACAACAAAAGTTTGTTTGTTCTTCTCTTTGGAATAAGTATAAGTTTTGTTTTCTTCTTTCTGGTAATATTTACTTATCTTCTTCCTTCTTTCATAGATTTTTCTTTTTCATGAGTTTTCTAAGAATATTTATTAGTTTTTTTTCGGGAACGTTATTTGAAATTCATTTATTATACAAGGTCGCTAGAAGATGATGATATAGTGTTAAACGAGGTCTACACGAGTACTACACGAGCCTCGTGTAGCCATCGTGTAGACTACACGCTGGGTACACGAGCCTCATGAAGTCATCGTGTAGACTACACTTAGGGTACTCGAGCCCCGTGTAGACCTCGTGTACCCTACACGATCATCGTGTAGTGCATCAGGAACTTCTTCATCAGCTCACGAACATTGTGTAGCATCTATACACTACACGAGTATTACACGATCATCATGTAGTCCTCGTGTAGGACTTATTATAGTATAAGTGGTCTACACGATGCTCATGAAGGCCTCGTGTACACTACACGATGACTACACGAAACTTGTGAAGGCCTCTTGTACACTACACGATTATCGTGTAATATTTCATTTCCATTATGTATTCTTCTTGTACTGACTTCCTTCATTGATGTATATACGGATATGTCTGAAGTTCGAATTTTAGTAATCCATGATGGAGATTGGGTGAAAAATGATTCAACATGGTCTTTTGGTGGAAAAAAGACCAAATTATTAGAGATATCTACTAACTGCACACGAGCTATTGGGTATATTACATGCAGAACTCCAAATAGATCCCTTAAAGTATGATATGTCCATCAATTTTCTTTATAGAAACCATTTCCTCTGCCCTCCAACTGAAATTTTAAAAGATAGTGATTTTATAATTTTTTGTTAAGGAGAATGGATCAGAATCACTTAAAAGCCCACTATTTGTAAGTACCAAGCCAAACAAATTTCCATCTCAAAGCTCGATTCCTCAAACTGCAATGTCACAACAACCTCGAGTTCCTGAAACTACAGGATTTTATCAAAGTTGGGTTCCTAAAACACAAATTTCATGGTAACCTCTACATGAAAGCATTCCTCGCTTTGAGAATGTTGATCATTTTGAAAGGAACTATCATGATGTTGATGTTTTTGGTCATGACGATTATGATGCTTTCGAGGATGAGGATGTTGATGGAGATTATGAGGATGATTTTGATCAGAAGGCGTATGATGATACAATTCGTGGAGATGACCATGATAAAGCCATCAGTGGAGATGACCATGCAACAATTCCAGACTTGAATACTGCTTTTAAACTGGAGACCACTTATCCATTGCCATCACAATCTCGTTGAATGAGCAATGTCATGGGTCTAGTGAGCAACATGCTGATTTGAATCAGCTTGTATCAGACATAATAAATATCGATGATTTATACAGTGATAAAGTCGAGCTGCTTAAGGTTGCTTGTATGATGGCCATTTGGAGAAATTTTGAGTTTTGGATCTTCAAGTCAAAATAGTCAATATTGGTACTTGTATGTGTTGAGAAAACATGCACATGGACGTTACAGGCCATGAAATTGAAAAAAATTTCATACTTCAAAGTTACAAAGTTCATCAATACACATACATGCACATTTGAAGTATTGAGACATGAACACCAACAGGCTACATATTCATTGATTGGTCATTTATAAGCTCAAAATACACGAGTGTCGGGACGTATATATAGGCCAAAAGACATAATTGAAGATGTTCGGCTTGATTTCAGTGCCAACATAAGCTACCATAAGGCATGGAGGGCTAAGGAGTATGCATTGGAATTAGTTTGAGGGTCTCCCGAAGACAACTATAGGATGCTCCCAGCATATTGTCACATGTTAGAATAAAAAATACAGGTACTTATTTTTTATTTTTCCATTAAAATGTCTACAAGAGTACTACACGAGCCTCGTGTATCCGTCGTGTATACTACACGATGAGTATACTGACCATGTGTAGTCATTGTGTAGTCTTCATGAAGGATACACTGACCTCATGTAGTCATCATTTACACTATTTTGCTATCATAATGTCTACACTAACATCGTGTAAGAATCTTATAGTCTACACGACGGTTACACGAACCTCGTGTAGTCTGCACGATTGTTACACGACCTCGTGTACGCATCATGTACAATATGTATTCTGCCGATTAATATAGCAATATAAAATATTTTTCAGGGACAACAACACACATAGAAATCGATGACCATGATCACTTTAAATATTTTTTCATGGCTCTTGGAAGGCGATACAATATAATGACTAAAAATATCACAGAATGTTTGAATGGGGTTTTGAAGGATGCTAGAAAGCTTCCCATTACATGCCTTATAGAACATATCTGTGACATGTTACTACGGTGGTTTTATGAATGACGGGCGACTGCCTGTCAAATCACCTCGCAGATGACAGATTGGGTTGAAACTAAGCTTAATAAGAAGAATCTTGCATCGCATACACTATCATTGCTTCCTTCTGACATCCACGAGTTTCGTGTTACAGATGGGGGTGGGCAAGCAGTGGTCAACTTACATCTTAAGAGTTGTACGCGTAGAGAATTTGATCGCGATCAAATTCCATGCATGCATGCGCTGGCTGTATGTCGGCAACGTAATACTTCCCCATACATTATGTGTTTGAGGTTCTATAAAAATAGGGCTTTAATTGCTGTGTATACATAAACAATACATCTTCTCGGGGATCAAGCAGATTTGGTCATCAGCCACAAGTTTCATGAAATGTGGTATTACCACCTATAATGAGGCGGCAAAGTGGTAGACCTAAGACAAAGAGAATTCCATTTAGAGGTGATGAAGTAGTGAGAAGGAAGTGTAAACGTTGTGGGCAAATTGGTCACAACCGACAAACGTGCAGAAATCCAATTCCTCTATCTCAACGGGATGAGCAAGCCACTTAGATATAAATAATGACCTTGTAGGCTTGAATTAAATATTAATATAGAGATATACTCGTGTTTGTTATTTAATAATGTCATAAAGTTTAATAATGTCCATAAAGTCATCGTGTAGTCTACACTAAGTCTACATGATGCCCGTGAAGTCATCGTGTAGGCTACATGAAGCCTGCACTAAACATATAGTAAATAATTTCCAAATTGAGGGTATAAAATATATAAAAATGATTTAAAACTAAAATAAAAATTCATAAAATATATCAAAATTATTTCGGTTTAACATTGCCACGTGCAAATAACTCAATTGCAATTCGTCTTCGATATTCTATCATTTTTTGTTGAGTTATTTCTTGGAGGTTCTTCACATATGCGAGGGCTTTGACAAACTTAATGGTGAATACCCTGCAATCAAACCTACAACATAGATGAAATGCAAAAACACAATTAAATTATAGATATGAAATTTTAGGTGGACTTTTAAAAAAAATTATATTTCACTTACCCATTTTTTTGTTGTGGACATTTCATGATCTCATATTTTCACTCATATTTGGGATTAACCTCCTGTCTTCTCTCATATATGTTCATCATTTGAAGAAGCTGAGGGACAATCTTCATGAAATGTTTCATTATTTCATTGTACAATGAGCATTGATATGACGTGTTCATAGAGTTATAAATACGAATACACTGGCCAATCAAATCAAGCTCAACCGAAATTCAATGACTGCAGTTCACATTCATTGAAAAGATAACCTTATTTGACTTTCCCAGCTCCTTCCAAAATTTTTTTAAAAGCCGAGGACCAGGTACCAAAGCTAATCATCAATGTCAATATCCCAGCCCGCGGGATCTTGTCTAAACTCTGTCATTCGGCCAGACAGTTTCTCCTGTAATGTCATGGGAAAAATTTAAATCATCAACGTCAATAAAAAATGATCATGATGACTACACAAAGTCCACATGAGGCCCGTGAAGGGCGCATGTAGACTACGGTGTGCACTTCTCTAAGTTCAAAAATAAATCTCACTTACTTGCATAGTCAAATCACCAACACTGATTCTCATATGAGGGTTGTATTCTTACAAATCCCTCCTCATGAGCTCAAGGTATTCATTGATATGCTACAATGTAATGAAGATTAGTTAAGATATTTATAATTGTTTTGAATACTACATTAAAAAAGATTATAAATAACTTATTACATCTGACTCTAGCCATTGATAATGTGAAAAGACTAGTTTTTTGAATTAGGTAAGGTCAACGGTGCAAAATCCAATGTTTAATTTCTCATTCCCGTACGATGTAATTATAGATCAAAATTAGGTACATGATTGGTTTACTACACAATGGCTACACGAAATCAGTGTAACCGTCATGTATACCACATTATGGCTACACGATGTCAGTGTAACCATCATGTAAAAAAAGAAGTGCACAAGAAAATTACAGAACTTACTTTACCCTTGGGGATTTGAACCAGGCTTTAAAATGAGCTTCATCCTTTGAAGATACATCACCATATGCTTGAAAAGGTTGGATGTCCGTTTTTGCAACGATATTATCATCATCTTTTTTCCTTCGCTGCTTCTTCTTTTTAACCTTTTCGGTTTCGCAATTAGGTGACTCGAGGACCTGAGATCTTTTTATCTTCCTCTTATTAAATTTCCAAAGGTAGACAAGCTCTTCTTCTCCATCGTTGGACTGCTCCTTCGACCGAACTGAATCCATCAATGCAGATATTATCGATGCAACCTTTTATTCTTTTTTCTTTATTTCTTCTGTTTTATTTTCTTCTTCTTTTTTTATTTCTTCTTTTTCTTCATCTTTATTCCTTCTAATTCTTATTTTCTTCTCCTTCTTCCCTTCTTTATTTTCAGTGTCTTCTTCTTTGTGTATTTCTTTTTCTTCTTCCTTTTCTTCTTTTTCTTTTTGTTCTTCTTTTGCTTATTCTTTTTTTGTTTTTCATCTTTTTCTTCTTCTTTTTCTGTTTTCTCTCATTCTTTTTTCCCATTTGTTTTTTATTCATCTTCCTTCTTTTCACCTTCACATTCATTCTTCTTATTACTTCCCTTCTCTTCTTCTTCTTCTCTTCATTCTTCTTCGACCTTCGCTTCTTCTTTTTCTTCTTCCTTCTCTTCATCTTTTTCTTCTTGCTTTTCTTCTTCCTTCTCCTTCTCTCCCACCATCTCCTCTTCTTATTCTTTCTCTACCATATGTTCTTCTTTTTTATCTCTCTCCTTCTTCTTCTATTCCTTCTTCTTTGACCTTCACTTCTTCATTTTCTTCTTCCTTCTCTTCATCTTTTTCTTCTTCCTTCTCTTCATCTTTTTCTTCTTCCTTCTCTTCATCTTTTTCTTCTTCCTTTTCTTCTTCTTTTTTCTTCTCTCCCACCATCTCCTCTTCTTCTTCTTCTTCTTTCTTTACCATATGTTCTTCCTTTTCAACCTTCTCACCTTCTTCAATTTTTTTCTCTTCCTTCTCAATCTTCGTCTCCTCCCCGTCAGATCGAGGACACAATGAGTAATCATCTGACCTCGATGTTACCATATGATCCATCAAAAATTTGATTTAGGGAATTATAAAAGAAATATCTGATTGCATGGACATAATTCTCTCATCCATTGAAGTGATCTTTTGGTCCATTCCAATCAGACGTTTTCTCACCCAATCTTCTTTTCCACTTAACTTCTTGAACACAACCTTCTTCTCCTCTTTTTTATTAGCCTCATTGGACATCTTCCTCTTCTTCTCCTCCTCTTCCTATTCAATGAGCTCCTCCTCCTCATCAGCCTAATCTTCAACTGAAATGGGTGACTGAGGGGGTGTCGACTAAAAACACATGTAATATGAAGATTAAGCGGATAAAACAAAAAAGGGTGATTACGGATCGGTTACACGGACCACATGTAGTAATCGTATAAACATCGTGTATACTGTAAGATGACTACACGGGATCAGTGTAACTCTAACTCCACCGAACTTGTTAATCTCGTATTATGTGTCTTGCTTCCTCTCTCATTTTCTACAGCCAATCTTATAATTTGTGTCTAGCGAACTCAATCAGACATGCAGCGAGTAGGTTCCTAGCATCTTTCAATACGGAATTCAAGCTCTCAGCACTGTTTGTTGTCATAACATTGTATCTATTCCTTTTAAAGTATGCTCTAGCCCATTTTCATAACTTAATCCCTCCAAATAATCACGAGATCTTCTATTAAGTACGCCTTGGCACATGAAAAAAACATACCATCTATGACCTTGTTCTTGTGAATATTCTTTAAATTCTGCTTTAGATGCCACATGCATAACCCGTGGTGAGCCTATGGAAATGCTTTATATACTGCCTTAGGGATGCTATTGTGACGATCTGAGATAAAGATAAGTTCAGCGGGATCCCCCAAAGCATCTTTTAAAGTAAAAAGAAACCATTCCCACGATTCATTATTCTCGGAGTCGACAATAGCGAACACTATTGGAAATAGTTGAATGTTACCATCTAGCATCGTAGCAATTAATAATGTACCAACATATTTATTTTTCAAAAAACTACCATCTACTGCAATAATATGCCTACAATGATGACTACCATCAATGAAAGATCCCAATGTCATAAAATAATATTTGAATCTATCATGTTCGTCTGTTTCAATTTTTGTAAACATGCCTACAAAAGAGAAAATATTTTAACAAAAAGAAACAGAAAAATACAATTAACGAAATAAACAATAATAAAAATACAATTTTAGTAAATGTGACTACATTTATTTTTCTTATATTAACAAAATAAACAATAATAAAAATACAATTGACACAAACAAACAAAAAAGCTAAACATACCTGGATTATTTTGTTTCAATACGAAAGAATAAGCATGTAATTTTGCATATGATTCTTCCGGAGTACCACGAAGCAAGTCCATAGCGCCATGTTTTCCCTTCCTAGCTTTATGATAGCTAATTGATACACCATGTGTTACTCGCATGTAGTCCACTATATCACTCGGGGTTACTAAATTTGCATTTGACATACTCACTAATAAAAGATGATGTAGCCTGGTGATGATCCGAATGAACAATATCAAGAGAACAAGTATGTTGTTTTACATATTATCTAATTACCCAAATATCTCGGCCTTCATACTTTGATTCTCGTATACACCATGTGCAACCATCATTTAAACATCACACAGACAATCGATTAGAACTGGATCTAGCGGTCTTCAGTTCAAAAGTCTCCTTTAAAGCAATGACTTATGATGCCTTCTTCAACTCTTTCTTATTCTTAAAAAAAGAGTTTTTACGTATATCATAATGGTACGAAACAATAGTATCATTAGAGTAGATACACGAATCACTTTAAGTACAAGAAGCCGAGTAGGTGGATTGGTACGAGTCGAGAAAAAGAGGATTGAACTTAAAATATTTTCTGGAGATATACATTTTCCTGGAAAGATGGATAAGATATCCCATCATAATGGCATCTTGATACTACCTAAAGGGGTAAAAAAATTATATGAAATCAAAAAAATTTAAAAATTGGATTTATGTCCAATAGATCACATCTACCAAGAAAAAAAATTTTGTTTTGGTTCGACCTGTGATTCTATATGAAATAACAGACGGTATAAATTTAGTAACACTTTTCCCATAAGATTTGCTGCAAGTATAGGATAATCTTGAGCTTAGAGTTTTCAATTATATCCTTTAGGGAAATGGGAAACCAATTCAGGGAATTTCTAGCACAAGTATTCAATTAGTTCGAACTTGCTTAGTGTTGAATTGGGACCAAGATAAAAAAAGTTCTTCTATCGAAGAAGCCCTTTCTTCCTTTGTTGAAGTAAGTACAAATGGTCTAGTTCAAAATTTTCTAAGAATAGACTTAGTGAATCCCCATATTTCTTATATCAGAAAAAGAAAAGATCAAGTCAGGTTTGAGATTGATCTCTAATAGTGAGTTAGATGTCACCAATAACAATCTATTTTATTCTATTTATTCCAAGGCAAGAGTTCAACAATCCCTTAGTCATAATCAAGGAACTATTCATACATTGTTGAATTGGAATAAAGAATGCTGATACACTAGATCCGACTTGGTTATTGATAGAGTGAATATGTCTGCCATTTCTTAAAATCTCTCTTCTAATTCAATATCATGGTGTAACGTGTATCCCCTCTTGTTCCGGTCATGGAATAGAAGAAATAAATCAAAAAACGGATTTTTGTTCAATTTCAAGTAAGTTTCAACAATACAATAGTGACTGTTACAGATGTACAAGGTCGCGTATCTTCTTGGTCCTCCGCTGGTACTTGTGGATTCAAAGGTACAAGAAGAGGGACACAATTTGCTGCTCAAACCGTATCAGGAAATGCTATTCATACAGTAGTGGATCAAGTTATGCAACAAGCAGAAGTCATGATAAAATGCCTTCGTCTCGGAAAAGATGCAACATTATGTGTTATTCGTAACTGATTCCTCATGTATACATAAGACCAAATCGATTCGATTTCTAAAAAGGATTCCTAATCCTTAACTTTTCGAGGAATCCTTCATCTGAGGTTGTGAATGACTTATTCTTCTCAATACTTTTTACCTTGGTTCTGTAGGAGCAAATAAGAAAGATTGAGAAATAGAACTATCTGATTTGATTCATTTTCAATAGTCATGTGATGATCATCTTAGGGTGATCCTTTTGTCGATGGATGCTCCTATTACACTCGTAGTCTCTGAAAGATGAGAACTAACTATGTAGCATCTACATCGAGAATTCAAGTATTGGATACGACATTAGTCTGATCGTTTGTAGGAACTACCCGTAATAACGAACTTGCAAAATGAATCTATTTATCATAAAAATATTTGTTGTTCCTGACCCTGCTTCACCTTAGTTTTTATTTGAACAAGTAAAAGTTTTGTCTTGGTCCGAGTGAGATAATATTTCTCTTCTACATGTCCATGAAGTTTTGAAAAATCTAAACATCTCAGAGATAAGAGATAGCTAGAGAGGTGGGAATTTATCGAATGACCTACACTCTTTCATATACGTCAGGAGTCCATTGATGAGAAGAGGCTGGGGAAAGCTTGAACCTTATTCCTACAGTGATGAATATAAGCGAAATTGAAATTCCTGAATAGAAAGACTATAGAATAGAATATCAAATAAATATTTGAATACGTTAGAAGATAACAATTAATAGAATGATATTAATACAATGATTAATAGAATATAGCGATAGAGAATTTTGATCTATTTATCACATAGATGTTTATTAATATCTTAATCTCAATTAAATAATAATAATCTCAATTAGATAGTCTAATTTTCATTTTTTGAATTCAAATAACATTTGAAATTCTTATTATTATTTTTTATTCTTATTTTTAGGGTTTTTAGTTATTTACTATTATATTGATTTAATTCTATACTATTATTTTTTTCGCTATTCTATTTCTATTCAAATGAAATGAAAATACTACAATATTTTCATAATTTTTCTTTTTTTATTTCCAGATTTCATTTCTTTTTTCTATTTAGAATTCTAAATAGAATATAATATATACATACTTCTAATAACTTATATTAGAATATAATAGAATTCAATATAAATGAAAATATAGATTCTAATTATATTACTATATATATTTTATTAATATATTACTCTTTAATATATATATATATATACTCTTAATCTTATGATATTTAGAATTTGTTCTATTTCAAATTTGAAATGAAATCATTTTCAATAGTTGGAACTTTCTAATAATAAGAAATTAATTAGAAATTTCATTTTATTCAAAAAAATAATTTCTTTATGGTAATGGAATGATTAGTTAATAATGGCTATTATGTTTATTGATATTCATTCTATATTGATGATATAAATTCTCTATTAAATCATTTTGATAGGTATTATCAATCAGAACATTATAAATAGAAAAAATAGAAATATATATAAACATATTAAATAAATAGGTAATAGATAATATAAATAAATAATATATTTGTTAAGTTTATCAAATAATGAAGATTAATATATTTAAGTAAATAATGAATATTTTGAATAATATAGAATAATCAAATAATTCATAATAATAACTAAAGTCATTTTTTGTTATGTTATAGAAGATCCGCCCTGAGGATAAGAATAAAGAAAAATGAAAGAGAAATGTACTATCCAAGTTGCATTCCAAGATCTTAAAAAAAAGAATAAATTCTCTATTTTTATACTGCATACCCTATTTTGACACTAATAACTGAAGTGATTTCTAGAAATATAAAAAAAATCACACATTCAGAGTCAAGTCATTCATTACTAAAAAAAATTTCATACCAACAATTATATATTATGGGGCACTCTAATAGGGTCGTTGAATGGAAAAAAAGTTAGAATAAGAAAATGAGAGTGATCTAGATTTATCTCCGCTATACAAGAATTTCAATATTTGACTAAAGGGTTCATACTCTATGTAAGACTTATCTGATCTTACAAATTATTAGGAGTTTTTTCGAGTAAATCATGAATTTTTCTAAGATAGTATTAATTATCCCATCGAATACTTACAACAGCTTGCCATACAAAAGCTAATAGAAAAAAGAACAAAGGATTACTGACATAACATCTACTAGTGGATTTTTAAAAAAGCGTAGGCCTCAGGAAAATTGGCAAAGAAAAACTACTTGAATAAAGGACATAATGAAGACAGATACATAAGATATTAAGCTTAACAAAAAAAAATTTCTTTGTTCTTGAAGATAATTGTATTTATTTTGATTTGAATGAGTTAGATGAGTTATTAATATGTTATTGTTGATATTAGAGATAAGGTAAAAATAAATAGCATAAGTTATGTAAAAAACATTTCTTTGATTTTCACTCATCTGATAAAAAATCCTTCAATTCTCAAATCAAAAGAGAATATGAAATCCTACTTTCATACAATATTGTAATTGAATTCTATGTAATGATCATTAAATTTAGTTTTATTCAATATCTAAACATATCAAAATCTAGCAACAATCTAATTTATTCTATAAATATTTGGACTGGAATTGACGAACAACCAAGACCAATATTAGTGTTGAATAGAAATGGGGCGTCGCCAAGTGGTAAGGCAACATGTTTTGGTCCCGCTATTCGGAGGTTCGAATCCTTCCGTCCCAGAGATGTCTATCTATATTATAGAATATCTTGTAATATCGTAATATTCTATATCATATCAAAATAAAGATTGCCCCATTTTTTTAACAACCTTCTGTTTAAGAGTGTAATATTAAATAGACTCTGATTCTTTCTTTCTGAGAAAGATTTTTCTTATTTTATTTTATCGTATGCGCCTATACTTTAAATCATTTTTTCTCAAATTGAATCAAGTTTAAATAGCAGAACACGTAGATGGAATTAAATCTATTTGTCATCTAGGGGTAATATGGGAACATAGAGAAAAAAGGTTTTTAATAATAATAAAAAAGTAAGATGGGCTTTTCATCGTATGTCCATATCCTGCATATTTATATTTGATTAGATGAGTGACAATCAAAGAAATGTTTTTTACCTAACTTATGTTATTTATTTTTACATTTTCCCTTATATCAATAATAACATATTAATAGCTCAACTAACTCAATCAATCAAAATAAATACAATTATCTTCAAGAACAAAGGAAATTTTTTTATGCTTAATATCTTATGTATTTGTCTTCATTCTTTCCTTTATTCAAGTAGTTTTTTCTTTGTCAAATTGCTCGAGGCCTACGCTTAATACCTTTATTTTTTTCTATTAGCTTTTGTGTGGCAAGCTGCTGTAAGTTTTCGATGAAATTTTTAATACTGTCCTAGAAAAATTCATGATTTACTCGAAAAAAATTCTAACAATTTCTAAGATCAGATAAATCTTACATAGAATATGAACCCTTGAGTCAAATATTGAAATTCTTGTATAGCGTAGATAAATCTAGATCATTCTCATTTTCTTATTAGAGTGCCCCACAATATATAATTGTTGGTATGAATTTTTTTTAGTAATGAACGACTTCACTCTGAATGTCTGAATTTTTTTTATATTTCTAGAAATCACTTCAGTTATTGGTGTCAAAATATGGTATGCAGTATAAAAATAGAGAATCTTTTTTTTTCAAAAAAAACTTGGAGATTGTGTAATGCATACTCTCAAACTATTCATTTATACAATAGTGATATTCTTTATTTCTCTCTTATTTTTCAGATTCCTATCTAATGACCCGGGAACGTAATCCTGGACGTGAAGAATAAAACATAAGATTTTAGTTTCCCTTGCTTGATGTTTAAATCTTCTTAAGATTTTATCTTTTCCACATCTTTCTGGAACTATAAAAAAATATAAAATACCAAGTCATCAACAGACATGGAAAGATTGGGATTCGAACCCTCGGTATGAAAAACTCGTACAACGGATTAGCAATCCGACGCTTTATTCCACTCATCCATCTCTCTCCAATTGAAAAATGGAAAAAGGATAATTACTATGATACATTACATAAAATGTAAGGATTGAAAAAATCCCTTCTTTAAATAATTCAAAATGACTTTTTTTTCATTGAACGACTCTAGAGTGCCCTACAATATATAATTGTTGGTATAAAATTTTTTTAGTAATGAACGACTCGACTCTGAATGTCTGAATTTTACTTTTATATTTCTAGAAATCAATTCAGTTATTGGTATCAAAATAGGGTGTGCGGTATAAAAATAGAGAATCTATTCTCTTTTTTTTCAAAAAAAAGATATTGGAGATTGTGTAATGCTTACTCTTAAACTATTTGTTTATATAGTAGTGATATTATTTGTTTCACTCTTCATTTTTTGGATTCCTATCTAATGACTCTATGAAATTACGTCGATACTTCATGTAGCATATAAACACAAAATAAATTCTATTTTATCTCCTATTTACTACGGCGACGAAGAATCAGGATATCACTATATTTATTTCTTTTTCTACTTCTTCTTCTAAGTGCAGGATATCTCCAAGGGGTTGCAGAATTTTTTTCTACCAATTGGGCCCCTCCTTTCACCACCCCCATGGGGATGATCTACATGGTTCATAACTACTTTTCTTACTACAGGTCTTTTACCTAGCCAACATTTAGATCCGGCTCTACCTAAACTTTTCTTGTTCACCCATGCATTCCCCACTTGTCTGACTATTGCTAAGCAATTTTTGAATATCAAACGGACCTCCCCAGAAGGTAATTTTAATGTGCCCAATTTCCCTTCTTTTGCAATCAGTTTTGTTACAGTACCTGCTACTCTAGCTAATTATCCACCCTTTCCAAGTGTGATTTCTATGTTATGTATGGACGTTCCTAAGGAATATTGGTTGAAGTAGATTCTTCTTTTTTATCAATCAAAACCCCTTCCCAAACTGTACAAGCTTCTTCCAAAGCATACAACTTTCTAGATGTAGATGATAATATCTATAGATATAGATCTGATATATCTCGTAGAATTCTTATATACCGTACAATGAAGTGCCACATGAGTTGATATATAGGAATCAAAATCTGTTGAATCACTTTTGTTATGATCTTCTAAATCCTAGGTCTTCTCGTTCATTCATCTGGCTTATGTTCTTCATGTAGCATTCGGACTGAATGACTCTATGAAATTACTTCAATACTTCCACATATTACAGGTAACAAGCCTAAGGATTTTCTTATTGATGATAATGATGATATTGATGATAGTGACGATATTGATGATAGTGACGATATTGATGATAGTGACGATATTGATGATAGTGACGATATTGATGATAGTGATGATGTTGATCATAGTGATGAAATTGATGATAATGACGATACCGACGTTGACCTTAATGTGGAACTGGAGCTTCTAACTATGTTGAATGCGTTAACTATGGATATGATGCCAAAAATAGATCAATTTTATATCACCCTTCAATTCGAATTAGCAAAAGCAATGTCTCCTTGCATAAAATGGATTCCAAACATTCATGGTCTGGATGTGAATGAGTCGAATTACTTATCCCTTAGTCTATTAGTGAACTATTTCTCCAGGGATTGTGAAAGATGTTCCACTAGAAATGTTCTTGTTATTGCATCGACTCATATTCTCCAAAAAGTGGATCCCGCTCTAATAGCTCCAAATAAATTAAATATATGCATTAAAATACGAAAGCTTCTTATTCCACAACAAAGAAAGCCCTTTTTCACTCTTTCATATACTAGGAGATTCACTTGGAAAAGAAAATGTTCCATACTAATGGATTCGGGTCCATAACCATGGGTTCCAATATACGAGATCTTGTAGCACTTATCAATGAGGCCCTATCGATTAGTATTACGCAGAAGAAATCCATTGTAGCGATACTTCTTTATCTTTTGAGTTGTTATGTCGGATCAGTTGCTCAAGACCTTTGGGATTGCTGAATAAAATATGAAATAATAAAGCAATAGAGTCATCATAGTATTTTTTTTCATTACTCTAAAATAAAAGGAAGGGTGGTTATTGGATCATTTACTGATCTGGGTCTGATAGATCCTATATTTTCTATTATTTCGAGAGAAGATAAAAATGAATTCCATTGTGGAGCCGTAGGCAATGCACAAAAGATGCATGTACGATTGTTCAAGTCTATCTTCTTCTTTTTTTTCATCTTTGACTCATCATGCGAGATAGAGAAACCATTTATTAAATCATCAGCGTAATGACCCATCAACCTACTAGTTCTTTTTATTTGATTGTAAATCCACGTCTTAAATTTAAGAAATAACTAATTTCTTTTGATAATGATTTTTTATCAAATGGATAGATTTTATTTTCAATTGTTGGGTAATTAGTATTAAGAAAGATAAAATGAATCTTATTTATCCAAATATTATCTCTGTCATTTTTTATGGAAGTTTCATTTATGATTGAGAGCGAAAAAAAAATTGTATTCGTCCTCGGTAAGGTCCATTCAAAACAGCAATTCGACTTGTCGAGAAAAACCATTTTCAATAACTTGTTAATACCTATCCCTCTTCTTAGATTTCACAATTGATCTTTTTTTTTTTCATTTCGTGTATTTCTTTGCTTAGTGTGAGATGGAAAGATACCTACCTAACCTTAATGTTAACAATAAGTGAATCAACGAAGGAAAGTATGAGAAATGGAGTTGAATCCCATTTTATGGCATATGCCAAACCAATACACCCTGAAGGTTACTATCTTTCGTATTATTTTAATAAATTTTTTGAATATTTCTCCTTTTTTCTTTTTTTAGAATTTACTTCTAATCTAATCATTTTTTTGTTTTATATATTAATATATAAAATAAATTTAAAATTGAATTTAAAAAACAAATTTCAATTTAATTAAAATCAAAGAATTTCTATAAAAAAAATAGATTTTTTATAGAATTGTGGAATGGTGATTAGAATGAACTATTGATTCATAAATAGAAACGAGAAATAAAAAATTTTTATGGAATCATGAAAGATAGAAAATCCTTCAAATTGTGAGTCATGCTATTCATTTTTTTATATTGACAATTTCAAAAAACTATTCATAGTATGTATGATAGCAGTCGGGCAAGAATGCCCCCATCATCTAGTGGTTCAGGACATCTCTCTTTCAAGGAGGCAGTGGGGATTCGACTTCCCCTGGGGGTAGGGTACTACGAAAGGAAGTTGATCATGAATTATTAGTAATCCTAGAATTGATTCTTCCGGGTCAATGCCCGAGCGGTTAATGGGAACGACAGACTGTAAATTCGTTGAACCTAAAGGATCTAAAAGAAAAAGAAAATTCTACAAAAGAAAGAAAGCTTTTTTTTTTCACGAGGTACAACTATAAATTCCTATTTATTACTGAATCAACCATAGACCAATTCCCCTTTTATTTGAGAGTATTGAATGCACCCATAATTGTGAGCTTCATGTTACTCCTTCCAGGAGACATGTCAGATTCGGGGCATCCCAATTCGATTGAATGAGATGATAGTTTCTCATACTGAATCTGTAAAATCCAAATTTTGATCAAATCACACATCTCAATATACTAAGCCTTCTAATTCTTTATGAGGTTTATCTAAAATATTCGTGATATAACTAGGGAGAAGTTTCAAATACCACACATGGGTTACTCGGCATTCTAGTTTGATATATCCCATTTGATATCTTTGTATCCGAGAAACAAATTCGACTCTGCGTTGCTCACAAAATTTTGAATCTTCTTTTTTATCTCTGATTACTCAATAATTTCCACAAGCACAATCCCGCTTTTATAGGTCCAAAAATTCTTTCACAAAATAATGCATCTTTTTCAAGTTTATTGGGTTTGTAATAAGAAGTATAGGGTTTGGTCACCTCTCCATTAGGTAGGATTTTATTTGTCCAAGCACTTATTTGTTGAGGAGAAACTAATCCAATTTGGAGTACAAGCATCTTTTATGCATTGCATACGGCTCGACAATGGAATTCATTTTTACCTTCACTCGAAGGTAAATGATCCGATAACCACCCTTCTTTTTATTTTGGTGTAGTTAAAAAGTACTATGATGGCTCCGTTGCTTTATTTTTTCATCTTTTATTCAGCAGTCCTAAAGTTTCTTTTGTCTTTCAAATTAAAATAAATAATGATAAAAAATCATTTTTTTCGTATTCTTTCATAATCTAAATATTGTTAAAAGCCTTATGTTGTGAAAACAAAAAGTTTGTGACACTGAAAAAGGCCTTCTGATAGATCAGATAAAATTGTAAATGCCTTTTCTCTCATACTCCTCTTTCGATACATAATCTAATTTGTTAGAAAAAAAGAAACAAAATTTCTGATATCGAATTCTAAGTGCGATGCTATTATTACCTGATATTCATATTTGATAGGGTGAAGGCATAGTTTACTTTTTTTTTGTGAAATTGTGCCTCAAATAAAAAACTCATTGGCACCAAGATTGAGGGAATGCTAGATGTTTGGTAATTTCACCGACCTCACCGAGAAGTTCAACACCTTGAGGAATTATAGGAGAAGCTAAACACCTCAAAATACACTTTCAGCATTGGCTCAGAGAAATTTATGGGTTTCGTGGTCAACCACAGAGAAATCTAAGCCAACCTCGATAAGATAAGGGTGTTGCTAGAGATGGAACCCCCAAGAAATATCAATGAGGTCTAATGTCTTATGGGGCAGGTTGCTGCGCTCAACCACTTCATCTCCTAGGCTATGGACATATGCCTTCCTTTCTTAAAAATCTTGAGGAACAACACGTCTTTCAAATGGATCGAGGAATGCCAGAAGGCATTCTTAGCCCTAAAAAGCTACATGAGTTCCCCAAACCCATGCTTTGGAAAGGTGTTGTCTGTATATCTAGCGGTCTCTAAAACACCTGTTAGCGCCGCCTGGTCTGAGACGGGGAGGATCTCATCCAGAAGTCAATATATTATATCAGCAGGGCCATGGTGGGGGTAGAGAAATGCAATCTGGACCTGGAGAAGGTGGTCATCACACTTGTTACCACGAAATAGAAGCTACGTCCGTATTTCCTAACCCACCACGTTCATATCCTCAAAATCTCCCCGCTCAGGTAGGTCCTCCAGAAACCAAAGACCTCGGGATGCATAGTTAAGTGGCAAATCAAACTTAGTGAATTCGACCTTGAGTTTATCCACAAACTGCCATTAAAGGGTAGATAGTAGCGAATTTCATCGCATACATGACAATGGGTCGTGAATATAGGTCGACGGTGCCTTGAATGAGATGAATGAGATGGGAAGTGGATTGGACATACTAATATTATCACCCGATCAATCTCAAATCGAGTACGCATGCACTTTGGGTTCAAAGCCTCAAACAATGAAGCGGAGTATGAGACATTGCTCGTGGGGATAGGTTAGCTTGTACCTTGAATGTGAGAACATTGAGGATCTACAGTGACTCCCAACTTAGTGTCAACCAGATCAACAAAGAGTATTAGACAAAGGGGGATAATATGGCCTAGGTACGGGCCTTCCTTAGAAAATATGAATCCTACATGATCCGACAGATCCCCCTGAGCCAGAATACTAATGTGGATGCGTTAGCCAAGTTGGCATCTAGCTACGACACCAATTTCAGCAAGACGGTACTGGTGGAGTTTGTCCCCTTTCTCGAGTAGTAGTGGAGAGGAAGTGATGGAAACTAGTATGGTAGTGATGGACCGATCATGGATCACCTACATATTCAAGTATTTATGAGATGGAACTTTACCCCCGATAGGAAAGCCGCCTGAAAGCTCCACCTCAAGCCAACCAACTATATAATTATCGATAAAACTCTATACAAAAGGGCATTTTCAATCCCTACCTGAGGCTCATCACAACTAATGAGGTGTTATACGTCATGAAGGATGTCCACGAGGGGGTCTTTTGGAACCACAACGGTGCTTGGGCGTTGCACCATAAGTTAAAAAGGTAGGGGCATTACTGGCCAATGATGATCTTGGATCCCAAGAATTTCGTAAGAAAATGCGAAAAATGCTAGAGGACTGGAAATATTCCAGACCAACCATCAGAACCCCTCACCTCCATCCCAAGTCTTTGGCCATTCGATCAGTGGAAGTGGATATAATCGAGCCACTACTAATGGAAAAAGGCCAGAATAATTTTCCCATTGGCACCATCGATTATTTCACCAAGTGGGTAGAGGCAGAGCCTTTAGCCACCATCACAGTGCATAAAATGACGAAATTCATATGGAAGAACGTGATATGTTGGTTTGGTGTCCCTTACACGATCATCACAGACAATGGTAAATAATATGATAATGCCAGATTCAAGTGGACGTGCAAGCACCTCAAAATCAAGCACTTCACCTCTTCACTAGCTCATCCATAGTCCAATAGATAAGTAGATGTAGTCAACAAGTCTATCAAGCATAACCTCAAGACCAAACTGGAGGGAAGGAAATGATTGTGGGTCAATGAGCTCCGAAATGTCCTATGGGATTATAGGAACACGAGCAGAAGAGCCACATGAGAAATACCCTACAGACTAGCCATCGGAACAAAGGTCATTATACCGGTGGAAACAGACATACCCTTTCATTGAGTCTAATTGGCATGAAGTAGAACGCCATCGAGCTGAGGCACAACCTGGATGATCTGGAAAAGCTACAGGACCAGGCCAATATGTAAAATGAAGCTCATCAACTCACAGCCTCATGATACTACAACTCTAGGATGAAGATTCATCGATTTTAAATAAGTGACCTGGTCCTACAAAAAAGGAAGGACAAAAAATGTAGGAGCCCTTGAGCACAACTAGATAGGACCTTATTTGGTAACAGAGGTAGTGCGCCTCGGCACGTATCGACTGCAGGACATGGACGAACAGGTGTTGACACACCCTTGGAATGTGGAGCACCTGAAAGTCTACTACCAGTAAACAAAAAAGGGTGGCTGAAGGATTGTATCTCAACCGAACATCAAATATAAATGTTATTTTCTCCAGAAAATGAACTAAAAAGGAAAAAAGTGATGTCTGGGGAAGCGCTCTAGCTTGCCAGACGAGCAAGGGATTCATGACCAGATGAAAAAGGAGAAAAGGAAGTCAGGCTCGCCCCTCAACTAATCAGGTGGAGGAACCAACTTAGTTTGAAGTAATCCGTAAATAGATTTAGGCAACTTGCATACTTTCTGATCTTGCCCCTTTTTCACGAACCCTTCTGGTTGCATCATATAGATTCTTTCTTCAAGAGAGCTTGGATTGTTTGATACTTCTCCAAACTACAGCTCCTCCACTTAGGGTGAATACTGATTCAGACGTCGACTTTTGACTATTTTTTTCTGATTGAAAATCAGAATCAGTATATCTAGTAGGGTTTAAGTCTCTACCTGAATAAACAAGCATATAGTTTCTCATTCTCCTAAGATACTTAAGAATGTGCTTTACTGCAATCCAATGTTCCAACCTGTATTCGATTGATAACGACTGACAATTCCCACTGCATAACATATGTTTGGTCTTGTACAAACCATGGCATACATAAGACTACTAACAACTTAAGCATAAAGAAACTTTCTTAAATCCTCTTCCTCTCAGAGATGTCTAAGGATATTGATCGTTGGAGAGGACAATTCCATGTCTGGTTGGTAGTTGACCTTTCTTAGAATTCTTCATAGAGAATCTCTCTAACACCTTACCAATATAAGATGCCTGAGAAAGTGTTAATAGCTTGTTATTTATATCCCTTAGGATTTGGATGCTTAGAACATAACTTGCCTCTCTGAAATCTTTCATTTGGAATTTATTTGACAAAGTTTCCACATCATTCCCAATGAATAGAATATCGTCAATAGAAAGAACTAAAAAAATCACTATCTTGTATTTTATGTATTTATAAACACAAGCTTCGTCAATATTTTGCTCGGAGCCATATGATATAATAGTCTCGTCAAAGATATGATTTCAAGATCTAGATGCTTGCTTTAATCTGTAAATAGATTTAAGCAACTTGCATACTTTCTGATCTTGTCCCCTTTTCACGAACCCTTCTGGTTGCATCATATAGATGGTTTCTTCAAGAGAGCCTAGATTGTTTGATACTTCTCTAGCCTACAGCTCCTCCACTTAGGGTGAATACTGATTCAGACGTCGACTTTTGACTATTTTTGTCTGATTGAAAATTAGAATCAATATACCTAGTAGGGTTTAAGTCTCCACCTGAATAAACAAGCATATAGTTTCTCGTTCTCTTTAGATACTTGAGAATGTGCTTTACTACAATCCAATGTTCCAAACCTGGATTCGATTGATAACGACAGACAATTCTCACGGCATAATAGATGTCTGGTCTCGTACACAACATGGCATACGTGAGACTACCAACAATTGAAGCATAAAGAAACTTTCTCAAATCCTCTTCCTCTTAGAGGTGTCTAAGGATATTGATGCATGGAGAGGACGATTCCATGTCCGGTCGGTAGTTGACCTTTCTTAGAATTTTTCATAGAGAATCTCTCTAGCACCTTTTGAATATAAGAATGCCTAAGAAAGTGCCAAGAGCTTGTTCTTTATATCTCTTAGGACTTGGATGCTTAGAACATATCTTGCCTCTCCGAAATCTTTCATTTGAAATTTCTTTAACAATGTTTCTACATCATTCTCAATGAATAGAATATCGCAACTAAAAGAACTAAAAAAACCACTATCTTTTCTTTGATGTATTTATTAACACAAGTTTCGTCAATATTTTGCTTGGAGCCCAGCCATATGATATAATAGTCTCATCAAAGATATGATTTCAAGATCTAGATGCTTGATTTAATCTGTAAATAGATTTAAGCAACTTGCATACTTTCTGATCTTGCCCCCTTTTCACAAACCCATCTGGTTGCATCATATAGATGGTTTCTTCAAGAGAGCCTGGATTGTTTGATACTTCTCCAGACTACAACTCCTCCACTTAGGGTGAATACTGATTCAAACATCGACTTTTGACTATTTTTGTCTGATTGAAAATCAAAATCAGTATATCTAGTACAATTTAAGTCTCCACCTGATTAAACAAGCAAATAGTTTCTCGTTCTCCTTAGATACTTGAGAATGTGCTTTACTGCAATCCAATGTTCCAAACCTGGATTCGATTGATAACGATTGACAATTCCCGCTGCATAACATATGTCTGGTCTCGTACACAACGTGACATACATGAGACTACCAACAACTAAAGCACAAAGAAACTTTCTCATATCCTCTTCCTCTTAGAGCTGTCTTAGGACATTGCTCCTTGGAAAGGATTATTCCATGTTTGGTCAATAGTTGAACTTTCTTAGAATTCTTCATAAAAAATCTCTCTAGCACCTTATCAATATAAGATGCTTGAGAAAGTGCCAAGAGCTTGTTATTTCTTTCCCTTAGGATTTGGAACTTGGAACATAGCTTGCCTTTCCGAAATCTTTCATTTGGAATTTCTTTGACAAAGTTTCTACATCATTTTCAATGAGTAGAATGTCGTTAACATAAAGAACTAAGAAAACCCCTATCTTGTCTTTGATGTATTTATAAATAAAAGTTTCTTCAACATTTTACTCAAAGCCATATGATTCAATAATCTCATCAAAGATAAGATTTCAAGATCTAGATGTTTCTTTTTTAATCTATAAATAGATTTAACCAACTTGCATGCTTTATGATATTTCCCCATTTTCAAGAACCCTTCTGGTTGCATCATATAAATTCTTTATTCAAGAGAGCCATTCAGAAAAGCTGTATTGATGTTCATTTGCCATATTTCATAGTCTAAACTAGCGGCAATGGATAAAATGGTGCGAATGGATTTTCGCATAGCAACAGGGGATAATGTCTCTTCATAATCGACTCATTCTTTTTGTATATAGCCTTTGGCTACTAGCCGTGCCTTGAAAGTCTACTTTTCTATATGCACCTCTTTTCTTCTTGAAGATCCATTTACATCCAATGGGTCTAACATCTTCAGTTGGTTTAAGCATATACAATACGTTTATAAATTTAGCATGACAAATATCGAATCCATTCTTAGAAATAATAAACTCTTTATTAATAAAAGAAACTTTGGAGAACTTTTCATGCAAAAGTGAAAGAAAAATCAAATTTCTCAAAATCTAGGAACATAATAGACATTGTTTAAAACTAAATAATTATTTTCAAAAAGTAAACGGACTGTCCCCAATGCTTTAGCTGATATGAGCGCACCACTGCCAACTCTCATAATGACCTTGCCATCAGCCAGCTCCATTGACGAATCAAGCATCTTCAAAGAAGAACGTGCATGGTTAGTGGCTCCTTTATCTAGACACAGCGGTGCCAATTTTCCAGTGGGCTCGCCGACATTGCTACTGCTAGAATACCGGCGGTGCCAGTGCCTAAAATCCTATTTCCAGTGTCGGTGTCGGAATTCCCAAGGAATTCCTATTTTTTTTTTCCTTCTCATTCGTCTCGTGTGTTCTTCGTCTTCTCGCGATCGAAATAATTACAATTTAATATTCAAAATAAAATTATAAAAAATTCTATGCCTCAAAACAGCTTACACAAGATCTAAGGAAAGATTAAAAAACAAAACCTAACCCAATAATCATCATACAATTATCGATCCATTATTTAACCACACATTAAAAAAACGAAACCATCCATTCATTCATAAGTATTAAAATATATTATGAATAATGGAAGAACACCCACATAGTATTTAATATACAAATATATAATGACAGCTCTGACACTAATTGTTGGAGAACGCGGCGCACGCTCGATGAAAGCGAGTTAAAAAATTTATTTAAAATGAATATTTTTCGATAAAAGAAAACATGCGCGACAAAACGGTTTTCAAAAAATAAAAACTTTATTGAAAACTCTTTTCAATCAGGATCCATTATATATTTATACATTAAATCGAAGACATATACATATAGGAATCAGTAGTCTATATCAAGCGTCCTCGCAAATCAACAAACCTTCATTCCCACAAACAACGGACTTTGAGATCCACACCAAGATCTTCAAAGATGTTTTTTCTGTCTTTAGATGTACTCAACACATGAGATCTAGAGATTTTCTGAGAATGATTAATTTTAGTGAGACAACACTCTGAAAGAATAAGATGATTATTCTTTCAGAGTTCTTTATTAACTTTTAATCATAGAGAGAAAAACACTCTGACAACAACTGCGTTATTGTCAACTAAATTCTTGATTGATTGGTTGATGAACTAATTCATCAACTGAGACCATTAGAATAATATCTGTATATTTTTTAGATAATGGCATATCTGATTTTTAGGGATAAATAGAAAATAATATTTTATCATAAAATGCAATTATAGTGGAACCCACTACAACTCTGCACAACTGTAGTGCCACACAGCACCACAGTGTGCCTTGATGCATCACAGTGCCTCACGGTAATACTGTAGTGTCGTGTGGCACTATAGTATTGCACCTCCACCAATGTAGTGCCACCTGTCACTACAGTAGTTCATGTCAATTTCTGATACTCAATCAGTGATTGACATGTGATAATTATTATGAATTAAATATTTATTTTAATTAGATAAATATCTAAATATCATTTAACTCAAATTTAACATATCTGATTATCCCTATCAACTAACTTATCTTTTATTTCATAAATAACAGATTTAGTTGATACAAATTATTATATAATAATAATAATTTATAATTATCTAATTTTTATAACTTAGATCTACTGTCTCNGTCTCAAATGAAATTCCTTTTTCAAGTAAGTCCATTTCTCATGTCCTAAAATATTCACACCCTAGACTGCGTAATATAGAGGTGACTTGGGGACCACGAACCTATAATTTTAAGCTCCAATAAACCAGATTATTAATTATACTCTTTAATTAAATAATTTTATTTATTAATTTCATTATTACTCTACTATAAATATGAAATTACACTCTTAGAGATTAGAGAATGTATTTACAGAGTATTCTCGTATAGTCCATTGATATAAGCATTTCACATAGTTTGATCCTCCAATTGGTTCGTAAATTAAAACTAGTCAAAATCACTATTTTACCCTTCTAACTACCTCTTGATTCTTAAGTATCATTAATTCACTAGTCAATGACTAATTTATAATCGTATTATAAATTTGAGCTCAATAACCATTGAGTTTCAAAATTAACACTTAAGGGAACCGATATACGATCCATTAGGAAAACTTGGATTCCAAATATTGTAAGATCATGTTCCCAGTCATCCATATCAGTGAATCTCCAAAACAAATGTTACTAGCCTATTTTACAAATAACTCTTAATGAATGAATCAAAAGATCCAGTAGACGTGTATATGTGTTCATGACTACTCAGGATTAAGACTGATCTATATATGATCATCAGATTGATGTGTATTAAATCTTTATGATAAGGGATAAATGAATAAAGATATTAATTCGCATCGGTCCTGTCATATATACTCCATTTAGATAAAGTACATTCACTAAGATGTATATCCACATCAATGATCCGAATCTAGATCACATGCATTTATAATGCTTAATGAACCATTCATTAAAGATTCTGAACTTTAATATGTTGCTGACAATTTTATTCATTATCTATGATCTTAATCCTCTCGAACTAATACAAGATCATAGTCTCATTAATGAATATTTAATTTTCAGATATTTATAAAAATTATTTAACAATAATTTAAAAGAACAATTTTAAGAAAAATGTAATTCCATTAAACTTGATATTGAAATGTCAATACACATGCTTTGAGGGCATAACCCATAACATATAGAATAGTGTAAGGCGAGATTAGTGGCTAAGGGGTTCCACTAGACACCAGACATTGATTTTAAAGAGACATGTAACCTTGTTACAAAGCCTACGACCATGAGAATCATACTACACTTTATTGTTTCTTTTAGTTGGGACAGTAAGAAATTGGATATGAACAATTCCTTCTTGAATGATGTATTGAGAGAATATGTTTTTATGGTGGAACGAGAAGGCTTCATTGACTCCTCTAAACCTAATGATGTTTTTCACCTCAAGAAGTCCCTGTATCGACTCAAACAAGCTCATAACGTGCTATGATAGACTTAAAGGTGCTCTACTGAGTTGGAGTTTCTCTAACATTAAATTTGATACTTCATTATTTGTGGATCATGTTGTTCAGGATGTGATTTTCTTATTAGTCTATGTGGATGACATCCCTATCACTGAGAGTAACCCTTAGAGTGTTCAACAAGTCATCACCAACCTAAATAAAGCCTTTGCTTTAATGGACATGGGTCAGTTCACTACTTTCTTGGATAAGTTTCTATTTAACTCAGTCTAAATACATAACAGACTTGCTCTAAAGAACCAAGATGGATGGTGACAAAGTTGTTACTTCACATATTGTGCCTCTATCAGATTGAGAGCAGGAGAAGGAGAACCTTTCACTAACATCACCTTGTTTAGAAGCACAATTGGTGCTTTACGATATCTATCACTCACCAGACCTTACATTGGCTTTATAGTCAACAAGTTAAGCCAATTCTTGCATAAACCAACTATTATACACTAACAAGCTTGTCAAATGATCTTAAGGTACCTAGAAGGAACAATATCAGAAGGCTTAGTTATCAAACCTTCTAACTCAGCCCTTGTACAAGCTTAATCTAATGCAGATTAGGCTTGAGATCTAAATGACAAAAGATACACATGAGCTTATCTGGTGTTTATTGGAGGTAATATGATTTCATGGTCATTTAAGAAACAAAATGTGGTATGAAGGTCATCAACTAAAAGTGAATACATAGCTTTGATCAATGTTACAGCAGAGTTATGCTGGTTTCAAAACCAATTTAGTGAGTAGTATATCTCCCTACCTCAGTCTCCAATTCTATGGTGTGATAATGTGATTGTTATCTCACTTGCTTATAATCATGTTATGCATGCTAGGACAAAGCACATTGAGCTTTATATGCACTTTGTCAGAGATACATGTACCTCAATTCCAAGTTCAAGGTGAATCTTGCCCCATTCACTTGAGGGGGGATGTTAAGGGAAAAGAGGTTGACATGTCACCAAGTCAGGACACATCACAAATGCCATATCAAACTTGTATCAATGTCCAAAAGCCATATCACAAACTAATATACATCAGTTTATTGAGCAACATCTTATCAGAAACCAACTTGCATCAGTTGGCATCTGTTATACTTGAGGCTTTAGTATAGCTAATTCAGTTAGCTTAGTTAATTTTTGTTCAACAAGTTTTCTTTCAGTTATTGTAATATTATAAATTGTGCCATATAAGCTATTTCTACATTAAAGAATAAATGAAAATAATGATCTCATGCAAAATAGTAGCTGGGATACACTTTCTCTAAAACCATACAAAGTCTTCTTGAGATGAAAAACATAATTAGGTTTAGAGGGGTCAATGAACCCCTCTGGTTGCACCATAAAAACATTTTCTTTCAATATCCCATTCACGAAGGCATTATTCACATCCAATTGCATGATGTCCCAACCAAAAGAAACCACAAAGTGTAGTATTATTCTCGCAATAGTAGGCTATATAAAAAGGCTAAATGTCTTTGTAAAATAATGCCCAGTTTCTGGTGGAACCCCTTGGCCACCTATCTTTCTTTATACCTATTTATGCTTCAATTTGGTTTCAATTTCAATTTGAAAACCCACTTATTACTAATATCTAACATACCTGGTTTGTAAGGTACCAACTCTTATGTTTCACTCTTTGTAGTGTTGAATATTCATCATACGTTACTTGCTTCCTGTTGGGATTAGTGATAACTTACTTAACTATTATTGGTTCAGCATATGCATAAATGTCAGAGAGTGGGTGATTTATGGTTGTGAAGGCTTTGGGTTTGAAAATACCACGTTTGGATCTTGTTTGAATAGGGTGGTGAAGTGAGGTTTTGGTAGTTTGAGGTTCAGGATTTCAGTGAGCAAAAAATGACTTATTTGGTGGGAATATAGATAAGTCTACAAATAAAGAGTCATCAATAGAAGGTAAATTTGCAGGACAATTAAAATTCAGAGAATTATCATGATCATGAGATGTAGTAGAACTTTGTGAACTTATTTGAGGATTTGTTGCAGAAGGTAGACAATTGCTATTGACATTTCTCGATATGTAAACCTTTTTTAGGAACGAAGACACTTGTAACCTTTATATGATGGTGAGTAACCAAGGAACAAGCACAAGTCGAGTTATATGGCCTAAGGTAAGAGAAGCGAGTACAACAAAACACTTTTGAAAGTGTTATAATCATGAATTTTGTTATGCAATTTTTTATAAAGTGATACATGTCCTAAACCAAAAATGGGCTACCTGTTTATGAGAAAGATGAAGGTTTGAAAATCTTCCCACCAATATGTTAAAGGCATTGATGCTTGAGCTAATAGGGTAAGGCATATATGTACCAAATGTATGTGATTTATTTCCACCTTCCCATCTTGTTCATGTGTGTTGGGACAAGGATGCCTAAACATAATCCCTTATTTTTTAAGGCAACTGGTAAAGCTGTTGAACTCACCTCCCCAATCAAATTATAAAGTTTTTCTTAACCTATCAAGTTGTTTTTCAACTAGTGTTTTGAATACTATGAAAGTGGATAAGGCTTCATTTTTTAGTTTCAAAAGGACTAGCCAACAATACCTACTGAAGTCATCAATGAAAGAGATGTAATATCTATAAAATTCTCCTAATTTTATTGGTGTAGGTCATGGTAGATCAGTATAAATAGATTCTAATGGGGTGGTTGTAATGGTTTTAGAAGTAAAAAAAGGGTAAGGCATGATTTTTTTACCTTTTGACATGCATAGCAGAAATATGGACTTTTGTTGGCAGATGACAGATTTAATGATCACAAAACTTGTTTAAGTGTTTTAGCTGATGAATACCCCATTCTCTTATGCCATATCTCGCTATTAGTTGTTGTTTGTATTGAAAAGTTTAGCAATGAAGCCTTATGCGATCTCCGTATTTCATGTAAACTCTCTCAGCCTGGGAATCTACAAAGCACAGACAAAGAACTCTCAAGATGAAGAGAATAGGGTGGTGATTTTCTCGCCTAATAGCCTCTGATGCCTAAATCAGTATTCTAAGATAATTTTGATAGATTTTTCCTTAGAGGGAGAGTTACTTACCTTGAATTGTTGTAGATAGAGTATTTATACCTTGAGCCTTTAGGGAGGGATGCGTGTCGAGGAAGCTTGTATACTGTTGCCCAAGGAAGTGTGTCGAATACACCTTGCAGATATGGTGGTTTTATCTTGTCATGGTGAGTTAGGGGCTCAGTTAATTCCCTTGTCCTTCGAGCTGACATAAAGGTCGAGATGACCTAAAATAGACTTGTCTAACATGAGAGGTAGCGACTAGACCCCTAAACTAAGAGATGAATAGGGAGATGCTACCCTAGTCCCACTTTAGGTGTACAATAATGGTGTTGACGTTGGGTCACCGCTCAGACATCTAGTTCCTTACAAACTCTATCTAGCCTGACATTTCCCCATCATAGGTTGGTGAGACTATGTTGAGTAGGATGTATGGCATATGACTGGGACTTAGTGAAATTCCCATGTTGTGCCTTGTGGTATCGTCAGTATACGTGCCCTCATTTTATTGGTTTCCAGGAAGAACCCACAACAGTTGTGCCTTGTTGAGGACTATGTGCGAATCCTACATGCTCAAGTCTGAAGACTTATGTGCCCATTTCTAAGTTTGTGTCGAGCTTCTTGGAGCCTTAGTTGCTTTGTTAACTCATATGGGTGTGACTATGTCCCGTTGGGGTGTCCTCGTTGACCGAATTTTGGCGGCCTAAATATTTTTTGAGATGAAATTCTCCGCGCGTGGGCTCCTGTGTTTATTGAAATCTGAAATTTTCCAACTCTCGGGAGTAAAGGTAATGATGGCATGTGAGAGAGGGGCGAGGATCGTACAATCCTGGCTACTAATGTGTCATCTGTCATTACGATGGGTGTGTGGACATCGTTTGATTCCTGGAGCTTGTCGGTTCGTAGACTGGTGGCTTCCTGACCAATTGGATTGCTTTATGGTTTTGATCATTCCTTGCTCTGAGATCTGTAAAAGAACGGGTTTACTCGTGTTTCTAACTTTTTACCCACCTGGGAGAGACTAGCCTCCCAACAACTTCCCTTTTCGCCTATTGCCTTCATTTCCTCTCCTTTCTTTATATTAATCCACTTGGGGGATTAAAAGAGTTTCATGGGTCTCATAGATTCAAGTTCATCGATCAAGGCCACCGATTCTCAGGTTGAACATGATCGTTGCACAATTCTAGGCGGGAGTTCCAGTTGTTGGGGAGTCGATGATTATCCCTCCTCTTTAACTGAGAAGGATCTAGTCCACATCCAGAAGTACCATCTCCTAGATACATCCACCTATGGCTGTTGGAGGTAGGAAAGAGAATCAACACCCCGTAAAATGGAGGGATCAGGCTATTCCTAGTGGCTATGGAAGGTGGCTACGCCTCCCCTACATCATTTCTTCATGAGATGGTTTTCCTCAATGGGGATAACTCTGGTCCAACTCCAACCTAACTCTTGGAGGGTCCAGGTGGGGTGATGGTTCTTGTGGAAGTTATACTGTGGCGAGGACTTCACGTTGAAAGAATTCAACTTTCTGTTCCAACTGAAAGCTCTTCCTAGGAAGCCAGGTGAGGAGGCTCCTTCTCGGGCCCTAGGCTGGTACTATATCTGTTGTAGGACCGGGAGTGAAGGGACTTGTGGTAATGAGTAGAAAGACTGTTGTTTTATGATCTTTGGGTCTTGGAAGTCTCAAACTAAAGATTCAGAGATCATAGACTCGACGCCTTGGGTCTTCAAAATTGCAGGTGAAATCGCAACTTAAAGGGAGAAAGCATGTTTTTACCTAACCCTGAAGTTAACCCATTCTTCCTTAATTTTTGTGTAGTGGGGAGGCAAAAACTGAAAGATTTTTTTGCCCATTTTAAGGCATGAGTCCTTAATCTGGCTGGGATCCCAGGAGACTAGTGTTACTTTATTTCCTTACCTCTCCCCAATCATTATTTTGGACCAGATTGTATCAAGATCCTCCGGCGGGTTTCACAGTTGAGGTCCTTGACGAGGTCTGTTTGGCTGGTTTAAGCTCAGAGAAACAGTCGGACGCACTCTTCTGAAGAAATATTGGGCAAAGGTCAAAGGTGTGGCATAGAGGATGGATGCCATTTTGTCCAAGAAGCTGAGGAAGTCAAAGGAGGGGAAGTTCCTCCCCGCACCTATTCCCCCTACCCATCCTCTGGGAATGTCAGGCATTCTACCGCCACCTTCGTCTTCCCCACCTCCTTTTATATCTGCTTCTTATCCGAAGATCATTGGAGCCTCCCCAAGAGGCCTCAGTTTTCCTCTAAGTAAGGTTCGTCACGGGATATTCTTGATCGTATGGCTCCTAAGGTGTCCTCCTAATCCCTTCAGCCAGCTCAGCCTTAGTCTGAGGCAACTGATTATGAGATCGAGGGGTCTCTATCTTAACTCATTGGGGTCATTTCTCCAAGTTTCGATCAGCCTAGCCTTCATAGTTAGAAGCACAAGGCTTTGATTACTCATGTCGTTGGATCAGAGATGTTAATCCTCAGGACCGAGCCCGAGGAAGGGGGCTGGTCTTCTCGAGTTACTAGAGATTGAGTTTGTTGATGGCTTTACGGAGCATACCTCAGACTTAAGCATGATTTTTTAAGTACCTTTTATGTCTGTTTGGAATTTCCTTACCTGCTCTTCATTGTTTACGGGTTCTTTCTTACAATACTGCGATGCTGGCACATTTTGGCCATTGTAGATCTATGGTGTTCGTGGTGGTTGGGGTCGCTTTTGAAGTATGAGGTTGAGCTTGCCGTCAGGGCTCGTAGGTGTGATTCCCTTTGTTAGTCTAATGAGCAGCTGACAGGGGAGATCCAGGAGCTTTGTATTGTGGCGGGAAGGTCAGCGAGTCTCGAAGAAGAGTTTGCTCAGGCCCAGGGAGTTCGTAAGGATTTGGAGGCTTGACTATATGATCTTGATAAGATTATCACGAGTCTTCCTCAACATGAGAGCAAATAGAGGGAGATTAATCAGCAACTGGCCTTGTTAGAGGTTGATTTGTGCGAGAGATCTGACCGACAACCTGAGAATCCTGCGATGGGTGTAGAGGGCTTTAGAGATTCTCCCGAATTCAAGGCTGCCCTGGTCTTGGAATTCTCCCTAGGCTACGGCAGATGCCGAGATTAGATCGTCGTGGGTCATCCAGAGTTGGACTTGAATTTCCTCAGCTACCCTCCGGAACCTTCACCCTGTCCTCAGAGTCCTGATCCAGTTCATGCGGAGGATTCCCAACCTTCTTTTGTTGTCCCTGGCCTTCTAATGTCAAAAGTCACCCAGGTCAGTCCCATTGTGGGGGGGGGGGGG